>CM040921.1:30395000-30707500 GCA_023029165.1 Gobiocypris rarus | reverse complement strand
CATATCCCGCTGTTCGTGAGCCATCTTCTCTTCTAGAATAATTAATCCATTTTACTCTTCCGTCTGCAAATCCATGTGGCTGGTGATTTTCTTAATTAAATCCTAGGCTGTGTCTTGAAGGCAGACTCTCTGCATCATGACATTATGAAAAAGGGCATTAGCTCCATATCTAATGTGTTTAAGTCACACAAAGCCATTTGGAATAATAGAAAAGCGACCCACGGCTAATCAGAGCTAATCAATTGGATTGAAATGCTCCTCAAAATATGATTGAAATTCCTGTTGAGAACATTAAGCTGGTACTGTAACTGTGACCAATTTGAATTTTGAAACCTTTGATGATCTTTTAGTGTCTGTGCACTGGCATCTGTTTTTTAATATTTCATCTTATTCATTTATTAGCGGTGCTTGCTAACACAAGCAATATTGCTACCATCGATCATACTTTTGGTTACCTTTTTAGTATAAAACTTGTCCCACATGCGGACATGAAATATTCACCATGGTGCTATCCGAAAAACATGGCACTTTATTGTAAGTTGTATACTGGATCCTTGTTATATATCATATACGGGAACACTGGCTAGGTGAAAATCATCTCATTGTGATTGGCAGCTTTTAGAATGTCATCAGGCAGAAGCAACATAATAAATAAATATCCATGAGCACCTACATGCACTTTAGATTGATGGCGGCAAATTTGAAGCTACTGTAGTACAAAGCTGGCTAATGAATACAAGACTACGATTAAATCTAATTTATGAGCAAATTAGAAAATTTACTATAATTAAGAGGTGATTAGAGCATGGACTATATAGTTTAGGTAATTACTCATAAGCTCGAGTTATATTTCTGCAACACCCATGAAGTTATAAATCTTACTTATACACATATTGCTTCATTTTAATAAAAATTCAATATTAAATAAATATGTTGCTGATTTCACCTTGCTTGTTTTTTCCCCTCAAATCCTGCAATATGGCATCAAAGTAAGGGTGTGTGCATCTAGGACATGAAGGAAAAATAAAACAGAAAATAAATCTGCCAGCTCTCTTTTAATGTGTTTAAACACAGACAGTCTAAACTTGTCACAGAAGGAGGGATTTATTTTAAGCTAATGTTATATGACATTGAACCGTCAGAAAGGCTGATCTTAAAGCGAGGTATAGGAAACCTCTGGGGAAACAAAGTAACAATATTAACCTCTGCTTCTCAAAGGCACCCTTTCATTTTCAACCCAACTTGTTTCTATAGCAACAGATATGAAAAATGCATGCTGAACTTTTTTATATTGCGTCTCTCTTAGAACTGTAAAAATGCCCCTGGAAATTCCTATTTAGAGATGACTGAATCTGTATAGGTCATTATGCAATGCATTACAGAGAGCGGGAAGGTTATATCTCTAAAACATAATTCTGGTGTGTTTAAAACAAATTTATCAGGTCTTTAATAATGTTCTCAAATTTAAGCACAAAAATTTGAATTTATACTTCAATCATGGAGTGTTTTTTGAAGAGCTTTAGTTGGATGTTCATCTAATGTTTTTTTTAATGTTTGCAAATTGATAAAATTGAATGTTCGCATAACCAAAAATTACATTCCAAAATAATGTTTTCATAACTTAATGGGAATGTTAGAAAAACTTTCTTAGGACATATTTTTGTTAGCTGGGAATGGACTATTTGTCCTATAACTTACAATATACCTACCACATGAAAGATTCTAAAATAATTTCAAATCAATATTTCATGACCACATTTTAATTTATTAGTTGAGCTGTAATTTAAGTTTAAGCACTTGATCACCCTGTTGTGGTTTATTTTGCACTATTGACCTGCATGAGCTTTGTAGTATAGTTTTAGTTTTGGCCCCAGCAGTGTAACATAGTCAGAAGTGACATTAATATTGACGCAAGACAGACTGCCATGCATTAGTAATCACAGAGTGACATGGAAATTGCCTAGTACACATCCTTGAGGTACAGCACTTACAGTAAGTAGGGCAGTGTGCAATAGAAATTTTACTGCCATTGTAACAGACAGGTAGTATTTCTAAATGGCTGTTTAGGTGAGAGTACATGAGGAAAGGCAGTTACATTAATAATTTGTTGCCTTTTGTTTGAAGGAGAAAGTCTTAAGTCTAGAGGATGTGAAGAGCATGTTGTGGCCTGGATGCTTAATATCTTTATTCCATTTTTGCTTACAAAACTGTGGTTGGTAATTGCTTTTTTTAACCGTGAACATACTTAGTTTGTGATCCCACATAATGATTTATTAGGAGATTTGTTAGGTTTAAATTAGACGTCACGCCTGCAGACCGTTGGCTGAACGTCTTATGCACATGGCACACAAAATTGGAAACACTTCAGGAGTTTCGAAGTCATCATCTGATTGGTTGACTCACGTTCTTAAAGGAACACTCCACTGGGCTTATTCAACATCTTTCCTACATTTAGATATGTGGGCAAATCCATTTTTGTCTCAGTGCATGCATTGTTTTAGTTTGGCTGGGTCGCCGCTAACTTATCTTATAGTATAATGAATGAAATCCTATGTTGCGTGATATCTCTGCGCCCAAGTAGCAGTGCCTGTACTTCCCCATAATATAGTCCCAAATTAATATCTGCCTAGGAAATCGCCTAGTCTTAATCTGCATCGCTATTTGTATTCGTTGTGAATACACAGGCCACAAGAAGTAATTAGGTGTTTTAAAAAAAAAAAATTATTATCACTTTTACTCGGGACATGCTAGCTGGCAGCATAGGATTCCATTCATTATGCTAAGCTAGCAGCGACCCTGCCAAACTAAAACAATGCATGCACTGAGACAAAAAATGCATTTGCCCACATATCTAAATGTAGGAAAGAAGATGAATAAGCCCTATTTCTAAAAACAGTGGAGTGTTTTTTTAAACTGTCCACCTGGAAACAGCTGTTGTGTTTCCAGGTGTGTTTCCAGAACAAAACAAACTGTGATTGGTTGCCTCTGGGGGCTCACTGGCCAATGAAAGCTGTTACGGAATCCATGCTTTCTGCTGTAAGTAAGTCTGAAGGTCTGGCTACGTGTAACTATAGGGTTAAACTAACAACTTATGCCGAACTCTCTCAGACAGAGTGAGTGTGTGGAGTGACTCATGCTTGCTCTGTATAAATAGTTACAGTATGATTAAGATGTGATTAGCAAGCAAATACTTGAGCAGATTCCAGGAGGTACTTAGAAATATTTTAATTGTGCTTTTTTGAAACCATAAACAGCAATTATTAGTTACGTTTTAGGCCTGTTGTTAAAATATCTAATTGTGATTAATCTACTTATTTTCTCCGATTCTTACAAAGGAAATTAAACAATTTCTGTGGCTATGTTTTGCTTACTTGTTGAGCTTCAATAATAACTACTTTACATATGAAAACTACAAATTATCAGCAATAAGGCTATCTTTGTATTCCTCTTTTTATTCACATGCACTACCTATTCATTGTGTGTTTATGTGATGTTGAATATGTTGATCTGTAAGTCAGATGACAATTACATGTTATGCAATGTTGGCATACAGTACAGAGAAAACCTGAAGAGCTTTCTTATTCGCTGCTGCCGTCTTCATGCTGACTTTCCCTCAGGCTTCTAAGGAACTGCCTGAGGCAAAGACCAGTCAGGCTCTATTGCATATCACATGATCACAACTGAACACACTCACATACAGCTGGCAAAAAAAAGAAGAAGAAGTGCAAAACCATATAGATCTGCTTCACTGTCCATCAACACCTAGACAGTAAATTATATATTTACTATTCTTTATAATCTCACAATTGCGCACTTATATCTTACAATCCTGATTTTACTACGCAATTCTGACTTTATAACAACTGCACATTTATATCTCGCAATTCTGACTTTATGTCTCAGAATTCTGACTTTATAATCTCACAATTCTGACTTTATAACTCACAATTGTGTTTCTATTGCGCAATTGTGCACAATTATACTCCTAATTGTGAGATGTAATGCGTCCTTCCTAGTCCAGTCCTTTAGAGGCTTGTAGGCTCGAGTCCTCCTCAGCAATTCAACGCTAGAATGAGACAGTCTAGTAAGTGTGCATGGCTATATCACTCGTCCCCGCCCCCACGGTCACGGCATAAAAATACTATTAAAATGTCATTTTGAAAAAATACTTTGTATTACAAATCTTTAGATTTACTGGCTTTCTGTTAATGCAATACGGTGAATGACAGCCGCCTGTATTCTCACAGTTTTGGCAGTTTTTCATAATAAGCTCAGTACTTATTTTCTGTCAGTTTGTTTTCATGAAACTAAATGCATGCAAAGGATTGTGGGTGATTTAAGGCTGCGAAGGATACATCGGATGTGTCCTTCGAAATGAAGGTCAAATGAAACGTGAAAAGAAGGCTGCCTTCCAAGGATCCTTTAAATTGAGATGGTCTTCAGCGACGTTTGATGACGAGGCAGCCAAGATTTGCACCCTTCATAGGACAAAGCCTTCCGTTTGAGAAACACCCATATACTGATTATGTTGCACAAGTAACATTTATTATGATCTATGTTGAAAACATTTGTGTGGCTTAACATTTCTGTTGAAACCATGATACACTTTTTACAGGATTCTTTGATGAATATAAAGTTCAAAAGAACAGAAGAATTTTGTATCTTTGCTGGGCTGAAAATGAAAAGCCCACAGTGTTGTCTGGTCTAAATAAACATAATTTTGATCATGCCGTTTACAAGTATTATACTGACAGTCAGCACTCGTGAATCACAGTGAAATAGTGTGACCATTTACACACTTCAGTAGTTTTTCATCACAGTTTTTCATTTGTCCTTTTGCAGGTGGCCAATCTCCTGCGTCTTTTCCAGATTCCTCAGATCAGTTATGCCTCCACCAGTGCGAAACTGAGTGACAAATCCCGTTATGATTACTTTGCCCGGACTGTACCCCCTGACTTCTACCAAGCCAAAGCCATTGCTGAGATCCTACGCTATTTCAACTGGACTTACGTCTCCACCGTTGCCTCGGAGGGAGATTACGGTGAGACAGGTATCGACGCCTTTCAGCAAGAGGCCCGCGCCTTGCAAATCTGCATAGCTACGTCCGCCAAGGTCAGCCGTTCCATGGACCGCTTCAGTTATGATGGAGTAATCAGATCTCTGTTGCAGAAGTCCAACGCTAAAGTAGTAATCCTCTTCACCAGAAGTGAAGACGCAAGAGAGCTCTTGGTTGCAGCAAAGCGCATGAACGTCTCCTTCATCTGGGTGGCCAGCGATGGCTGGGGGGCGCAGGAGAGTGTGGTGAGAGGGAGCGAGAATGTAGCGGATGGAGCTTTTACCATTGAGCTCGCGTCCTATCTGATCCCTGAATTTGCAGCGTACTTCACAAACCTCAATCCATACAACAACACACGTAACCCCTGGTTCAGAGAGTTCTGGGAGAATCGCTTTCAGTGCAGCCTGCACGACATTAATTGTGGGAAACATTCTCTTCAGGATGGTAAATTCGAGCAGGAGTCCAAGATCATGTTTGTGGTCAATGCTGTCTACGCTATGGCCCATGCCCTTCACAACATGAGGCAAGCACTGTGCTCAAATTCCACCAAACTCTGCAGTGCCCTGAAACCAGTGAATGGAAAAAAACTGTACAAGGACTACATCCTGAAGGCGAATTTTGCTTGTAAGTTTCTTTAAAGTGATAGATTACATAATTTATGTTCGCTTTATAATCAGTAGTTCACCCCAAAATGAAATTCTGTAATTATTAACTCAGCGTCATGTCGTTCGAATTCAATAGGATTTTTTTCTTCTATGAAAAACAAAAGATGGTTCATGCTGCAAAATGTTCACACTTTTCATTTTCAAAAGCAGAAAGGACTAAAAAGCCCCATAAAACTATGATAAAGGTGGTCCATATGACTGGTTGGTAACACTTTTGTTTAGGGTCCAATTCTCACTATTTAAATGTTTATTAGCAGCATCTAGGATATTGGCAGTTTATTAGTACTTATAAAGCACATATTAATGCCATATTCTGCATGACCATATTGTACATCCCTTACTTAATTCCTACCTAATACCTAAACGTAACAACTACCTTACTATTAATAAGCAGTGATTAGGAGTTTATTGAGGCAAAAGTTGTAGTTAATAATAGTGTTAGTTAATAGTGACAATTTGACTCCAATCTAAAGCGTGACCGAATTGTCCTTTATATCCTTTACATTCCAAGTCATCTAAAACCATATTAAAGCTTTGTGCAAGAATCTGTTATATTTACCAAAATCTTCCATTATTTTATATCTTCATCTTTTATATTTATATATTTACCGACTGTGATGTGCCATCATTAAATATGACAATTTGCATTTATATGACAATTTGCATTTCATGGAAGAAAGTCATATATGTTTGAAACAACATATTATAAAAAATTATCATATTTAAGAATTATATAAAATATAAAAAAGTAAATCCTACATAATATTAGATAAAATATATAAAAATAGATGAATATATATATATATATATATATATATATATATATATATATATATATATAGAGAGAGAGAGAGAGAGAGAGAGAGAGAGAGAGAGAGAGAGAGAGAGAGAGAGAGAGAGAGAGAGAGAGACCTCGTCACACTTGCAAACATAAAATAATATTATGGAGAATTTAAGTATCTAATCAATTTAACATTAGCAGTTCTCTTCTCATAAAGCAATACCTGTAAATGAAAAAAAACTATTTCAACATTGTTTTAAGACGATTTCGGTATTGTTATATTGATGTGTGACTCCCAGATGCAGTTTTCAATATATTTCTATATTCACGTTAACACAATAACACACAAGGATTAAAGGTAAAATTTGCACTCTTCTAGTAGTTTAAATCTCAATATGATCTTTTGTTGTTCAGTTAATCTTAATAAATTCATGTCTATTCTTTGTTTGGTCAAAGAAATCAATTTGAAAGATAAATGGATCTAGGAATGGATCTAGGTTTTCCCCAGGGGGAAACTGTTGCTGTAAAATAGATTACACTAATGCATGAATTCAACATATGACCTGTGAACAGCCTAAGTGTTTTATTACATGCATTAGCTTCATTAGCCCTGTGCTAACTTCTAAATGATCTGAACAAGTACAAGCAAGGATGTATATTAAATATCTGTGCCAAGTGGTCAATTGCTTGTATTAGGAAACTGATGGCAGACTGTCAGGTTCCTATAGTTATTCTTCATCTATTTCTAAATCTTTTTGCCATCCGATTATTTATTTTTTCATGATGTTCTTCCAAGAATGACAAATTACATCATAGAAACCAGGCAATGTATCAACCTCCTGACTTCTATTATGTAAATGTGCCACTCGCACCTGAGTCCAATGCATTTACAAACCTAATGAGAAATGTGCAGGGCAGGACGCTGAAGAAAGTAGGGTGGACTTACATAAGAATGTCTTTCTGGGTTAGACATTTTCTGCTTACAAAGAAAAACACTTTGCTGCTGTAAAATATCCATTTATCTGTTGCCAAGAATGTAAATAAATTATGCTTATTATTTGCCTTTTGTGTCCGCAGCTCCATTTCGTCCCGCTGATACAGAGAACAATGTTAACTTTGATATTTATGGAGACAGTCTGGGCCGCTACAACATCTTCCATTATCACAAAGAGAATGATGAGTATGTCTATAGGAAAGTGGGGTATTGGGCTCAGGATTTAAGTCTGAACACAAGCTTGATTCCTTGGGAAAGCCAAGTGGTGCCCACGTCCCAATGCAGCGACCCATGTAGGAAAAACGAAATAAAGAGCATGCAGCCCGGAGACGTTTGCTGTTGGATTTGCATTCCCTGCCAGCCCTACCAGTACCTCCTGGACGAATTCACCTGTGCGGATTGTAGCTTCGGACAATGGCCTCTGGACAATCTTACGGGCTGCTACAACCTACCGGAGGAGTACATTCATTGGGAGGACGCTTGGGCTATTGGGCCGGTCACCATCTCTTGCCTTGGCATGCTCTGCACACTCTTTGTCATCGGCCTCTTCTTAAAGAACAATGAGACACCGGTGGTGAAAGCTAGCGGACGTGAACTTTCCTATATTCTTCTGCTAGGTGTCCTCCTTTGCTATTGCATAACCTTCATCTACATCAGCAAACCCTCTGCCGTAGTATGCACGTTACGGCGGCTCGGCCTGGGCACTTCCTTCGCCGTTTGCTACTCTGCGTTACTGACCAAGACCAATCGCATCGCTCGGATTTTCAACGGCGTTAAAGATGGCGCTCAAAGGCCGAGGTTCATCAGTCCAGCTTCACAGGTGGCCATCTGTGTTGCTCTTATTTCCTGTCAGCTCCTGGTGGTTGTGGTCTGGCTTTTGGTTGAGGCTCCAGGGGTGAGAAAGGAGGTCAGTCCGGAAAGAAGAGACGTGGTGACATTGAAGTGCAACAGCAAGGACTCTAGCATGCTGATGTCTTTAACCTACAACTGTGTCCTCATCATCCTCTGTACATTTTACGCCTTTAAGACTCGAAAGTGCCCAGAGAACTTCAATGAAGCCAAGTTCATCGGCTTCACCATGTACACCACGTGCATAATCTGGCTGGCTTTCCAGCCAATCTTCTATGTTACTGCCAGTGACTATAGGGTAAGTAAATATGAACTGTTCAATGCATGGTTGTGGCAATACATTTAATAGCTTGTCAGCTTATTTTACGTAAATTTGAAATGTCTTTTACAACCCATTTTACTTCCATAATGTGATGCATTTCTGAGTACAACAGGATATTCAGCAGAATGAAAAGATGTAAAAGTTGAATGAATTTCATTCAGTTGGATTGTGAAAAGTATTGTAGAACAGAGCAGAACAGAGCCAGGTGGTTATAGGAGAAGCATTGAAAGCTAAGACAAATTTGTGGAGTCAGGCCAAAACAGAAAGTCATTTCAGAGGTAGAGCCAGTTATTATCATTTATAATGTTAAAGATTTCTATTTGAAATAAATGCTTTTCTGTTGAACTTGCTGCATTCTAAAAAAGTATGTGTTGCCTCAAAAAACAGCATGCATAGAACATGCTAAATGTAAATGATGTTTAGCCTGCCAATTTAATGAACAAGATATTACTTGTCACAGTCATTGCTTAGAATTAATGTAGTGTTTACCTTCATGTCATCTACTCTTCAGTATAATGGTAACCACAAAAACAATGCAGATAATATTATATTAATGTTATAATCAACATTATTATGTCAATAGAACTCAAGAAAACACTTAAAATGTTAAAATTGTTTCAAAAAATTAGAATTTTTAACTTGCAAACTTGTGGTAACAGGTCCCCTGAATTACTTTATAAATAGTTTTCATCAAAATAATATCAAGGTTTCATATCATATAATATCATACTGTAGATATCATCTTAACGATCTTTTGAATGTATATGCATTTAAGTGCTCTGATAAATTGTGCACCAGGAGCAAAAACATGAATGAATGAACGAACGAATGAATGTGTTTTTTAGTTGAAATGCGAAATCATCTAGATTGAAACTTTGATGTGAGGATCCCAATATTATAACAGTTTCTCTGAACATACCTTTACATGTCATTTATGCTGGCTATGCTATTGTCTCCTGCAATATTGTTAATGAATGCTTTGCTTGAGTGTTCTGTATAACAATGTGATTTCTTTGAGAAGGAAATCTTGTGCCAGAGGGATATTACCGGCTCTCCTCTGGGAATAGATATCAGAGGGGCTGTTTCAAATCACACTGCACACACAATGACAGCATGGAATATTTTTCATCATTTAGATAATGAGCTTCTCTTATAACCCTTAATCACTTCCCGACACCGACTTTATCCTTTATTTTTAGCATATATACAATTTCCCTGAGAGCGGGAGTCTGGGAGTTTGCCTGATTGATTTTTTTTTTGTTACCATACCTGCCAATTCAGATGGCAGATAGAGAAATCTCTTTGATCACCTGTCTTTTTGCACTGATGAAAGGAGAAGCTCACATTTCAGGTGGCTCAAAGGCTGTTCAGCGCAGAACAAAGAAAGTGGGGATATTTCGTCCTGGCAAATGACTAGCCTATGAAAACATGCTATTCACTTGGTCTGAGTATCCTTCAGTCAAGTACCTCAGGACAGACACATTTAAATAAAAACTCTTACATTTGACAACGTGAAGAACTTTTTCAGGTTTAACTCTTTGATGCATGCATTATTAAATAGAAAGAAGGAAGTTGTTTATTTTCAAAAACAAAAATATAATAATTTCCAAAAAGTTTTATTTATTTAATTACCCATGGTGACTGGTTCATATTACACTGTTGTGAATCAAAGAGTCACAGGAATGTAATAATTTCCAATATTTTTATGCTGATTGTTTATTAATTATTTAGTTATTTATTTTGACACATAGTGGTTTGGAACATTACACCCTGATTGGTCAAAATTCAACCATTGGGAATCAAAGAGTTATTGCAACATATTTTATATATTTGAGCTTCCAAAATACTTGGATGCACAAAAAACTGCCCAGTACAGGTGCATTCAGCCAACGCTGCTGGTTAAACGGCCACTGTACATGGTATATGGATGTGTGTGTGTGTGTGTGTGTGTGTGTGTGTGTGTGTGTGTGTGTGTGTGTGTGTGTGTGCGTGCGTGCGTGCGTGCGTGCGTGCGTGCGTGCGTGCGTGCGTGTGTGTGTGTGTGTGTCCTTGTTTATATTACATTGTGGGGACCAAATGTCCCCATAAGGATAGTAAAACCTGAGCTCACCTACACTGTGGGGACCAGCCAGCGGTCCCCACCTTTCAAAAGGCTTATAAATCACACAGGATGAGTTTTTTTAAGAAAGTAAAAATGCAGAATGTTTCCTGTGATGGGTAGGTTTAGGGGCAGGGGCAGTGTAGGGGGACAGAATGTACAGTTTGTACGGTATAAAAACAATTACGTCTATGGAGAGTCCCCACAAAGATAGTGAACCATCTATGTGTGTGTGTGTGTGAGGGTGATGTGTTAGAGCATGGGAGGATGATTCCCAGCTGGGGCCTGTGCTCAGAAAGCAAGGTGTGCCTCAGAGACCGAGACCTCGTCATACTTGCACACACACTCACAGGAAATGCTACAGCCTCATTCATCTCGCAGATATCATTTTAGTTGTATCATTTCTGGTTCTCACCCATCAACTGCCACATTGATATGCAGAAGCACATACTGCTTGTAAGATTAATATGATAAATATTTGATCTTCAGAATCAAGATTTAAATTACATTATATAATAGGGGCTATACTAAAACTTTTTGGATTCATAATCCTGGAGATAAACAAAGTACAGTGTAATTTGGTTGTCATTTTTTAAAAAGAAATTCATATTTTTATTCAGCAAGGATGCATTAAATTGATAAAAAGTTACTGTAAATATTTTTATAATGTTGAAAAGGTATATATATTCCTTTCAACTTTCTATTTATCAAAGATTTCTGAATTTAAAATGTATCACAGAAAAATATATGACACATCGACATTAATAATAATAAAAAAATGTTTCTTGATCACCAAATCAGCATATTAGAATGATTTCTGAAGGGTCATGTGACACTGAAGACTGGAATAGTAATTCTGAAAATTCAACTTTGCATCACAGGAACAACATATTAAATATTTATTCACATAGAGAACAGTTATTTTACACTGCAATAATATTTCAATTCAATTCAGTGCACTTTATTGTCGCCATTGGGGAAATTTGTCTTGGACTCTGGTGCCCATATAGACATACATTGATCAAAGACATAATACAAACAAATCATACACGTACAAAGCACAAACAAGTATAAAAATATCACAATATTACTGTATTTTTGATCAAATAAATGCAACCTTGGTGAACTTCTTTCAAAAACATTACAAAAAACTAAAATAAACTTTTGAAAGTTTATATATACAACAAACTACAGAATACCACGACTGGTCAAAATGAATTATTCCAGAGCCATGTAATATTTGAGTCTCTTTGAGAACCAGATCATTTATGGAGGAAACACAGACTCTATCATAATGACTCATTCAGTGTGATATTCTATATGAAAAGTGCATGTTTATGGACACAAGAGCAATGCTTGCTGGGAAAGCATATAAGACCTTTCCAAGCACAGCTCTTCTCTGAATGCATTATTTAAAACATTTTGGTTTATTGTGATGGATTGCCACTCTCACAGAAACACTTTTAAATCTATACTGAAGAAAGAAGAATGAGCTACTCTTTGTTAATTTGACATTGAGCAAAAAAATCCAATTCAGTGCAGCTGAACCATTTTTGGAATGATTTAACATGGTCATATTGAGCTTCTCCAGTGTGTGACCCTGAGAGGGCCCAACTAAGCATAGCAATGCAAGACCATGGATTTAAAATCCAGCAAATGCACATAGTGATAAAAATTGTATGCGCTTCAGTTTGGATAAAAGTATCTGCCAAATAAAATGTATAATGATACAAAACAAACATCTCAGCCAAAACAGTGCAAATCTTAGAAACAGTTCCTGTTGATTCACCTCCTCTCTCATCAAAATGTTATTTGGCGATGCATGTCTCTAATACCAGTATTAGTATGCATGAGATTGCTTATACATGGCATACACACCTGCTTTGCACATGGATTCCTCCTCTTAGGATACATCTTTAGCCGCATAGGCTATATGGCAACACTGGAATTGAGTTCAATCCCATGTTAATAAATTCAATCCCATGTTAACATCCCTGTTGAATATGAATAAGCCAGGTGGTATCACGGTGTGTATGTAATCGTTATTTTTTGTGTCTGCTCTCTCAGGTACAGACCACTACCATGTGCATCTCTGTGAGTCTGAGTGGGTCAGTGGTGCTGGGATGCCTCTTCGCTCCCAAGATCCACATCATCCTCTTCCAGCCCCAGAAGAACGTTACCACGCTCAGAGTGGCCACCACCCGATTCAGTGTGACCACTGGCCCTGGCTCCAGCTTCTCTCAAGGTTTAGTATCAATTATGATCTTTATCTTCAATATATCATCATCATCATCGTCAATATAGTCAATCAACAGCAGCTGTTTAAATCAAGCGTATTGATCAACTGTCACCCATTTTCAAAAAATATGGGTTGGCAATGTTTGAACTGCCATTAGAAATGAAAGATATTGATCAAAACATTCACTACTGTCTGATGGCAGAGTAATATTGGAGCAGAAACATAAAGTATCATTGGCCCTGTGAGTGCAGATATTTGGCTTTATTGCATTACATTGATATTAATCTAGCACTGATCTTATAGGATAGAGCATATGTGAATCTCTCAAAATGGGTTAAGTAATGTTTATTTAGTATTATGATGTAAATATTTTATATTTACTCTCATTACCGTAATACAAAAATACTTACATTTTCTCAGAAATGTACTGTGAATAAATAAATATATTTTAAATGGTAAAAGTTTGAATTCACATAATTTGTGGTACTGCCTTTAATCAGTGCTGCATAAATAACTAAATAAATAAATGCTGTATTACAGTAATAAAAATATAAGGAGATTCAACACTGGAAATTACACAAAAAAGTAGTTAATTCTGAAAATAATGTCAAACTGCAAAACAAAAAGTAAAATAAAAATTATATTCATTATTTTATTCTATTTATGCAGCTCAATAATATATAATATAATGATATATACAAATATTCAATACAAACTGTGCACATCTGATGGGCAAAAAAGCTCAATAAGGGTGCTCAACCATATACAGGTCCTTCTAAAAAAATTAGCATATTGTGATAAAAGTTCATTATTTTCCATAATGTAATGATAAAAATTAACTTTCATATATTTTAGATTCATTGCACACCAACTGAAATATTTCAGGTCTTTTATTGTTTTAATACTGATGATTTTGGCATACAGCTCATGTAAACCCCAAATTCTCAAAAAAATTTGCATATTTCATCCGACCAATAAAAGAAAAGTGTTTTTAATACAAAAAAAGTCAACCTTCAAATAATTATGTTCAGTTATGCACTCAATACTTGGTCGGGAATCCTTTTGCAGAAATGACTGCTTCAATGCGGCGTGGCATGGAGGCAATCAGCCTGTGGCACTGCTGAGGTGTTATGGAGGCCCAGGATGCTTCGATAGCGGCCTTAAGCTCATCCAGAGTGTTGGGTCTTGCGTCTCTCAACTTTCTCTTCACAATATCTCACAGATTCTCTATGGGGTTCAGGTCAGGAGAGCTGGCAGGCCAATTGAGCACAGTAATACCATGGTCAGTAAACCATTTACCAGTGGTTTTGGCACTGTGAGCAGGTGCCAGGTGCTGAAAAACAAAATCTTCATCTCCATAAAGCTTTTCAGCAGATGGAAGCATGAAGTGCTCCAAAATCTCCTGATAGCTAGCTGCATTGACCCTGCCCTTGATAAAACACAGTGGACCAACACCAGCAGCTGACATGGCACCCCAGACCATCACTGACTGTGGGTACTTGACACTGGACTTCAGGCATTTTGGCATTTCCTTCTCCCCAGTCTTCCTCCAGACTATGGCACCTTGATTTCCGAATGACATGCAAAATTTGAGCGACAGTCCAGTGCTGCTTCTCTGTAGCCCAGGTCAGGCGCTTCTGCCGCTGTTTCTGGTTCAAAAGTGGCTTGACCTTGGGAATGCGGCACCTGTAGCCCATTTCCTGCACACGCCTGTGCACGTTGGCTCTGGATGTTTCTACTCCAGACTCAGTCCACTGCTTCCGCAGGTCCCCCAAGGTCTGGAATCGGTCCTTCTCCACAATCTTTCTCAGGGTCCGGTCACCCTTCTCGTTGTGCAGCGTTTTTTGCCACACTTTTTCCTTCCCACTGAGGTGCCTTGATACAGCACTCTGGGAACAGCCTATTCGTTCAGAAATTTCTTTCTGTGTCTTACCCTCTCGCTTGAGGGTGTCAATGATGGCCTTCTGGACAACTGTCAGGTCGGCAGTCTTACCCATGATTGTGGTTTTGAGTAATGAACCAGGCTGGGAGTTTTTAAAAGCCTCAGGAATCTTTTGCAGGTGTTTAGAGTTAATTAGTTGATTCAGAAGATTAGGTTAATAGCTCGTTTAGAGAACCTTTTCATGATATGCTAATTTTTTGAGATTTTCATGAGCTGTATGCCAAAATCATCAGTATTAAAGCAATAAAAGACCTGAAATATTTCAGTTGGTGTGCACTGAATCTAAAATATATGAAAGCTACATTTTTATCATTACATTATGGAAAATAATGAACTTTTATCACAATATGCTAATTTTTTTAGAAGGACATGTAAATATATATATATATACATATCATATGATCAATTAAATGAAAAAAAAATGAAAAAAAAAAAAAAATCAAATGAGATTCACCTAAATACTTGAAAACACCTGCTGATTGGCGGTGGCCATGCACTGTGATTTGCAATGTACCAACCAACACCATCTTTATATTATTAACAATGTCTTTACAGCCTCGGCCTCCAACATCGTGCCTACAGTATGTAATGGCAGAGAGGTAGTGGACTCAACGACATCATCACTCTGAGAAACAGGATTCCTGTTCGTTTGCCAAATGCAGTATACAGAAAAATCGTATCTTCACTAGTCATGAAATCAAGTGTTTGCTAATGTTGAGGAGGCTATTCGGAATAAAGATTGCCTGTTATGTTGTTCTCAACGTGCTGTGAGTACAATATCCCATTTTGTTTCTCTCTCTCTCTTTCTCTCTCTGACTAGTTAGATAATATCAGTGGGATGCCAGTTTAAACTCTGTATACCCGTTCTTTTTATGGAAACCATAATAAAGTATTGTTCGAGATATGGAGTTAAAATATAGTAAATCTGTTTAAAGTATTATATACAAGATGTTTTTAATGTAGATTTATGGTGATTCTGGTTTGTGCTTTCTTGTAATTTATGTAAATAAAATGTGTTTTATATTAATTCAAGATTTCCTGTTTTGTTTAACTTGATACTGTCTTTTATATTATATTATATTATATTATATTAATTATATTATATTATATTATATTATATTATATTATATTATATTATATTATATTATATTAATTATATTATATTATATTATATTATATTATATTATATTATATTATATTATATTATATTGTTTAAATCAATGTAAAAAAATTGCACTCTTCAGCTTTAAAGAATTAAATATTTAAATGCAATGTTGTAAAAACTTGTGCGTTGTCCCCATCTAGAGGATGTAGGTGCTCATCACATAAAATTGTCCAAGGTTCAAATAAAATGATCAAGGGTTGGGCTTTATTATTAGTCATTTTTTTAATGTTAAAAGCTCATTTATTGCATTGTCTAAAATAATGCTCTGAATGACCAGTAAGGCAAATAAAAAGACAAAATATTACAAATGCTGCACATTACTGTACTACAAATGTAATGCACATACATCAGTCTACTGAAGGATCATGTCTCATAGACAAAGTATTATATTAATTTCCTTCATCCTTGATAATCACAATGTCCACATATGCAGGCTATCACAGTCTGACCCATGTTACATAAGGGTAATTGATATACACTGTATTGCACACTCAATCACTGATGGTGAAATGACAAAATAAATATATTTTTTTATACATAAATATTTTTGATATTATGTCTGCAGTCATTTTTCTGCTTTATTATTTTTATAATTTATAAACATTAGGCTTACTATTGAAGTGTCCACGTTTTTTATACTGTTACTTTTACAGAGTATTTTTTAACTGCTTCCATTTGAGCACAAAGCCAGCATTATAGCTTACATTCAGTGAGAAGCACAAAGGTTGGATTTTGTACCGTAATTATTATACAGCCTCATGTTATATATTGGGGCTATTAAAGTGTCTGAAGCTACTTTTAATAAATAAATAAATGCACAATTACCATCGCACACCTGTAGGTAATGGATAGGTGCGTGGGACAAAGGATAACCAAATCCAAAAATCTCAACCAATAAAGTGAAAACTTTTTATTAGCAACGTTTCGGTCTCATGACCTTCATCAGGCATATAAATAAATAAATAAATAAATAAATAAATAAAATAGTAGTAAACATTTATTTAAATTTTTTTTAAATCTTTGCAGGATGTCCCTTTTAAGACACCCCACAACCTGAACTTTGGCAAGTAGGCTTTTGTATCAGAGAAGTACACTAAAATGATTTATGATAAAAATGTATTTATTTATTTAAAGTTATGAAGTTTTTCATCGTATCTCAAATGGTATGTTTTAAAAATTTGCTACAACTTTGATGACATGGAAGTACAGCTGTCTGAAGAAAAAGATATCTAAAGGGTATGGGAGGGTAGGGGTATGACGTAAACTGTCAGAAACACGGAAGTCAGGCTGCAGACAGTCCCGAAGTGTGAGAGAGTGAATCTGCAAACTTTCTCATCAACCCCACTAGCAGGTCAGTATCATTTCATCTGACTAATAATAAAATCTCGAATCATTTCTAGCGGTATTATATTGCTCTGTAGACTGTGTTGCTACATGTATACCGCTGCATGCGTCAAAAACACACGTTTTAGCAGCCGCGAGCGTTGCGTTAACGCCATCATGACTCGCCGCGATTCTGAACACCTTTGATTTCACACATATTTCACATTATATGTTTATTCGCGCACACATTTGCCCTTTACTAAGTTTTCTCATAATTGACTAAACACACCCCGTGATTTCTATGAACGCCTTTTCAGAGCTCTGATAGGCTGCCTTTCAGATCTACGTCACTTACAGTAAACTCCAGCATGCCCGCACATGTCTCAGCAGGACTGTGTAGAGTTCAAATTAGATTTTTTTTTCATACCATTTTCAAACAGGGTGCCTGAAAATATTTATTATAAATAACATATAAGAAACATTTAGTATATATATATATTTTGAATAAATTGCCAGGTGTACAATTTTTATCAAAGGTGAAATACACCCTTATGTTTAATTAACTGTGATATTACGATAAATTAAAATGATTAGGTTTTCCATTAATTTTAAATGTATTAAGTAATGCATGATGTGTACTAAGTATGTCTTACCTAACTGACTCCACAATGGTCAAAAAAAAAATCCTATTGGAATTTCAGTTTATCCTGTAGGATCTTATTGGATTCTTAAAATCTTATTGAACATTTTGTTTTTATTTAATGGAATTTCACTTTGGCTTGCATGTGACAAACTTTTTATTATAATAAATAAATTATTAATTAATTGATTAATTAATTACTTTATTCCTCATTACTTTTGAGTAACATTGTGTGTGTGTGTGTGTGTGTGTGTGTGTGTGTGTGTGTGTGTGTGTGTGTGTGTGTGTGTGTGTGTGTGTGTGTGAGAGAGATAGAGAGAGAGAGAAAGAAATCATGCTGAAATCCTATGAAAGCAGTTCCTCAGAATCCTATAGGAATCAGATAAGAATCTTCGGACAATACATAAATAACCTATAAGACAATTTCTAACGGAATCCTTTAGGAACGGTTCCAAAATATGATCGAAATTCTCAATGGAATCATGTACAGGTTTCTTATAGGAATCCTTTAGGATTTTTTGACAAGGGATTGCTGATCGGTTGTTTGTTGAATGTTTATATAGTATATTTAAAAATCATATGCTTATGAACAGATAGGAAAGAGGATGGCACCTAAGAGAAGGGCAACATCAAGCACCAAAGCTGGAGGGAAGAAGGTAAAGGAGGAGCCTGAAGCTCCACCAAAGGACAAGTTCACCTCTGCCAAAGAGGCCCTGAAGGCAACAGGGTCGCAGGTGAAGGGCACGAGGAACCCTGATAGCTTCTGTTGTCTATCAAATGCTAAGGTGAAACCAAACAAGTGCTTAAACAATTTGACATATTTAGACTACCATTACTGTCTTTGGTTCATTGTGAGTTTTCAGTTTCTGCCCTGAATCACAGATCATTTTATGTGTATGTGTGATCCTAACCAACAGATTCACGAAGATTACGACTGTATGCTAAACCAAACTAACATTGGAAACAACAACAACAAATTCTATGTAATCCAAGTCTTAGTGTCTGGAGGGAAGTACTATTGCTGGACACGATGGGGCAGAGTGGTAAGTTGCTTTCTTTTGTCCATCAAATACAAATGTCACAGCATGATGTGCTTAAATTCTCTTGTAGCTTCTAATGGATGACTTATTTTTTCCTGTCTTTCACTGTTTTCAGGGAGAGTCAGGCCAAAACAGTTTAGCTGGTCCGTCTACCTCTGATCCAGCCGTTAAGAGTTTCGAAAAGAAATTCAAAGAGAAAACCAAGAATAATTGGAGCGATCGAGGAAACTTTGTCTCTTATTCTGGGAAGTACACATTGATAGAGGTAGATGGGGACCAGGATGCAGAAGTGAAGGTAGTTTTGCCTGTTTGTCATTTTTGGAACTCTTAATGAATTGATTTATTTATTACACCCTTAATTGAAGCCACAACACATTTGACGGTTTCTAATGTTTTGTGTTTGCTGCAGGTGGACACTGTAGACGGTGGAGATGTGAAGGTGAAAAGCGAACAACACGTTCTGTCTTGTACATTGGATGAGGCAACTCAAAGACTCATCCGATTCATCTTCGACAACGACATGTTCAAAGAAGCCATGTCCAGCATGAACCTGGGTTAGTTTATTGTGATATAGCTTTGAATCATTAAAGTGCCCTGTTATGCTATTTTAACGTTTCCTAATTAATTTTTTTGAGGTCTCCGACAATTGGTTTGCATGCATCCATATTCAAAAAACAGTTTAATTTCCTCATAATATACATTGCAGCATCACCTCTTTTCTCACAGTATCTGAAACGTTTTGATCGAATATTTAGGGACCTATTTTAAAAATCTGATCGCATGGGCTGAAGCTCATGGTGCAGGTTCACTTAGCGCGTCGAATACACTTCTGCTAGTTTAACGAAGGAAAAACGGTCGGTGCACCAGGCGCATGGTCCAAAAGGGACATAAATACCTATTCTCTCAATAAGTCATGGGTGTGTTTTGGCTTAAAGTGCCTATAAACCAATCAGAGTCTCATCTCCCATTCCTTTTAAAAGCCAGTTGCGCTCTCGTCATGGTGGATTTGCTATTTACATGACGGAATATAGACAACCTCAACCTGACGAGTCGGTTTAAATACATATGTGTGTATTGTCATGATTGGTTAAATAAGTAGCCAATTTAATTCATAATTACTGCAAATAGGTCATTCTGATACATGCAATGACTATCCATTATGACATGTAGGCAATTTTATCTTCATGTACACATTAATAATCTTTTACATTGTAATCTTTTTATTTTTAAGATTTGGCATGTTTGTGTGCTGCTGCCTTGTGTGTGTAACAAGCAAAGTGTACGCGCATTGTGCACTGCCATAGGCGCATATTACTAACGCGTCCTTTAAATAACAAAAAGTACTGCACTATTGACTTTAGGCCAGGTTTTTGTTGGTCAATGGCGCAGTCGTTTTCAGTTGCCTCAAAATAGCAACACGCCAACAATGTGCCTGAACACCTCGCTTTCAGACCAGCACGCCCATGGGTGAACAGATGGGTGCGAGTGCATTTGCTATTTAAACAGTGTGGCGCTGGAAATGAAAATGATAACTGCGTCGGGCTGAAACTAGGAAAAACACTGGTGTTGCATTGTGCCGAGTGTATGATAGGGCCCCTAGTCTCTCTAAACCCCTTCTTTCTGGAAGCCTACTCTGCTCTGATTGGTCGAATGATCCAGTCTGTTGTGATTGGTCTACAGCTTACAGTTAGGGCTGGGCAATTTTTTTTTGATTAATCGTTTTTTAAAATGGTCGATTCAGTATCTGGCCAGTGCTGCACGGTCACGAACGTTTTCAAGCCTTGCCCATTTAAAATCCCTGTAAAGGCATTTTTGAGGTTTATTTCAAAACAGAAGTCTATTCAAAACCGCTTACAAAACAAAACGATTATATCAAGAAGAGGTGGAGCTGAGGATCACCTCCAACACCTGAATCTGCAGTGATCATTTTACAACAGGTAGTTTAGAAACTTTCATCGGAGACAACTGGGATTCACTAATAATTTGCTGCAGAATGGGGCCGGACCAACTATCTCCCGCCCTGGCCTTCATCTTCACATTCTTCCAACAACTAGTGCCAATGTCGGCAGTACATGCCCACCAATGAGTGTTGTCTTGCGTGCTTATGGCAGTTTTCCTGCAAGTGGCCATGGTTTCAGCACTGACAGCGGACATGCCCCCAGTGTTTGACAGCAGAGAATGCTGCTCATTTTTATTTTTTCAAGATTTTGATAAGCTACTTTATTTACTTACCGTTTTTTTTATCATTTAAATTTGTCTGGGTGGTTAATAACACATCTGTGGATGTGACAAACTCAGAACACATTCATTTTGTCTTTAAGCATTCAAGAGCAAGATGACGCGAAAGTGAACTCGCATGTGTTGCATGATAAGTTTTGTTTGCACACACATCTGAAGTGACAGTGGCCTAATATTCCTGCTGCTGTCTGTTTTTTGTTCTATTCTATTTTTATTTATTTTTTGCTATTGTTTGAAGTTTGATCATTTGTTCTTTTTTTTATTGATAGTAGTTTAAGCTACACACTACGTGAAAGTTAATATGGGAAAAAGCATAATAAGGGCACTTTAAATGTTCTTCTGTTCCTTTCAAAAGCCATGTTACTGTGGTTCCTTTATAACTTGTCAGGGATTTGTTTCCCATTTTACATGTGTTTATGAAGGCCGCTGGGGAGTTTTGGCATTGTGATTGTAAACTGAAGATGGGACTTTTTGCTGCCTATTCGAGCCCCATCTACCACTTTTCTGAGCCGTAAGAAAAGATCCATTTACGTGAAGGAGTTTCATGCGTCACATATTTCTCTGACAGATATTAAGAAGATGCCTTTGGGGAAACTCAGCAAGCAGCAGATAGCCAAAGGCTTTGAGGCTTTGGAGGAGATTGAAGCCGCAATAAAGAAGGGGGAACGGAACAAGTTAGAGGAACTCACCAACAAATTCTTCACCATTATTCCTCATAACTTTGGCCGCAACAGACCCCCTATCATCTCTGATGATTCTATTCTTCAGGGAAAGAAGGAGATGCTTTTGGTGAGATGCATAGCAGTTACTGTGTACTGAGAATGTTTCAGTTTCATGATATAGGGGTTAGTTGTCACACTTCTTACTTTGAATATTTCTCAGAATAGGTTTATTTGTTAATGTCAAATCAAACAATGTCTTGACTAAAAAAAAAAAAAAACGTGTGTGTTAGTTGAATGGCCAATATAGAGTGCTTTGCCATCTTGATAAGTGACCAAAATCCAAACTTTCTTTTGCTTGTTTCTTGTAGGTTCTTGCAGACATCGAGGTTGCCCAGAGTCTTAAAGCTGAATCAGAGAAAGCCACTGAAGAAATGAAGGACGTGGTGCCTCATCCAGTTGACCAAAATTACCAGTCTCTGAAATGCAAACTAAGTTTACTGGATAAGAAATCAAAGGAATATAAGGTTTCAATGACCAGCAATATTTATAGTCCACATTGGAAATCAGGGATTCTAATTTAAATTTGGTTAACAAACTTTTAATAAATTAATACATTATACAGTGTTTATTATCAGCATAACGCTGACAAGTTGATTTAAAAATTAACAATTTTGTCAGAATGTTTTACCTAAGAATATGACAATATTACAATTGCAAATATTGTATGTAAATATTGATATGTATTGTAAATGTCAACTTTTAACAGTTTAAAAATGCAGAATTGCCAGATTTAAATGAAAATTCCCAGATTTTCATGGACATATATTAAAAACATAATGAAAGTCTTGTTTAAGTTATGAGTACAATTATGGACATTTACTTGATAATATAAATTGATGTATAGATATGTGAGTTGCTCAGAAGTACCTTCTCTCTCATTTTTGTATTTAAGATCATTGAGAAGTACTTGAATGCCACCGGACGCGAAGGACTCACTTTAGTGGACGTCTGGGAAGTTGACAGAAATAACGAGGTGAATAGTATTGCATAATTTAAGTTTAAAGTTCACGCATAGTACGCAGTAAACAATAAAAGTAATCCGTAAAATCATAACAGTAAATGACAAAAAAAGTGCAAATGCACTGTAATTTTTTCCTTTAGAACTCCTGTTAGGTTCCCATTAGATTCCTAATGTATTTTTAAACCAGCAGTGAGCACTCAGCCTCAGTGGGTGTTGAATTCTGTTCATTACTGAGTCTTATTATCCTAATTAAATCCTTTGCGTGTGCGTGCATGTGTGCATTTGCTTGTGTAGGCTGAGCGCTTCAGGGAAAATGATGCATTGGAGAACCGGAAGCTGCTTTGGCATGGAACAAGCGTGGCAGTGGTTGCAGCCATTCTGAAGAGCGGCCTTCGTATTATGCCCCATTCTGGTGGACGTGTGGGCAGGGGAATCTATTTTGCCTCTGAAAACATAAAATCTGTTGGCTATGGTGAGTAACAGGACCTTCTTTGCATCAGTATAGACTTCAAATGAAAAAGAACAATATAAACACATATAAAGTTTAATTAGATACAGCATGGCATTACAATGGTAATGATTGCTAGTGATAATTATTTCCCTGCATTTCCAGTTTGCAAAAATTGGACACGTCGTATACATTACTCATAGGCGTAATTTCTTTGCGGTTGCCACCACAACTCGCGGCACAGATGTACCTAATACAATGAAACAGTGAAAAATCTCCAGTTGACTAGCAGAGCATTTATTTCATTTGCCTGTTAAATAAGAGGTGATCTGCCACTGGAATTAGGGCTCTATGATTTCTGCGATGCGTGAAACACGAATGGAATCGTGGAATTCAGTCATACAAAAATGTTAGACATGTCACAGAATTTTGTCAAATCTTGAATGAATTAATCAAAATGTCTAGGCCAGTACACTTAAATCAAATCACAATATAGTGTAATGTCTGTAAAAAATGAACCTGCAAATTGTTTTTTAAATATGAATCCTGCATTCTGCGTGTCTCTGTGAATAAATGCTGCAGACTCACGGTTTCATCTACTAAACACATACTGAAGCATGCATGGCGCTCTCGGTCATTTCAGCCTCTGCCGGATCAATATATGAGGTCATGAATGCGTGAACGTCATCTCCAAAGATGCTCTGAAAGTCACTCCATGTTTTCAGTTTAACAGTGAACATCTGTCGTGCAGCACTTTGTTTTCCAGAAAAAATGAAAGGGTTTAATTTTCATTTGTTTAAAAGATCAATTAAAATACACAACACAGAATTTCTGGAAAAAAAAATAATAATAATAATTTCATGTGGCCCTGTCATTGTAAAAAAAAAATACATTGTTGTTTTTATGAATTCAATAAATTATACATGATTTTGTTTATTAAAATTGAATTAAACCAACAAAAAGGAATCCAGAAACATTTTAATGGAAAACACAGAATTTGGTATAAAAAATAAAATATTGAGAAATAATAAAAAAATTTCATAGGGTCCTAAAATTGTAAAAATTTAAATATGGCTATTTTTTAATAACTTACTGTTAAATTCTTTAAGTTTTGAAGTGGCGGAAGGCTACAATGTTCTCTTGTCACAATATCACAAAATCACAAAACAAAATGCACCAAACGTGTCCATGCTCTTGACCTACAATCCCTTGTGAGCATCTTTGGTTTTAGTGAGAAAAAATACTATACGAGGGTGGATTACCTCTCTGTCACGCTTAACAACAGTTCTACCGCCACACCATTAAGGCACTCTGTATTTATTCACTGACATGAAGAATCTCGGGACTAACGATCTATTGTATTATAGTGGATTTAAGGCACTAAAATAATTGTTCTTAACTTCTTTATTGTGTTTGCAGTGCATCCATCCAACAACATTGGCATCATGTTTCTAAATGAAGTTGCTTTGGGAAAAGAGTACACCATCACACAGGATGATTGCAGCTTAAGGAAGGCCCCCGCTGGCTATGACAGCGTAGTTGCACGCGGAAACCAAGAACCAGGTTTTTCAATACAATCAGAAATCATAACTCATTTCTCTTTATAGACTTGTTCAGAATGTTAAATTCTGCATAACATTAGTTTTTAACATTTAATTTTCTCAATTTTCTTTCTTTAACAGATCCCTCAAAAATTGCCTTCATTGAGTTTGATGGTAAAAAGGTGGCGGTTCCTCAGGGAAAAGCCATAAAACAGCAGCAGTACGAAGAAAGTTCCTTCTACAACAGTGAGTATCTCATCTATAAGGAAAACCAGTGTCGCATTCGATACCTCCTGGAGTTGAAGTTCAATTGTTACTAGTGCTGATTTGACAACATGGAACAATGGCTACATATATAGCCACTTATTAATGGCACTTCTGCTATGCGGTTTCACGCTCACATACCGTATAAAGCGTTGAATGTTTAAATTAATTAGTCGGAAAGTCTAAGAAATATTTGATTATATCATGACATGTTTATCGTGTTCTGTAAACTTTGGTTGGTATAGCCTTACAGTATGTTTGCTCATTATGTCTTGTGGATATTATATCTCTGAGTGAGGTTTTAATGTCTTTTTCATGTTAGAAACATTCCCACAGGTTTCTGTACTGTCATAAAAGCAAGTAGCATATATATGTTCAGCTTTAAACATTTGAAAAATGTTGAATACATTTGCAATTTTATTTAAAAAAACATAACATTTTCAAAAAGGGCTAAATGAAGAGGGATAAAAGATTGTTTTTGCAAGCTTGTTTGGGTTTTTTGTTGTCAAAATAAAAACTCTTATTTTACACATAAGAGTATTTAGTAAAATATTTCTAATGTATGGTTGAAGCCTAATTAATTTCTTTGAGAGTATATTTTCTTTTCTAAAATTGTAATTTCTTTTAAGTTTAAGTTCATGGAATTATGAGCATGCAAGCTGCTCATACATTGCTGACAAGCATGGCTAATGAAGGAAGTCAAATGCTATTACGGCCCTTTATATTTTTGTTTGGTCAGATGTTTGTTTTATCAAGCATTTGTTTGAAGCTCTTTGTACAATCATATTGCACTACAAAGGTAATAATTAGATATTATTCCATTGTTATATATTTTTCTCTTCTTGTTGTGGAGAGCTTTGAAGTATAGTTCTATTGTGAATGTTAATGTAATTGCTTACTACTAAAAAAACTGAAGATAATAAATAATTACAATTATTTGCTTGCACTGTGTTGTTCTCCTTTTAACCAGTAGATGTCACTTTTTAAAGTTAAAAGGTTTTATTAAACATGTTCCATTAGATCCACATCACTGTATGTAATATGTGAAACTGTTAACAAAGGTCATATTTAGATTTTCATTATAAAAATGAATCCTTTGCTAGACTTTGTGTGCATTTATGATCAATCAATATATTGTGTGTGGGTAGTGGGTAGCAGTACAATGACATTTTTTAATCACCACACATAGCTATTTAATATAACCCAACAACAGATTTAAACAGTCATTTCAATAGTCTCCATGTTACAGAATATAAAGGGCAAAATGTCACAAAATTATATAGGCTATATTTTTGAAAACGATAGATAGATAGATAGATAGATAGATAGATAGATAGATAGATAGATAGATAGATAGATAGATAGATAGATAGATAGATAGATAGATAGATAGATAGATAGATAGATAGATAGATTGATTGATTGATTGATTGATTGATTGATTGATTGATTGATTGATTGATTGGATCACTATGTGATTGCTGTTGGCGTAAAACGTTTTCTGACTTCCTCCTCCAAAATACTCCAAAGCAGCTCAAAAATATTTAGATCTGGTGACTGTGCAACATCACTTTCATGTTCATCAAGCCATTCTGTCACAAGTCATGCTGTGTGAATTGGTGCATTATCATGCTCATCCCATTCAGGGTACAATGTTTGACCCATTTGGTTCACATGGTCCTCCAGATTGGTTCGGTAGTCCTTGGCAGTGATGCCATCAAGCACAGTAGGTAATGCCATGATACTGCAGGCCAAACCATCACTGATCCACCCTGTGCTTCACTCTGGGCACACAACAGTCCGGGTGTTAAGCCTCTTTGGGGCTTCTCCGCACCGTAACTATCACAGATGTGAGAAAGACATTTGAAAGTGGACTCGTCAGAGAACAATACATCTTTTACATTGTCCACAGCCCATGATATGCACTGTTGGCACCATTGAAAACCAACATTTGGCATTGGCACAAGTGACCAAAGGCTTGGCTATAGCAGCCCGACCATAAATATGATCGAACAGTTTAGGTGGAAACAGGAGAGTCGTATAAATTCTGCAGTTGGGCGGCTGTGGTTTTATATTTTTTGGATACAATCCAGGTTTTTACCTGGTCATCCTTTTAAGAGAGCTTCCTCTTGTGTTGACAGTTACTCCTGTTGGATGTGGTATATGTTGTGGTATTTCGACATTACCCTGAATACCATAGCTCTCGATACACCATAAAGACTTGCTTTCCTGGTCACAGATGAGCCAGCGAGATGCGCACCAACGGTTTTAAACTCTATGTCTCCCATAATGTTGTGTGGATTGTAGTATTTTATTTACAGCTGTGCTATTGCTCTACTAATTCAACCTTCAAACTTCGCTCTTACTGATGGAATGTAAAATCAGTGAAGATTGCATTTACACAGGCCGTGCATTTATATGTGAAACCTCCAATACTGTATTGGCCAGTGTTTCAGTTTCAAAACCCTGTGTATGTTTTAATAATTTAATAATAGTTGTAAAATTGATATACACATATTTTCTTTTTTCTTTTTTTATTATAGACATGCCTGCATTTGATAGCCTTTTAATCTAGATATGTGTTTTTCAGCATTTTAACACAGCAATATCTATTTCTAGTAAGCATACATTAACTTTTGTCTATACTAAGTTTACGTAATTATTTGTCAGAATTGTGTTTACCTCATATTTTATAAATATGTACATCTCCAATCATAAAGTGTTGGGTTTTTAAATATTTGTTTTTTTATGTCAAGTACAAATGACTATTACAAAACAATATGTTCCTCTTTCTGTAAAATGTGATGAATTATGCTGTTATCCAAAAAACCAAGGGAAACAACTTTTTCATTGCTAAACTTCCAAACATTTGGTATGTTTGAATGGTCCAGGATATCTTCAATAAGATACACTAGACATGTAGGGTCTCTGAGAAAGTTGACAAAAAATTAATAAAAATTGCTGGGTCCCATGAGGCAATATTTAATGTCTGCATGAAACGGATGTTGCCATAGTCTTTTTTCCCCTATTGTGCTTTATATCCAAGTGAAATGTCTTAAGCTAGAAAATTGTAGGATGGGACTTGGTTTTGTCCATTGGGAATTGATTGGATGGTTGTGGTTTGCTAATGCTGTGATCTCATGTGAGTGACAGGTTGTCCTGCAATCGCACCAGTAAACACTTCATCAGAGAAGAGATGTTGATGCCAGACAGGGGGAAGATTCTTTGATTAAAGATTATAAGGGCACATGAATTAAAAAAAAAATGATGTGCACAGATTAATAATTTATAACAAACACTGTAATATTCCATTTAAAAAAAAAGATGTGTCAACTGTTAATGCAATTTTGGACTGGTGATGCATTTTTATTTTAGTGTGAATGTCCCATATATTTAAAAAATATCCTCACAAGTGACAAAAATGACTTGGTTGAATTACAATGGACCATTAAAATATATTTTTGTTTAATGGTGTGCAGTAGGACCCAGGGGATGACTGCCACTCTGGAGGACAGAGGAGTATGTGTCTGTTTGAAAGAGGAAGAAAAAAAATCACAGAGATACAATGTGTGACAGTCACAGCCCTCCACAGCACTGGACACTGTGGAAGAGCATCCTGACGGACACCGGCCTAAGTGGTGTGAATACTGATCAACACTACTGGAAACGGGAAGGGCAGGTGGGACCATATTCTTTCTGCTTCACCTGGGTTTTGTTAGATGGAAATGGAAACCTATATGAACTTTGCCTCTTAGAGCCAGAGCTTTCCTGGGTGATAATACTTTTTGATGGACCATGATCCACTCTGGTTGGTCTCCACTGAACTCACCTGAGATGTCGAGTGTTGAAACACTGGCCTCCTATGGGCTTGCACTGCACTTGTTTTAATGTCTGCGGAAGTTTCTAGACATGTGAAAATACGCCTGATGTTCAAATCCCAAATCTGATTGGAGAATCAAAGAAAAGGCAAACTCCCAGTTGACAGGTAAGTAAACTCGCATTGTCTTCTTTCACTAATGTTATGTGTCAGGGCAACATGTGAGGATCGGTCAGGACAACGTAGCACAATCTGACATGACAGTAGGTCATTCATTTTAATTTAGTGGAAAATGTGTTTTCATTTTGATTTCTAGCGAAGGGAGTAAAAGTTCATGGGGCCGTGATGTCTGTGGGTCGGGGGAGGGGACGGGTCAGTGCACAGGTGGGTGTTGTGGGGAGGCCACAGCACACAATCAGGTATGACTCATGTGTGACTCCCACTGACAAAAAAACAACAGCAACAACAGTCATGTATTTCTCCAACTTCATTGAAGGTCAACAACCCATTTGTGCAACAACAAAAAAACTTGCTCCTGTTGGGTGAAAGCAATCTGTCAGTTGCCAACAAGGAAGGACAGGATGTTGTTTTGCCCTCATTAGCATATAGAGAGACCTGGTGGTGAGTGGGTTGAAAAAAAAATAGGGGAGATTTTCCATTAAGACTGAAGTAAAAGGAAACTGACGCTGTGATTCTGGGAATGATCTTTCACCTTACGAGGTGCTCAATAATTTAGAGGAAAGCAATTATACTTTCTTAGAGAAATGATTACCAGTATGCATTCAGGATTTATTCATTAACTTTGTATGAGGGAATTTCCTTTCCATTTGCACTCAAGTGTTTAGTGAAATAACAGCCTTAGCGTTCTGATAATAATTGCATGTTTAGTTTGACATGAAGGGGATTTCGCTCTCTCTCACTGAATGATGAGTGATGGAGGCGTTACAGATTTACATAACTAATCATTATGGGTAGGAAACAGTCACCAATCCTTTTAATGACCCTTTGCACTGAATTATGCCATAATATTCTCTTATCCTCTTAAAGAATGATTTTTTTTTACATGGTTTAGAATTTTCAGCTTGCTTGAAATAATTTATAAAAGGTGCATATAATCACTTTGATATTGACATTTTTCATATATTAATAACATATTTATTTACTAACTTTTACATCAACATCTCTGTCTGTCTGTCTGTCTGTCTGTCTGTCTGTCTATCTATCTATCTATCTATCTATCTATCTGTCTGTCTGTCTATCTATCTATCTATCTATCTATCTATCTATCTATCTATCTATCTATCTATCTATCTATCTATCTACCTGTTGATCTGAATTTTTAAAAATGTTCATATATATATATATATATATATATATATATATATATATATATATATATATATATATATATATATATATATATATATATATATATATATGTATATATATCAGCTTATAGCTTTTCTACAACAATTTATTTGATCAATATTACTAAAATGTGACATACATTACAAAATACATTTCTATTTCTATAAGTCACATTTTTGATAAACATGTCTGTAAATGTAAATCTATATCTCTATATATGTATCTATAAACTTTGCTCTGTGGCATATGATGACATCACATGAAATACAGTATTAATAGATCTGCTCATTTCTTCTCAGAGATGGTTTCAACAGAAACGCTTGATGAGCAGAAGAGAAAACAACATTTACGCATGGAGAAGCCTGGTTCCATCTCAAGCCCGTGAAGTATGGAGAAAGCTGTGCCAGGTCTGATGCTAGGTCTCCTGACCAATCATACAACTCCAAATGACACGTCCGGCCAGCGGATTACAACCAAGCCTACCCCTCCCAGCATGGAGGAGGTCATCCACTCAGAATCCCAGATTAAGGATCTTGTTGGGCTGTTTTGCATGGTGACTCTTAACCTGGCAGCACTATTGGGCAACAGCGGAGTCATGGTGGCCATTGCCCGAGCTCCTCATATGAAAAAATATGTGTTTGTTTGTCATCTTTGTGCAGTCGACTTGCTTTGTGCTATATTGTTGATGCCTCTCGGGATAGTGTCTAGTTCTCCATTCTTTAGCACTGTGGCGTTTACTGTTCTGGAGTGCCAGGTGTACATCTTTTTAAATGTGTTCCTCATCTGTGCCTCTATTCTTACTGTGACTGCGATCAGTATCGAACGCTACTACTATATTGTTCATCCTATGCGATACGAGGTAAAGATGACTCTAAACCTTGCACTTGGTGTGATGGTCTTCATTTGGGTCAAGTCCATCCTGTTGGCTTTGGTTACGCTTCTCGGTTGGCCAGCGTATGGGAACCAGAGCTCCATTGCAGCGGCCCATTGCTCTTTACACTGGAGCCACAGTCGCCTCAGGAAGGTTTTTGCTATTCTCTTCAGCGTGCTTTGCTTCTTGGTGCCTGCTGTTGTGATTTTTGCAGTATATTGCAATGTATACAAAGTCGCACGGACAGCTGCCCGTCAGCACGTACCACTGCCCAGCTGGACAGCCAACCAAGCTAAGCGTCGCTCGGATTCTATTAACAGCCAGACCACTATCATCACCACCACCCGCAGCCTGCCCCAGAGATTGTCTCCTGAGAGAGTTTTTGGTGGCGGAAAGGCTGCTATCACCCTGGTTGTCATTGTGGGACAGTTTCTTATATGCTGGCTCCCGTACTTCAGTTTCCACCTTTACATGTCCATCACCACTCCACTTCAGAGCCCAGGGGACATCGAAGAAGCTGTCACGTGGCTAGCGTATTCCTCTTTTGCTGTGAATCCATTCTTCTACGGACTTCTGAACCGACAGATCCGCGAGGAACTGATAAAACTGAGAAAATGTTGCGCCAGTAGGCCTGTTGAACTTCGAGCCTCCAGTCACGAAGGTTCCATCCAGGAAAACTTTCTTCAGTTTCTGCAAAGGACCAGCAGCACGGCTGAGACCACCAGACCCAGTTGTGGCAATTCCAGTCCGAGAAATACTGTGGACCAGGGTGCCAGGTTACCTGGCCAGATCCCTGAGGAATGACTTGGAAAATGTGTGAGTACTAGTATGAATAAAGGTCATGACTTTTGAATTTTTGTTTTTATTAAGAAGAGCAATGTGTGCATGATTCTAATTATATATTAGTGTACCCAAAAATTAAACTTCTGTTATTAATTGCTCACCCTCATGTCGTTCCAAACCTGTGAGTCTTTCGTTCATCTTCGGGAAACACAAATTAAGATCTTTTTGATGAAATCTGAGAGCTTTCTGTCCCTCCATTGACAGCTACGCAACTACCACTCTGACGCTTCAAAAAGTTCATAAAAGAGCGTAAAACTACTCCATATGAATTGAGAGGTTTAGTCCAAATTTTCTGAAGAGACACTTTATATGATGAACAGATTGAATTTATGCTTTTATTCACATATACTGTAAACCTAGATCAGTAAACATAAACAGAAGCTCAATGCATGAGAACAATCCTCTTGAGGAAGCTCACACGAGAATGAACCTCAATGGTTCTTGCAGAAGCTTAAACGTGATGCGTAACATAAGAATGAATCTCATTGGTTCTTGGAGAAGCTCAAACGTGATGCGTAACATAAGAATGAATCTCATTGGTTCTTGGAGAAGCTCAAACGTGATGCGTAACATAAGAATGAACCTCAATGGTTCTTGCAGAAGCTCAAACGTGATGCGTAACATAAGAATGAATCTCATTGGTTCTTGGAGAAGCTCAAACGTGATGCGTAACATAAGAATGAATCTCATTGGTTCTTGGAGAAGCTCAAACGTGATGTTACATAAGAATGAATGTCATTGGTTCTTGGAGAAGCTCAAACGTGATGCGTAACATAAGAATGAATCTCATTGGTTCTTGGAGAAGCTCAAATGAGATGCGTAACATAAGAATGAATCTCATTGGTTCTTGGAGAAGCTCAAACGTGATGCGTAACATAAGAATGAATCTCATTGGTTCTTGGAGAAGCTCAAATGTGATGCGTAACATAAGAATGAACCTCATTGGTTCTCACACGTCAAGCAAACATGCTTGAGCTTCTGTTTACCAGAACAGATGTGTAAGTTGATAATGTTGATAATGAAAATGTTTATATGTGAATAAAAAATAAATCTCTAAATTTATATGGATTATGATCTCTTTATGAAGTGGTAGCTTTGTGTAGCTGTCATAGGCACAGAAAGCATGTTTCATCAAAAAGATATTCATTTGTGTTCGGAAGATGAACATAAGTCTTATGTGTTTGGAACGACATGAGGGTGAGTAAATGATGACAACATTTTCATTTTTCGGTCAACTATACCTTTAATTAAAGCAAAATCAGATATTTGGACCAGTGTAATCTATTTATTAATATTTTTTTGCTATGGTTCCTATTGATCAGTGGCAACAGTAAAAATTCATGATAAGATAAAAAATTCCTTTTGTTACATGTTGATTTATTATTTCCATATTTTAAAATGTTTAGTTAATTCAAATTTGCTCTCAGTCATTATTCATTAATTTCATAATAACACTCGAACTCAATTATTACCATTATTTAAGTTTTGGCTGTTAATGGTGCGTGCAGCCACTATATTGATACTTTAATGACACAAATAGTCATTAATATTAATATGTAAAAAATTGTTCTCTGTGAAAAAAAAAAAATGTCTTGCATAGCATTTGAAATGTGCTTTAATGCCTCACTCTAAGGCCATTGTATATTAAGTTTCTCACTCCATCACCACCAAGCCTAATTTAGTTTTCGTTCAGGAATATATGTGTATCTGAGGGAGCTCTGATGTTCATTGCTAATTCCTTGTTGCCCTGTAACCATGGAAATGTGATGAGACAGGGACTTGCATAGCAACAGGGTGCCTTTGAGTATCGCCCTAGCAGATTGGATGAAATAAAGGGTTTCAGGCTAGCCCTTTTTATAAGCTGCACTATATGATAATAACCATTTTATGCAGGATGAAATTACCTATAGTTTGAGATGTAGGCTTTTAATGTAACTGTTGAGAGCAATATACTAGAAATTATTACCATGCAATGCAAGAATGAGATAACGTGGTGCGATTTTATAGTCTTTTGCCTTTTAGTGTACAACTTTAGCAAACAGAGGGCAAACATCAGTTGCCAGCTTGTTTGTCTTCAGCAAACAGCAACAGTGACCTCTTTAACGGTTCATATTTCACACTAGGTTTTGAATTTGTTTTAATTATGTAATTTGGACTGTACAGTATATTCCATTCTTTGGTTAGTAAACATGGCAGACTGTCCTTTTGCCGGCATGTGTAGAGGAAAATGGTCTGAAGGAACTGCATATACAAATAAAGGTGCTTCAGGTAAACAAGAAAAAATAAATTGCATTTTGCATAAAATAAAAGTAAGAAAAATTCTCATCAGTACTGTAATGAATGTTTTAATGTTTACTTTTGAGGGGGGGTTAGTAATCCCCTTTAATCTCAGTGGTCATTTTAGGGTGACACAAACATGGCAGGTTCAGACATGAAATGAGACAGATCTATGGAGTCATTATGAAGATAGTCACCGCACCAACTACAGTATGTGAAGGAAAAGACAGAATGAAACCAAATCTCAAAAGCTAGCATGAGGTATCCTCACTGTGGATTAGTGTCTGGTTCAAAACAGGTCTTTCTCCTCAGTGATTCAATAGAGTGACCTGATCTGTCACTTCAAACAATAAAACCACGAGCCATGCATGAGGAGTGAGGGAGTCAGAAACAGAGGGGTAGAGCTGAGACAGAGAGAGAGAGAGAGAGAGGCAGGTATAGATGTGGCATGATTAGAGATTCATAAACTTGAGTGTCCCTGTCATGATCAAAACAAGGCCAGGCAAAAATAGAACCTGAAAGGATTTAGACATGTTGAGGTGAAGATTAAAGGAAAATGATTAAAGAGGGGGGAATCATGGTCAGATGATCAGCAGCAAGCCCCACCCTCCTCCACAATGGACAATAATAAAGCGATCAGGACCTGCTTAAACATTGTGTGGGTTACAGTTGGCCAAGTTTTAATAAAAACGTTATTTGAAGCACACCAAAAATGTGAAGGGGTCATATCATGATTATTTTTCGTCCGGAGTCCTTCATGACCATTGATTGCACCCTCTTTATGACTTTTAGACCGTGGGTGCATCTCAATCAGCTCCCGAGCTCAAGTCACACATTTTCATGGTACATTATAGACCGTGATGGAAACACAGGCAGCAACAGGTGTGGGGGAAAAAAAGTTCCTGGGACAAATTGTTCCAGGTAATTTCAGTGGAAATGGGGCTGTAGACTGCAACGTTATTAGCACTTTCAAGGCACAGAAAGGTAGGCAAGACATTAACTCTTTCCCGCCAGCGTAAAAAAAAAAAAATTGCCAGCCACCGCCAGGGTTTTTGACGTTTTATTCCAGCTTCATGCATTCCTTTTTTTTTAAATCCTCACTTTAATATGGGTAAGTTTCATTTTTGAACAAAAAGCTGAGAAAATCACATTTCTACTACTAATCAAAGACTACATCTGGATCAGATTCAGAACAATGACCAAACACAGATGGAGTAGATTGAGTCCATCCACACCCCTAATGCTTGCACAGTTCTATAGCTCTTTCTCGGTCGACATTTCATTCAGTAACATTAGGCAGTTTTGATTTCTATGATGTTTAATGTTGATGATCACGTTATTTTACATATGCATCTGTTTACATGCGATTGCTTGTTTTGATCAGGAGATTCTGTATTCATCCAGAAGATGCATGATAGCGCCTAGCGTATAAGAGTGAAAACCCTGAAAATTATGTGTTTGGCGGGGAAGCTTTTTCTCTCAAATAACGTTGTGCTTGGCGGGAAAGAGTTAAAATATTCCATTTGACTACAGTGGTTCAACCTTAATGTTATGAAGTGACAAGAATGCTTTTTGTGTCCAAAAACAAAACAAAAATAACAACTTTATTCAACAATTTCTTCTATTCCATGTCAGTCTCTTTTGCTTTACAGTTCTTCAGGTTTTAAGTCAGAATGCTGGCTCACTATTGGCTGACACTGTTCATGTGAGCACCACAACACATGCGTGTGAGGCTGACGCAGGAGCTGGCCAATCAGTGGCCAATATCGAGCGGGTGTTCGGACGTAGAACCCGGAAGCTCTGCACTTTTGTTTACTACAGACAAGAAACTGTTGAATCAAGTCGTTATCTTTGTTTAGTGTGCACAAAAAGTATTCTCATCGCTTCATAACATTAAGGTTGAACCACTGTAGTAGCATGGACTATTTTAACAATGTCTTTACTACCTTTCTTGTGGTTAAAATGCTCTCTGGTTTCATAAAAAATATCTTCATCATTTGTGTTCTGAAGATAAAAGAAGGTCTTGCGGGTTTGGAACTAAATGAGGGTGAGCAATTGATGGCCGAATTTTCATTTTTGGGTGAATTAATCCTTTAAAAGGACCGACTCCTTGATCAGTTCCCTGACTACTGAACTAGGTAGCTGATTGAGACACACCCCGTGTCTACACCAGACGTGAGCTGCGTGATACGACGTTGACAAAAGCAAAAATAACCCATTATAATCAGTGATGCTGTCTACACTTGATGTGGCATGTAACATGACAAATTAAACTGATGCTCCCTACTTCTGACATGAAAAACTGTTGCTTTACCATGTCCAGTGTAGACATGGTGTTAGAATTAAATGGACAATTTTATGCTTTTAAGATTTCTTAAAAGCGTAAACTCCTTAGCATTTGAAATATGAATTTGGTTCCTTAAATCTTTGAAATGATAGGTGTTTGAATGACAGAAAATAATGTATTGGCTTCAATAACATCACTCTACTAAAAATAATTGTATAATTAAATCGATTATTATATAAAGGGACATAAAATAAAAGTTAAAATAAACCTTAGTTGCTTGTTTTTAACATTGGGATAATATGGAATATGCAGAGTGGCAGCTGCTACACCAAGCCAGGAAATCAGAAGTTTTGTGCAGAATTTTATATTTAAATCTAATCGTTAGTTCTCTTGGTGTTAAGGAATAATCAGACTCCTTATTACCTCAATCACTGTCAAAATGAAGTTTTATTTAATTAATTTAAGACAGAGGTCTAATATTTGATGGTCTACATGTGCCAAGCAACAACTGAGCAGTAGGGATGAAAATTAGTTTGAATCTCCTGGTTCAGACCAGGTTTTTAGGTGGGGTAAATCTGTAATGGAATGATCCATAACTGCAGCAACAGCTGGAGGGGCAGGTGTGAGTGTTGGAACACAGCGCTCTGAATCCTGCTGCTGAAATCCACTTAAGCTAGTTGGATCAGAGTTTATTAAATCAATTTAGTGGCACAAGGGTTTTTTTTGTTATGATCATCATGATTGCCTTTTTGACATCAATGGGAATCCACATGATTGCTGTTGTGTAGTCCCACTGTTTTGTTATTGTGTTAAGAAAAGACGCATATATTTAAACCACAGCACTAAGGTGCTCATAGCCACCGAGCAAACGCACAGAGAAGCATTATAACATAACACTCAAACGTATCTAATATGATAAAACAGTGTTACCCCACATACGCATGACTGGAAGAAGCGGAAGCGGTCGTCTGTGGCATAATAAAAGCTCCACGAAATCAGGCGTCATCAAGCGACACCTTTGTTTTAGATAAGCAACCTCTACCAGTGAAAATTACTTCAATTGCTTACATTTTTATTTTAGGGTGAACCATCGATTTAAGTGTTCTTTTTAAAAACATTTACACATTTAAAAAATGTTAACCTCTAAAGAATAATGTACACTCATGAAATGAAGACTTGAGTCATTCTAAATGTAATTCTGAATTACACAACCCTGCATCAGTGAATAGACTTCCAGAAGCCAGATGTTTCCAGGGTGAGTCGTGTGGGGATTTAGTTCTGTTACACAATCAGAACCTCTGAGACAAGGTGCCTCCTATTTATGGACATATATTGATAAGTATCATAGAATTTTGGAGTTTTTGAAAGTAAATTCATCATCCTCTATCCTTGCACATGAGTTTCTGGAAGGACAGTCAGGAGAGATTAAAAATGTTCCAACTCTCAGATGAAAAAAAATGTCCTCTCACAGACGGTCAAGGCTGACAGTGGTTATTAATAGGAGGCTCTGGAAGATGATCTGTTAATGGCTGTAAAGGTTGAAGAAAGCAGATGTTCACTGCTTTCACCATAAGGACATAGATTCTCCTTGTGAGTTTATAGGCAAAAAGGAAAATATGCATGAATTTTCTTTTATTATTTATTATAAGTCTGTAATTGTAATTTAAAGAAACATTTTTTTCTCAATGAAGATCTTAAAGAATTATAGGCAAGTACATTACCTTAATACTCATGGCCTTTCTGGTATGTAGTAATATATATATATATATATATATATATATCATTTAAAATATTTTCACTGGTGTTAATTCACTTGCTGGATAATGCTGTCAATGACCTTTGGAAATGGCGGCCATTTAGTGTAGAACAGCAATCAGTCGCCAAAAACCCATCGACCCTGATGAAAAGCTTCATGTTTTCTTCACAATCTCCACCCATCTTTGATGTTGGATGTATGGTGAGTATAACAATAACATGAACATAAAGAATAATCTGTTTATTTCGAGATAAACTATCATTATGCAGATGTAGATTTTCCTCAAGGTTCATGACCACCGCTGACCTTCATGCCTCCTCCAGTGGCCTGATCTTCACTTCCTTCACTCCCAGGCCCAGCACAACAAGGACACAACACTCCTCATTTTGTAGGCAGTACCCTTTCATTTCCCCTGTCCTTCACAGTTTTCTTCCGTGCACCGTCCATTTGTTTTGGTGTAAATGTTAAATCCAATGTGTCTGTCTCCAGTCACACCATGGCTGCAAGAAGTATTTAGACACCAATCTACACTTTCATTGCATGGGATAAAAAAATATCAAAATGTACTGTTAGTAGTTATAAATGTATTACATTTATTTATTTATAAGAATACAATGCATATATATATATATATTTTTTATATATTTTATATATATATATATATATATATATATATATATATATATATTTTTTTATATATATATATATATATATATATATATATATATATATATATATATATTTTTTTTTATATATATATATATATATATTAAATAGACCAAATACTTTTCCCAAGCCACTGTATAATAAATACTGTAGTCCAGACTCATTCAGTGGAAAATATTTACGCATCTAACTTTCCTTTGTAACCCATTCCACTGTTTCAACCAATGTCAATTAACTAACCTCTGCCAAATATAGTAAATCATGTTCTATTTTATGTAATGTCCTCTTGGAAAGCTGTTTTGGATGGTGATGAGGCTGCACAAATATTTCTGCTATGTCCCATCTTGGTGCGAGTGACTTCACTGTTATTGGGAAGATGCTTTGTGATCTTGTTGTTCTCAGCATGTCCACAGGAAGCCTTTAAGACAACTACACACATACTGCACACAATGGACCAGAGAGCACCTCTAAAGGACATCGCTATAGACGTAGAGATAACTGAGGAGGAGGAGGTGTCTTCACTCTTGGATCAGCGTGAAATTAATTTGAATGATGCTCCTGGTGTAACAGAAGCGCAAACAGCAGGACAGGATTCATTGGCTGCTCACAGTAACAGAAAGGCTCTCATCAAGGACAGAGACCCAAAGGGAATCAACAAGTGTCTTAAGGTGAGTCATACAATCAACACAGTGCAGCTGCAGACTAATGGCCTGCTAGTCTTATCAGGCTTACAGATATATTAAATGAGTTTCTCCAGCCTAATGATGGCAAGAGTCTTATTTAGACCTTTTTATCCATTTAGACACGGTATGAATATATACAGTGTTTCCCACAGGATTTTGTGAGACTGTGGTGGGTGAACATTGGTGGGTCCCTCTGAACACTGATCCCATCTGGTGCATTTTGAGAGCAAAATTAAGTGACTAGATCAATGACGAAATGTTGTGCTCTAGTTTATTTATTGGTTATACAGATATGATGGATGTTGATGGAAGGGCACAATCTGTTTTTGTGGAATTAACGGTCACTTTTATTTGTTAAACACAATCCAGAATACACTGGATTACTTCATTAAAAACAAGTTTACTTGTTTTTAATGAAGTAATATATATATAAAATCATAAGCTGACTTCAAAAACTGAAATATTAAACTAGGTGAGTATAATTCAGCAGCAAAAAGTAACTCTTGAAAAAAATCTTTATTTCATAAGATGTAAATATGTTAATAAAATAAAAAATATATGAATGTAAAGAATTAAGGGCTATATATATATATATATATATATATATATATATATATATATATATATATATATATATATATATATAATTCTTATTAATATTGATTTATTTTCTACAGTGTCGTTAATGTAAAGTACTAAATAAACTATTTTAGCCTATTTCAAATTTTATTTTGATTATTTAGTTGATAATAATTGAATAAGATGAGACAAAGCAGAATACCAGTAAAAGAGATTAATCTGAAAGGTAAAAATAATATGTCTTACATACAGGCATAATAATATTTACTTATTCAATTGGCCATATTTTAATTGAAGATAAGTCATAATAGCAACATTATGAATGCAAAATGAATGGTCTCAACTAACAAATAGATACTGTATAATATCCCCATTAATTACAATAATTACATTTTAAAAAAATAATACAACATGCCTTCTGTGCTCCAAGGGTCTAATCCTTTTACTTCAAAATAAAAAGTATAACTTTTACTCCACAAATATAAAAACATTAATGTGTCCACAAATCCCCCATTAACAAATAGACACAAAAAACTTTGATATTCAACAAAATACATCATAAATAACTATTTTCAGGGACACAAAACTAGATGATATTCAGATGAAATGACAAAATGAGATGAGATTTTGTGTCATCTATGGTCAGGAGAAACAAAGTGTGTGTGTGTATGTGTGTTCATGTTTTTCTATCCTGGTGGGGACTTCAACCTGACTGCACAGACTCATGAGGACTCGTGTCACTGTGGGAACCTAATTTGAGGTCCCCATGAGGAAACAAGCTTATAAATTAGTTTTTGAAAATGTAAAAATGCTGTGTGTGTGTGTGTGTGTGTGTGTGTGTGTGTGTGTGTGTGTGTGTGTGTGTGTGTGTGTGTGTGTGTGTGTGTGTGTGTGTGTGTGTGTGTGTGTGTGTGTGTGTGTGTGTGTGTGTGTGTGTGTGTGTGTGTGTGTGTGTGTGTGTGTGTGTGTGTGTGTGTGTGTGTGTGTGTGTGTGTGTGTGTGTGTGTGTGTGTGTGTGTGTGTGTGTGTGTGTGTGTGTGTGTGTGTGTGTGTGTGTGTGTGTGTGTGTGTGTGTGTGTGTGTGTGTGTGTGTGTGTGTGTATTTAATTTTACTGATATATTTCAGTATTGCTGTTCTAGTCTTACATCAACGCCAGCAGTGAGTGCTACTACGTCTGTAATCCTACACTGCACTCTTGTGTTAAAGAATGGTATTGCAGGACTTTCAAAAATACACACACAGATTCTAATTTACTCAGAGTAATCTGTTATCACCAGTAAAATGGTAGGGATGAGTTATAGGTCTAAAGTTACGGCAGCATAAAATAGTTTCCCTCATAATGTGTCTGCTCAGGTGACCTTTGGGGATGTGATAGCGGAGCCTGTTTCAGTGCGCAGCTTTGATAAGGTGTGGCTGTGGAGTCATGCTCTGTTTGAGGTGTCCAGACTCTGGTTTTACCGTACCGTTTCCCTGCTGCTCGCGGTGCCGGTGGCTTTGGCTGCTGGTGTTCTCTTTGCTGTCATCAGCTGTGTACATATTTGGTGAGTCACGAGTCAGTAAACAAAACATTCCTATCAATCTGCATGATAATTTAGGGTTAGCATTATATATATATTTGTCAACTTGTAATCTGTAACCTTCCCTATATATATTACAGATTACAAGTTGCCGTATTTAAAATGTAATAGCCTAAGTAGTGTGACTATTTCAATTACGTTATTAAAGTAATGCTATACTGATTAGATTTGATGACTTTTTAATATAAATTTCCAAAGCATGTTGTTAACATTTAGGATTCAAACATTTAACCTCTAAAAAACAGATATTTTTATTTTTATTTAAAAGAAAAAACACAATTCTAGATCATTATACTGTTGTAAATGATTTAACTTAACCATGTGTGTGTGAAGGAAAAACATTTTACCACAAGGCCTGATATTTATTTCTCACTAACAGAAGCGAGATTCTATTGGCAACCCAAACAGTCATAACATGCATGGTATAGTTTTTATTTTATTTTATTTTTTTATAAAGTTATATTCTAAAATATTGTTCAGATTCAATGTAGATTAGCATCCTTACATTAGCTATTACATTATAACATTAGGTAGTCAACTTTTTGAGAGTAGTAGAACTGTAAACAGATGAACCAACATGGACTAGCTTACTTTTAAACCATTTATTAATATTTATCTATTATAATAATTATTAATATTAATAAAAGTGTTAACATTAAACATTTTCATTAAAAAAATCAACTTTACTGTAAAAATATTTTTATATGGCATCATAATGCATTAACCAATGTCAATGTAGAACCTTAAAAGTGTTGCCTGTTCACAGAAAATAACTGATAACAGTGTTTTAATAAATTAGTTACTATAGTAACATTTCCCTTTAAGCCTATCAAGAATTAAACTATCTAACAGCTTTCATGGTGTGTGGTGATTTTTTTCCACTTTAAATGTGTTCTAATTAGAATCACAGTTTTGCTCACATTAACACACATCGGTGACAGAAGCAGATCATTTGAGGTGACTGCTATACCTCCTTCGTACCTTTGTTTGTCTTAACAAAGACCAAACTGGTACATTCCCTGTTAAAGGTTCACAATGTAACTTTTCCGTTCGCTAGATGGCGCCTATTCAAAACAAAGATTGATGATGCCAAGTTTGAGCGCAGAATCTTGGGACATGTTGTCTTCACCTAACAGCCGGTGGGAAAGAATCGGGATAGGACTTGGGCAGAAATCATGTTCATGGATGCGATTATTAACGTTACTGTAGTATGAAGCAGAGCAGGACCGAGTGTTGTGGGAACGGAGCAAGGCTGCTGTTAATAAGTTGAACGTAACACACGGTTCGCGAGCAGCGGGACTTTAATAATGCCACAGTCGCTGGCCCCATTTCCCGGGCATGAGGTAACGCAGTTCTGTTTATCATATTAGATGTTATTTGAGTGTGTTGAACAGGGCCGGCCCGCGGCATAGTCGGAATAGGCAAATGCTAGGGGCGCCAATCGTCCATAGGGGCGCCAAAATTATTTTATTATTGGAACTATTTTATTAATATTCATTCGAAAACTCGCCCAGCCAGTGCTTTAGTGCGTCAGATATAGTACGCGCGATCAGTTTAACGTATGGAATGTGTTGTCGCGTCGCCTCTCGCGTATCTAATGTAACGTTAGACAGGATTGCTTTCGTTTTTTTTAGGGTGCTTGGTCGCTCGCACCAGACAGTGAAAGTTTATTTATGACGGATGGCTGAATTCACAGTGTCAAAAAGACGGAAGCCCTCTGCTGCAGGGAAGGTAAGGAATAAGGGGATAAAGACAGAGGTAAAGCGATGAATAAACTGTTTATCTAACTGAATAGTAAAATACGAATGTTCGCTAATTCATTTCTAGTTATTTTTACCTAAAACTTGGCAAAAATTTATATCAGTTTTTGTTAACACATCACTTTTTTAATAGCCTAATGTTTTTATAGTTGTGCAATGTTAAGGGGATATATGGCATTTTTTAAATGTATTTTCCGAAATTAGTAATGATATTTATATACAAATTTATTTAAAATAGCAAAACATTTTGTAAAATGCACATTAAATATCTAAATTTCTCAGTTTAATTCATGGTGAAAACATGAATGTGCATAGTTCAGTGGAAGATTGCTGCCATCTACTGGAAAACAAACACTTAGTTTGTGCACTAATGTTAGATGCAATTACTCTTGCTATTTGTGTTTAGGCTGTAATGCAGCGTAGGTGCTATTTTTGTAGTTATGTATATATACACACACATCATGAACACAATGAATGGGTAGAAAAGACTGGATTCAGGGTACAATTTTTAAAACAACCAACATATAAAACAACAACTTACATTACAAAAATAAAACAGTACCAGTGTTTCCACAGCTTAAGACTGTTAATGTAACGTTAGTGCTAAACCTGTACTCAAGGGGCACCAATTAAAATCTTGCCTAGGGCAGCAAATTGGTCAGGGCCGGCCCTGGTGTTGAAAATGATGTTATGACGTTACTCTGTGCATTCACTCGGCGGCTGTTATGACACTTGTTCAAACTGCAGTGAGAGTAAAGCGGAAACCAAGGGTAACGCAGATATGATGCAATTGACAGGCGACTCCCTTAGACGTCCTGGTTCATTGATTAAAAAAGCAATTTTCTCACAATTTACAAATAGTTGGAAACATTTGGGATATTCTAAGTACTCAATTGAACAAAATATATCAAACTGGCCGGGTGGTTTTTGGATATTTTACTGAAAAAAACTTTACATAGTGCCCCTTTAATGAAAAATTTAAATGGATTAGAGCCTTGTGGAACATCACATATTATATAATTTTTCCAGGAAAAATAATAACCAAGTACACTTAACATTACATGGTTTGTCAAGTTAAATTTGCAATAAAGGCTTATCTGACTCTCAAAGTACAGGCAAGAAATATTGTCAGCTGTGTCAAAAATCTGGACTGAAGTCTAAAAGAAGACCAGAAAGCTAAAAATGATTTATCTGCCTTCTCTCCTTTTTCAGGCTGATAGTTCCCAGTGTGCAGCTCGTGACCATAAACCTGCTCTGGATAAAGGTGGTCTGGCATAGTGTGCTGGACACTGCAATCTCCCCCTTCTTCAGAAGCTTTGGGAAGTGCTGGGGATTCATCAGAATTAGTTTGGAAAAATATTAACGGCATTACAGGACTAAAGGATTGTTTAGAATTGTACAGTGACTAATAAATAAGAATGACTTGCCTGTAAAAAGAAGAAAAGGCTATAGAGATTTCAGAAGAATAGAGATTTCTAACATTTTAGACTGATTTATCATTAATATATATATAAATAATCATAATTTATTTCAGTACTTGATGATACTAATAATTTTTTCATGTGGTTACTAAAAATGAATTATTTTGGTGATTAGATACATTCATTTAAGAACTCATTTTAAAGTGATTAAGTTGTCGTTAAAAAAGCTAAATTTTAGGTTTTACAGCTTTATCTTAAATATACAGTAAAAACCTGTATTTCATTAACTGATATAACATTAATACCAACCTATTGAAGTTGGCCTACTGATATCTACCAAAAACAGGTGATGAGAAAGACACATGATGAATCAAAGCCATTCCGAACAAGCTGTGAAGGCTAAAATAATGCAATAAACATGCATAACTGGAATTTGGGAATGTCAATTTATAGTTTTTTACTAAATTATACAATAACTTGTCCTTTCACTTCCAAAAAATAAATGTATTTAATGTTAGATCAATATTAAGTTATTCACAGTATAGTATAACTTACTGTTAACCAATTAACAGGTTTTTACCATACAATATTTTTTTTATTTTTAAATTACTGTTAAAATAACGATCATTCAGTGCATGTTTACTCATCAAACTTTGACTGGGGGTGAAAGTGGAAAGAAAGTTACAGTGTACTCTGATTGACAGCTACATGACTAAAAACGACTGTCATTGTCTCGAAAAGCCACATTTGCATACCAATGAAGCTTGCTTCCCATCTACTGTCTTTGTCAGCTTTTTAATAGCAGTCATCATTTGCCATATTTTATATGATATTTTATGTATAAAATTTGAGCTGATGCAAATCCCGGTTCACATTTGGGACACCAGAATTGCTGGAAGAGCTGATAGATAAGCATCAACAATATTTGTTTTTTCCCCCCCAAGCATTTAAGAAATGAAATAAAAACAATACATCTCTCGAGACAAAAGCCACTCATAGGAGAGTTTGTGAATAATCTCATCCTCTTGAGATGCTATGTTTCATCTGTGTAGAAAACCGATTGTTTAAAAACAGGCTTCTGAAAACTTTTTAACTAGATCGGTTCAAGCATCAGGTTCGCATGTTAATAAAGCAGCCAGCTTCTAATTTTGGCTCACACATTTAATTATTCTTCTGCTTGCTTATGTAGTAAAGAGTAGAGCGGCCTGTGGATCTTACAGACAGTGTTGGTTCACTCCTCACTGTTATAAACAGTCCCACAGATAGAAACGACACAGGCATGTCTGGGTGGGGTATTTTTGTTCTTCTCTCCCTCAGGATCTAAACACCATCCCAGTTCACAGAACACTGAGAATATTTCTCTAATTAGCAGAAAGACATTCCACACACACCTCCGGCACATTTACAGACCCCTGTTCCTATTTTTGGTGCATCTGAGCAAAGAAAAAATCCTTTTTATCTTCTAGTAGTGTCATTCGTATAAAGACAGTAGACATAACAATGAAAAGTGATGCACAGCAACTGCAGGACTACTCAAAAGCTGAAACTGTTACATAATTAGTGGTTATTAAAAAAAAAAGCAGCTGCAAATGTGATGCGGTTCATGCCAATAAAACTATGCAAAGTAATGCACTGCAATGCAATCTCAGAGTGTAATAAACATTATTTTAACGGGACATGGTTATTATATTTGAGTAAACATTTTTTAATAAATGCTAAAATAAATGCTAAAATTTCAGTCAGTGGTCAAGACAGCATTTCTCATTTTCATTTAGCTTACTAAATTATTTGATGCAGCCTTCTAATATAAAAAATTATTTTGTGTTTTTAAAAACACAAAAAATAAAGGGTTTAAAATAAAGATGAACCATAAAGAACCAAATGTAAAAATAAAAGCTTATTTAAAATAATAAAACTATAGCAGTATCTAATTTTCAACAATAAATAACGCTGAAATAGTTTAACACACCTAATATTCTTTTGCCTATTAATGCTTTGTTAAGTCTATTAATGCCTAATTCTTTGGGTATCAGTTTTCAAAGCAACACTTCACAGTGGAAATTCATGCCACTGTGCAACTCCTGCCTGGCTGACCCCACAGCCGTGTGTGAAATGTGTCATGGCCCGTGGTTTCCCCTTCAAGTGGTGCTTTTACCAAGTGTGTGAGTTATGGACTGGAGAGTATGGGCTGTGTGGGGCAGAATATGTAATGGGTGGGGGTAGAGAAGGGTAACATACAGAGTGAGACAGTCAGCGTGAGCAGGAGAGAGAGACAGGAGCCCTGGCCGGCGCAGCTGTCCCTAGCATTCCAGGCGTGTCGTCAGTCCACAGATTGAAGAATTAATAGGGACTGTGGGGCCATTCCGACACTTTTCCTTCGGTCGCTGACTTAGTTTGCTTTACTCTCCTTTCTTCGGACACTTCTGCAATACATCTATCCTGCTCTGACCAGTTTTGGGCCAGAGGCCCCCAAAATGGAGGACCAGTATAACACCAACGAGGAGAAAATCCTGAGGGATAGTCACACCAAGGAGATTGACTTGATCAACAGGGACCCCAAGCAGATCAATGAAGATGTTGTAAAGGTATGTGTGATTTTGGTGTGACAAAATATTGTGTTAACAAATTTGGCACTGAAACTGCAAATTTCAGTTGAAATGCTATTTTAAAACAAAAAGAAAAAGCATGCTAGTTTTGGGAAGTATTTGCAGAAACAAATAGCTTGCACACACAAAAATATAATAATATTAACTTTATTTTTCAGTCAAAATATCCCTATAAGTTTATATATATATATATATATATATATATATATATATATATATATATATATATATATATATATATATATATATATATATATATATATATAAACTTGTACATTTAGCTATTAATACATTTTGAGAAACTAATCAAGCATGCAAACTATTCACTATCTTCCTAAACGGTGGAATTGATATGAGTGGATTGATCTGGTCCATAGAGACAGGCTTGCTTGCGTGTGAGCTGCACTACACTTTATTCTGTAACTACACAGCATGACCCAAAAATAGCACTAAACCTACTTCATCTGCCAGGACAGGCCATACTATTAGTATTTATAGAAGGAGGTAAAAGGGTGTGTCAGACAGTAAAATATATGACTTCAGTAGCTGCCATGTGTTTTAATAATTCACTAGATTAGTAGGGGAAATTGTGCAATTTATATTGACTTTATTGTGTGTATAAATTCATACAGCATGGTAAAAATAACACTGTAGTGTTCTTTCACTGTTGACCCTGAGTTTACACTCATCACTGTTGTCATTAGCAACAATTTGTTTACGTCTCACTATATATAGATATGTAATAAACAGTATATAATCTATATATATACACTCAGTGAGGTTTGATCAAATTTATTTGATCAAAATATATTAAAAATAGTAGTTTTGTGAAATATTACAATTTAAAATGACTGTTTTTTAATGTAATTTATTCCTTCTTCAGTGTCACATGAATGATTCTTCAGAATATGCCGATAACATATATTATTATTTTCACTTTTGAAATGTAATATTTTCTTTAGAATGCAAAGTTCAAAAGAATAGAATTGATTTGAAATATTTTGTACTGTCACTTGTTATCAACGCATCCCTGCTGAATTTATTTAGATTTCCAATAATCTCTCTCTCATTCAAGAGTTTAATTCCAAATGTTGTCAGGACTGCGTGTTGTAAGACTGTCCAAACTGCACTTTACGTATTTACTGATTCTTATCTGTCAGCTCTTAAATAGATGTTACATAAAGATACCTTACTGAAATAGTTCCTCTAATTCTCTCTATAGTTCTTACGAGATTGAAGCTAAAATAAACAAGCTGCCTCCAACTGATGGGGGGATTTTGATATCAAATGTCGCTGTTTGGAGAATTAATCATCATCCATTTTAGGAGCACAACCAGAAGATCTCTCATGCCGCGTGCCTGTCACTGACTCACTGACTCACAAATCACTGACACTGACTTGTAATTGCTCAATAGGCTAATCTTTGGCAGCAAATCTCTTGTTCTTGAAAATTTGTACTGACCAGTAATAGGATATCTTTTCCCCCCCAAGGTGGATTTTGAGGATGTGATAGCCGAACCCGATGGCACCCACAGTATGGATGGAGTGTGGAAGGCCAGCTACACCACCTTCACCGTCTCCAAGTACTGGTGCTACCGAGTGCTGTCCGCCATCTTCGGCGTCCCAGTGGCGCTGCTGTGGGGCTTCTGTTTTGCCTGCATCTCCTTCTGTCACATTTGGGCAGTCATGCCCTGCATTAAGAGCTATCTGATCGAGACCCAGTGCCTGAGTCGAATCTACTCTCTCTGTATCCACACCTTCTGTGACCCCTTTTTCGAAGCTCTAGGGAAAATTTTCAGCAGTGTACGGGTGGCATTACGCAAAGAGGTTTAGGTTTCCTAGAAAAGTACAGGTTTACATGTTCGGTCCTTGGAGGGAAATGTTTTATTTTACAAATAGCTAATTTTGAGTAAAAGTTCCCTAAAAATGAAAGAAATGCATTTTCTGCCCCATGCAATGTGTTTATGTTCTCAGTGTATGTAAGAGGCTTTGGGAGCAATTGAGTATTAGGCCACCTGCTTGTTCAGACAGACGTATGTTTGATGAAAGGCCTCTCTGACTGACAATGGAGAATAAGTCTTATCTGATATCATTGGGTGGATTAAAAATGGTATGTTGCTGAGTGTGGTATTTTTATGTCAGATGTATTCTGTACTATTAATTAAACATTTCAATTTAAACAATAATGCTTTGAATTGTGCTTTAAGTATATAAATAAAGTTTTCTGAGTTTTAGGTAAAAAAAAAAATTTCAACTTGATAAATGAAAGTGTGGGGATTTAAATGGCTTTAAATCCCAATTTCTGGCTTCATTTGTGTAAAGCACATTTGCTGCTTCACTCCAACAAGTAATTAATTCCAGCTAATTTTTATGCACCCACATTTGTTTCCAAATAGGACATTGGATATGATTGAAAATTCTGGCCGTCTTGATGCCCTAATGTAAATATTTTATGATGCCCGCGGATGCAGCGTCCTTGACTTTGTTGAGCGGGGTGAGCGTGATGCGCGTGGTGGGAGCGGCGGCACTGCTCACACTCACATCGTTTCAAATACATAAGACCTTTCATCTGCGGAACACACATGAAGATCATTTTAATGAAATCCGAGAGCTCTCTGACCCTTCTATAGACAGCTATTTAATTACCACTTTCAAGGCCCAGAAAGGTAGTAAAAACATTGTTAAAATAGTCCATGTGACTCCAGTGGTTCAAACTTAAATTTTATGAAGTGACGAGAATACTTTTTGTGCACAAAACAAACAAAAATAACAACTTTATTCAACAATTTCTTCTTGTCTGTGCCAGTCTCCTACACAGTTTGCACTGTAGACACAGTACATCGCTTTCGAATTCAATGGCAGAACGGCGGCTGACCATTGGCTAGCTTCTGCGTCAGCATCACACGTGTTGTGCTCATGTGAACAGCATCAGCCAATGGTGAGTCGCCATTCTAGCGATTTTAACGTTGTCTTTAACTTAGGCCTTGAAAGTGGTTATTACATTGCTGTCTATGGAGGGGTCATTTCATCAAAAATATTTAAATTAATGTTCCCAAGATGAACGGAGGTCTTACAGGTCTGGAACAACATGATGGTGACTGATGCAATGAATTCTTGAATTTCACATTTTTACTTTCCACTAATAAATACGAAAGGGTCAGCTGCCAAAAACATAAACTAATATTATTTTACAGTGTGATCAATTTGCTTTCAACACTTCACTTTAGATGGCTTTTTATACTCTACTTGTCAGCACAATTACTCACAGTTAGACATCAACAAATACAATTTATTTCAATAAATAAAAACTACAACTACACATATTAAATGTAAATAGGCATTATATTTTTCAGGAGGAAAAAATCAGTAGCTTTTTTAAATGCGAAAGTAACAAAAGTTTCAGTGAGTAGAGCATTTAAACCGTATAAAATAAATATATTTTCTGCTGATAATACTGCCTTTATCATTCCTTTTCCTTGTCATCTTGCAGCACTAGTAAATGTAAAATGTACTCATCCTCTTAAACATGTTTTCTTCAGGATATTTTATAAAGATTAAGCAACAAACATAATCATAAGTATTTAGCAACCCAGGCTCATTGAAAGTTCCTGATACCTGGACTGCAGGCACAATTTGTTTAAAAAGTACAAATATTCCAAGTGTTTCGAGGCCAAACGATTGATTTTTGTGAAGAAAATCCCCAAAAGCAATCAGCGTTGAGTCCACCCGCCGAAGATCATATTTTAAAATTAAAATTGCCGCCGTTACATCATCTTTGACAGCATTGGCTGTCGTATGTCTCGTGACCAATTGCGTCATTACGTCAGCTTTGATTGTTAAATGCCTTTGGCTCTTGTGTGTCTCGTGACCGACAGCGTCACGCTCAAGAGTTATGTGTGTTATTTGAATAAAATATGAACGAGTGGCGGCCGGGTGTTCACACGGAGTGGCGGATTGGATCATCATTTCAGCGATTAAAACATTAAGATCAACTCTGTTCTTCACACGAAGATATCGTATGACTTCAGAAGACTTGGAATGCAACACGAGTTTACTTTTACACTGTTTTGATCAGTTTTTGCAATAAATACCTGTGACTGTACTTTTATTTGTCTGTTATGTGTTTTATTGTTGAGAAGTGGTTAGGTTTAGAGTAGGAGTAGGGTTAGCCGCTCCAAAATATAAAAGTAGCCTTTAAATATTCATAAAATCATGTCTACTTTTACAAATGCAAAGAATTAAATGTATTTCAATAGGAATTAAAATTCGTGCTTACACCACGTTTTTCTGGAATTGTGCTTCCTATTGAAAACGTACCTGGAGGAACATATTTCAGGGTTTGAAAAAATGTAGGCAGAGTCCGGCATTTCCAATGAGCCTGGGTTGGTATTTAGAGTAATATTAAGCAAAATATGTAAGTGGAATAAACACTTTAATCTTATTGATTACAAATACTCTCTTACAAGACAAACAACCATAAAACTGGAGTAAACAACCAGTCCTTCACTTTTAAAAACAAATCGTGTGTTTGTCATATTTGATTACCATGATGCATTGCAGAAACATTTTGCAAAGAGATGTGGTCTTCTATAGGCTTGACAGTAAAGTTTATATGTAAAAATGATAAAGAACAGCGATAACAAGAACATGTGTTCCAAAAATGAAAAGTGCTTGTGTTCTTAAAAAAATATATATTTTGACCAAGTTACTCCTCGTCTCAAATCTACATGTAAGCGGTTTTGTGCAGCGAGTGACAGTTGCCTCCTTTTTAACGCATAGGGGTACGTTTACACGACAACAATGTGCTAAAAAAAAACATGTTTCCTTTGCATTTTCGCGCACAGACAACAACGCAACGTTGTCAAAACGATCCCTATTCACACGAAAACTACTAAAAACGCTGGATGATTCATGCCAGGCCAGTAGTTGGCGATGTCACTTTGTAAAGAAACACTATGCACCAATTGACTGAACACGTAATACGCATGCGCATGACGTCACCGCATCACAAATTTGCGTTTTTGTAGTTTACACGGAGACGATAACGGTATCGTTTTCAAAAGTTGTGTTTGCAGGACTCCAAAACGCTGTTGTAAATGAAGTCCAAAACATAAAAAGTTTTCTCTTTTTAGTTGAAAATGGTGTCGTGTAAACAGGCCCTAAAGTGATATAATCCTAATTGTCTACTTCAGTACAAAGTACGTCCTCATCTTTGACAATAATTTTTGAAAATGGTATTACTTTTCACAGCTTTTCTTTCCTTTTGACGAATAAGCATTTTAAGAGGAGACATACGGTTGAGTAATGGATGACAAAATGTTCATTTAGGGGTGAACTATTCCTTTAAGGTTCAGCGGTTTTTGCATGTTTACATCACATCGGGGGTATTTACACTTGGACACTCTAAGACACAAGACTGGCCGAAATCCGATCTGGTGGTTTGAGAATCGGCCAAGTGTAAATCCATCTGGCTGTTCAGGCCATATGCAAACTTTGCTCCTCCTTAACAGATCTGTCAGTGAATTAAAGATTTGATGTGTCACATAACAGCTGTTATCTTTAGTACAACAATCATTGACGCTAATTCAGCCACATACTGCTTTCATGAGCTACATCAAGCGCAGCAAATTTGGTGCCCGGCACCAAGACACATTTATGCAGCCAAACGGAACGTATGCACAAAGCACAATCAGATAGCAATTCAAACGATGAAGACGTGTGACTAGTGTCAATAGGCCACAGACGTGGTCAGAATTTAACAACGTTCCTTCTGTAATGCTTAGAAACACAATACATTAAGGTAAGGAACAGATGACTGCTGCTCAAGGTTTCTCAGAGATAAGAAAACAGGCGAAGAAGAAGTGGAGTAGTTAAAATGACATTCTGAATAATTCCCAAACGAAAACCCAGCTGAAGGAAACTGATTAGTGACATTTAGCTCGCATTGCGGTCTTGTGTGGGCTTACATTTGAGCTTCCCTGTCCTTCATCTGGCTTTCAAATTGTGAAAATAAAAGGTTTTGAGGTACATCTGGTTTATGTGACGGAGGTCTGGGTGATGCTCCGCTGGCTGCTGGTACTTTTGATGACGTAGGTGGAGGAGTTGCTCTTACGGGAATCTTGCTCCGGATCATAGCGGCATTGAGAGGACTTCAGATAGAGCGTGGAACAGCACAGAAGGTTCTGCTTAAGGTCGTGGAATAGATGCCCAGCAAAAAACATGTAGATCCAGGGGTTACAGCAGCTGTTCAGACTGGCCAGCAACATGGAGATGATGAAGGGCATTGCTGTAGAGGAAAAGAAACAGCTGTAAACAATGTAAAGAGCAAAACACACATTGCATTCCAACTGTGTTTTTGTTTTATTTTAACCTGTTGAAAGGAGAAATATTCTACACAGTCAGTTATTATATATATATATATATATATATATATATATATATATATATATATATATATATATATATATATATATATATATATACACTCCATGTATGTATTTAATACATTTTGCATTATTATTATTATTATAAATATAAATACACACACACATACATGCAATTTATCTTATATATAAATATTTATATTTTGCTTAAATATATACATGCATGTGTGTGTATTTATATATAAATAATAATTATACACAGTACACACACATATATTATGTAAACACAAACTTATTTTTGATGTGATTAACCACGATTAATCGATTGCACATTCAGCACTAAATTATTAGCAAAAATCTGTTTCTGAGTGAAAATTGTTTCAAAGGAAATTCTACACTTTTTTTTTTTTTCATTGAGTGAGTGATGTTGAAACTGATATTTGAGAACTATTTGAGATTAATAGGTTATAGACTGGTGTCCTGTATTTAACCTCATACAGCGCAATCCCTCAGATCTGATTAGCGCAGATCAAATCTGAATGAACGATTGCAATCTGGGCAAGATGAAAACATTACTGAAGACATTAGACACTAATTCAACAGTCAGTTGCAAATGAAGCAATTTATTTTGGCTGCAGTATCTTGATAAGGGTCTGTGCCACTGTACTGTTTGTCTTTAGAAGTCCAGAAAGAAAAAGAAAAAAAGAAGGAAAGCTTCAATGTCATTTAGCACAGGGTTCCAAGCTCAGACAGGCTTTATCACTATCTACAATCTTGTAGGGATATGCATACACCATGTGGTATTAAACATTTATCAATGTGAGAAGCTTGATGTCAGATGACTTCTTTTTTATAAAAACAGTGTTGGTGGACTGTGGTGTAAAATCAGTATAATCTGTCCCTGAGCTATGCTTCTTTAAGATCTTTTACAAACAGACAAATATAGACAGAATAAACAACAGATTGTTTGCTAGCTCATAACAATGCTGAAAGATCTGCTAAGCTAGAAAGCAGGAGACGATTGACTGAGGTAGATTCATTTTGCTCCTATATTTACCCATCTTCATGGGAGAGAGTTCTCAGGCACAAGTATGTGAAAAAGAAAAAGAAAAAAGAAACAAAAAATTTAACCATGGTTTAGGGGGCACTTACATTTCAACTATATTGGTGATCTGCCCGCATTACACTATATGATAATTGAAATGATCTGGATAACATCACCGTTTTCACCAGAGCGGCTGTACAGCCGAATCAAATTCTGTTCTGACTTGATAACTCGAAGAATAAAAATTCTTGGTGTAAAAATTCTTCAATTATCTTTTTTATTTTTTATTATGTGGTGGAAACAAGCTTCCATATGTATTCCATATATTGCTTCTATAAAATGATGGCAAAATATGACAATGACAATATTTGGGGTCATTATGTTTTTTTAAAGAAATTAATACTTTTATTCAGGCAGGAAGGGTTAAATTGAAAAGTGAGAGTAAAGCCATTTACAATGTTATAAAGATTTTTGTTTCAATTTTATTTTTGAACTTTCTATTCAACAAAAATTCCTGACAAAAAAAATGGATCATTGTTTCCACGAATTTAAATTTACCCCAACACTGGAAATAGAAATATAGAATGTGCAGTCCATAGAAATATAAATTTTATAACCGGTTTAAGTTTGTCAAGAGTTGACCAACAGAAAGCTGCTTAGATTCAAAGTGACTTCTGTGTGAGCCTACTTCATGCTTCTACACACTGTCAGCCATCAAGCTTTTTAGTCTGCACGATTTTGCACTAATGTGATCTTATCTTAAGACAAGAATTGGCAACAAGTGTTCAGGCATTTACACTGGAGGAAAAAAAAGAAAATCCAAAACCTGCTAATAATATGCATATAGACAACCAGGTCAGAAATCTGAGCACTAACATGGTCTAAATCACTGTAGGAATACTGATATGACTTTGCCAAACATGGCAACTTGGGTAGCCCTTAAATACGATTGTTAGTATGCAAAGAGGAAATGAGAACCAGGTGATAGTAATCAAAAGTCTGATTAGTATTCTGGTGGTGAGCTGACGGTGTACTGCGATTAAACGTGACATGCCTATTGCAGTATAATGTATATGAGCTGTGAAATAAATTCTCCTGAGAAATGCTTCTTTGACATCTCTCTGAGAAAAGGATGATGCATGAGGGTAAAAAAACAAGACTCTGATACATGAACCATGATTCCATCGGAGCCCTTTTCCCAAAATCTTTCTGAAAAATACACTGTGGTGCATTTTAAAAAGACCTATCTGTGTGTGGAATAGAGAAACAACCAAATTAGTCGTGCTGGTTAGGCTACATATATGTAGGGCGAAAACCTAAGGAAAGAATATCTGGAAAATCAGTTATGCTGCTCTTTTCAACTTGACAGTACAACTTTGAGATAATGTTGATACCCGAGTTTACAAGTTGGGTGTGCCATAAACATTGTAAGATTTATGCACACCCGAAAATAGCATGTATTTGACCAAAACTCTAGATCTAGATGGCTGAAGATGTATACCGTTTTATAGGGTTGTCAACGAAAGGGACATTCTGGCTTTAATAAGGTTTCTACAGGCAAGAATAAACCTCTAGGATCCCTATTCTTTCCTACAACAAAGCACTTGAATGTGAAGAGCTCATAATCACGATTTCAGAAGTGGGAAGTACATTTCTTTGGGAAGTACATATTCAACAAACAACCATGACCATCGCACCAAACCAGAAGAAAGGCAAATTTGGCATATATAAAGAATTTACGGCGAGCAATAGTGAAATAAGTTGACAAGAACTTGTTTTTTGTGTGTGGTCATTCGCATCAAACATCCAAAAACAAAGTTTCTCCGTTTGATCCTTTAGTCTCTCAGAGTAAATGAAATTGAATGAAATGAAGGAGTAAGCAAGAAACCCAGATAGCAGGGCTTCAGTCAAATGTATTTTCTGTTTGCCAGTTGCTATCTCCTATTTGTGCTGAGCTCACAGGCATCAGAGAAAACTGCAAGCACATCTCTGTACCATCGGCAGTTATATCAATCAACACAGAGAGAGAATGAAAGGGAATATTCTTATATGAAGCAGTGAAAAAGAGTTTCCAGGCTGCAAAAGTGCTTTACAATTCAAGTCAGATTTACAGATGAACATTTTGACTGGATGCAAGACTAGATGATGATATACTTAAGCACTTTTTTCCATCAGGCTAAAAGCTATTATAGTATTAAGGTACTTGATCTTTAAATCACTACTGTTCAAGAAGTTTCCTATATATTACCCAACAGGCTGCATTTTAGTATACAGCAGAACACTTTAGTATGGGAAACAAATATTCATTATCAACTAAAAATTTTGCCTCAAACTCCTAATTTACTGCTTATTTATAGTTAGTAAGGTAGTTTTTGTAGCATTTAAGTTTAGGTATTAAGGGGTGTAGAATACGGTCATGCAGAATAAGGCATTAATATGTGCTTTTAAGTAATAATAAACAGCCAATATAATAATATGCATGATAATAAGCAAGTTATTAGCGAGAATTGAACCCTAAAATAAAGTGTTACCAAAGGTGATATTGTAAAATATTATTACAAATTAAAAAAACTTTTTTTTTTAATACTTTTTTATTTACACCGATCAGGCATAACATTATGTCCTAATATTGTGCTGGTCTCCCTTTTGCTGTCAAAACAGCCCTGACCCGTCGAGGCATCGGACTCCACTGAAGGTGTGATGTGGTATCTGGCACCAAGATGTTAGCAGCAGATCCTTTAAGTCCTGTAAGTTGCGAGGTGGGGTCTCCATGGATCAGACTTGTTTGTTCAGCACATCATGCAGATGCTCGATTGGATTGAGATCTGGGGAATTCGGAGGCCAAGTCAACACCTCAAACTCTTTGTTGTGCTCCTCAAACCCTTGCTCCGTGGTCCAATTCTGATGCTCACATACACTCTAAAAAAGGCTGGGTTAAAACAACCCAAGTTGGGCAGAAAATGGACAGCAATTGGGTTGTTTTAACCCAGTGATTGGGTTGTCTTAAGCAAACATTTAACCCAACCTCAGGGTTAAAACAACCCATTTGCTGGGTTAGTCCATTTTCAACCAGCATTTTTTGCAGTGTACCTACTGTTGGCACTCTCGGCAGTGGACGGGTCAGCATGGGCACCCTGACTGGTCTGTGGCTATGCAGCCCCATATGCAACAAACTGCGATGCACTGTGTATTCTGACAGCTTTCTACCAGAGCATTAACTTCTTAGCAAATTGAGCTACAGTAGCTCGTCTGTTTGTTAGGACCACACGGGCCAGCTTTCGCTCCCCACGTGCATCAATGAGCCTTGGCCGCCCATGACCCTGTCGCCGGTTCACCACTGTTCTTTCCTTGGAGCACTTTTGATAGAAACTGTGAGTTGCAGCCGGACAACACCCCATATGAGCTGCAGTTTTGAAGACGCTCTGACCCAATCTAGTCATCACAATTTGTTCCTTGCCATTTTTCCTGCTTCTAACACATCAACTTTGAGGACAAAATGTTAACATGGTGCCTAATATATCCCACTCACTAACAGGTGCCGTGATAAAGAGATAATCAGTGTTATTCACTTCACCTGTCAACAGTCATAATTGTTATGCCTGATCAGTGTATTTAAAATATAATTTATTCCTGTGATACAAAGCTGAATTTTCAGCAGCCATTACTCCAGTCCTCAGTCTGACATGATCCTTCAGAAGTCATATGCTGATTTGGTGCTTAAGAAACATTCGGTGGAAAGACTTGGTGGAAAGCTGTTTTTCTCTTGTAATTCATGCAAGAGTCATGGAGACGAGAACAAAACTAGTGGCCAAAAGACACTGCCAAACCCAACATGGTCTCAAAATTAAGCAAACATATGCAAGTTCAAGAAGAAGAGTCTGTTTTCAGCTCACATTTAATCTTATTAGAGCTGCAGCTGAGGTTTGAGCACACCAAATCATCAGTGTTATAAAACTAATCACTTGGTCTTGGCCAAAAGAAATTACACATTTACACATCTTAATTCACACATTTGGGGAAATGTCATTAGTAAATGTATTCCACTATGGCTGTGTAAGCCACTGTAGATGCATAACTTCTGTTGTTTAATGTTGTCTTAATATTTAGACTTGTGACCTGACTTTACTCTCTTTATTGCACGACAAACATGGTAAAACTCATGGCAAGAACATTGTTTGTGACATTTTCTTTCAAACACACTAGAGAAGCCGTAACCTTCTGATCCAACTTCCAATTTTGAGCTTACAAAAATAAATAAATAAATTTGTATTTTTAAATAATGCAATGTTTGGGCAAGCTCAAAATGTTAGGATTCCTGAATGTCTCTTTCACTTTTGTGTGCATGTAAACGACTATTTGTAATTAATTTATCGATTAAGCATGATTTCATCATATGTAATATAGGCTACAGTATTAATGTCATGTAGCTGCATCATTCTTTTATTCAAAACAACAGGTCTTTATCACAAGCTCTCCTTGGGTTTGTTTGGGTGGGTGATTTCTCATACTGCAGACGGTCATGATTTAAGCGGTGCAGCTCTTCTGAATATTAATGTTTCCCCAAGGCCGGTCTTTATAGCTTCGCCGTTTATAGGGGAGCTACATCTGTAGTGATTTAAAAGTAAGATGCCATCACAGAAATCCTATAGATCTGGACTAATAGAACCATGTTCATCTTATCCAATGAATTAGCTACAATAAATTAAAACCAGCTTCTTTTTTGTGCCTTGGAAATAACACTTGAACACAATAGTCACGGTCAGGAACCATCTCACATGAACACAAGGCTACCATTTTAATTTTTGTCAGCTCTTACCTGTAGGCAATATAACAAGACTGGTAGCCTAATTGTATATTTAACTTTATTCTTTTTGAATGTGAGAATAGCATAGCATGTTCAAGTATGGTAGATGAAAATACGTATCAGTCTAGATACAAGTGAGATGAGGAACGTTGTGACATCAGCATATAGACATTACAGGGGTGAAAACACTATCATACATGAACATTACCCTGCTGAGGTGACAGTAAAAAAAGAGAGAGAGAGAAAATAATATTCTCTCACAATTTTTTTTTATTATGTATGACTGTGTGCAGTTTGTTTTAGTACAAAACGAGATTTATTTTAAATTAAAATTACAGACCTTATTGAGGGAACTTCCGAGTGAACTTTCATGGACTGACCTACAAACTGATGTCATAACTGAGCCTACTGTATAGGCTAGAATACCTTGTTTAATTGTCTAATGAAAAAAAAAACCTTGTTTAATTAGTGAGGTACTTTACAAAAGTTATATTTAAGTTTTTGATATTTGATCTATATTTTTTATTTGTTGACTGATATTTTGCAATATCCCTGACCTTTTGTGTGTGTGTGTGTGTTTTCATGATTTAGGCCTATTTACATAAATATTGTTTACATGATTTTATGAAATACCAATTTTTGATTATTATTATAAATGTTCTTACCATTAAAAATGTACATATTATAAAATAAAAAAATGAATATATATATATAGATTATTGGTTGTCCAGTATTAACTAAGTTTAACTGTATAGTATTGATATAATTTTTGTTAGCGCTTGCTGTTTAATAACTTAACCTAAAACAGTTTGATAGATTTTAGTTTGATAGATAGATATGAATATCAAAAAGCTTTTTTTTTAACTATATAAGTTCAGGGCAACATGACATAGGCTAGATCCAGATTTGGCCAAAATGAACTTTTTGAAACTGCCACAAAAATTGCAATGAAATGAAAAATCCCCAGACTAACCAACTGTTAATCAAACTTCCCTCACCGAAGCCACAAACTGCTCGAGTTAGTTAAGATAAGAACTCCATCGTGCGTGCGTGAAACTCAAAACAAACTGTTCAAGAAACTCACCTTCCCTCGGTGCTTCAGGATCCCACGCTGACCACATCTGTACGGAGAAAAACGGAGTCCAGCACACTATATAAGCCAGTACGATAACAAATGTCATTTTAACAGTGGTGATTTTGGCCTTGGAAATGAGCTTGACGCTGCTGACCCGCGTGAGCGCGCTGCATTTCGATGCTTTGGTTGTGAGAGTGATGCACGGGTCCCTCTTCGTCTTCCTTTTAAAGTTTTGCCATATTTTAAAGCTTATAAGGCCGTAGCAGACACTCAGAATGGTCACTGGAATGATGTATATTGTCAGACTAATCCATGTTATGTAGGCTTTCGCTCCCCAGGGCTGCACGAAATCTCCCCAGCAATCATATACTCCTGAACCCACCTCCCGTAAAGAGAATATATAAACCTGTGGGACGCTGAAAAGTAAGCTTAATGCCCAAGAACAAATCACGTAACAACGGTCCTTACGCTTGTGTAAAGAACGGAGTGGCTGACAGATTGCCATACATCTGTCTATGGACATCAGCACCAGCATGTACGTGGAGGCGAACATCCCAACGGTCTGAAGATATTTCACCAACCTGCACAGGAGGTCTGGTCCATAAAAGCGAAATGTGATGTCCCAGATGAGTTGAGGAAGAACCTGGAAGACAGCCACGACCAGGTCTGCAATGCTGAGGTGCTTCATAAAGTAATACATGCGAGATTGACTGTGCTTGGCTGTGTGGATTGCAATAAGGACGCAAAGGTTACCGGCGAGTGCCAGGAAGAGAACCAAGGCCAGCACAGTAACTTCCACTTTTGCCACCTCTTCATTCCGCTTCAGGGGGTTCACCGTCTGGTTCACGCTGTAAGTTTCATTGGTGATGCTGGAGTTTCTAGATGATTCATTGAAGGACCAAAAGTCTTGATCCTTTAAGATGTCATTCATGGTGACAAAACACCTAGGCTACTTCTCCACAAATGTCAGAGAAATGCTTATTTTTCCTCTCGCATCATCATCCAGTACACAGACAGCCCTTTATCTTAACAGGAACAGGTGACACCAAGGATCTCCAGGAACAGGGAAAGTCCTTTTCTGTTTGGTAGTGATCCTTCAGCTGTTTTCAACCTTTACTGTGAACTATACACATAACGAGCATTATAGATTGTTTAGTTGTTTTTGTAATCCATCACATTAAGCCTATATGTTACTAATTGTAATAAGCATGTTTTTATTATTCATTTATCCAGTAGTTGCAATTTAAAGATTCTAAAAAATATAAGTTAATAATATTTTAGACATTGAAAACATGACTGAACATAACATTGTAAATAAGTACTTACAATTATTAGCCATTGTATTAGATTTCCAGCAGAGTTGGTGTAAAGCAGAGTCCTAGATGGGGAGAAGCTCCTTTGCTCTCACTCGGCTCGCACTGAATGGAGCGCGTCACGATATCACCACTTATACATCTTCTCAATGGTTCTCCTTAACCAGACTTACCCATGACTTCCACTAGGGGTCTGTGTGCTCTATTGCAAACCAGTAAGTTCCGCTGAAACACAGTCTAACAGCCTGAATGGATTCAAATGTTTTCAGTGCTTGCTAACTGCCTTGTAATTAAAACATATTTACTATTTTATTAAGGGCATTTATGATGAAAATAAAGCTATTTTGAGAGCAATCAAATAAAAATATTTTTGATGGGAATAGAGCAGAATGAGGAGGAGAATTTCCCTTTTTGTAGAGGAGATGAAAAATATCATTGTAGTTATACATATAGATAAATAGCCTATTAATAAAATACTACAGACATCTTTCTCAAGTAGGCTACACACACACACACACACACACACACACACACACACACACACACACACACACACACACACACACACACACACACATGTTGTGTTTCCATGTTTTATGGGGACATTCCATAGGCGTAATGCATTTTATACTGTACAAACCGTATTTTCTATCCCCCTACACTGCCCCTGCCCCTAAACCTACCCATCACAGGAGACATGCTGCATTTTTACTTTTTCAAAAAAATCACTTAGTGTGATTTATAAGATGTTTTCCTCATGGGGACCAAAAAAATGTCCCCACAAGGACAAAAATTTGGATATTGCCATCTTTGTGGGGACATTTTGTCCCCATACCGTAGGGATTACCAGTCCACACACACACACACACACACACACACACACACACACACACACACAAAGGACAAAATATTAACCAACACTGTTATCACTGAATAATATTTATCTTTGGTGGCATTTGAAAGGTTGCAGCTTATGTTTTGAATATCCACCTCAAGATGACTTATTAGTATGCCCCAAACAGGGCTTATCACACTCCATCAATTGAATGCCCGAGTCCTGATCTGCGTCAGCATCTCAGTGGACGTGCTGCATACCAGGGTCAGGATTTCTGAAAGTCAACACGCTTATAAAATAGTGCTGGCCAAAGAAGGACATCCACAATCAGAACGGAAATGACATAACTTATTAATGTCAGATGATAACATGTTTTCATAACTTAGAATGGAAAGCAATGCACTGGCAACATTTGTTGATACACTTTTAAGGTATGTGTATTTATTATGAACAAAGAACAGATGTGTTTTGTGTGTGTGTGTGTGTGTGGATAGGATAGGATATAAGGATAGTAAAACCTGAGCTCAACTATATTGTGGGGACCAGACAGCGGTCCCCACCTTTCAAAAGGCTTATAAATCACACAGGATGAGTTTTTTTGAGAAAGTAAAAATGCAGAATGTTTCCTGTGATGGGTAGGATGGATAGGCAGGGGCAGTGTAGGGGGACAGAATGTACAGTATAAAAACAATTACATCTATGGAGAGTCCCCACAAAGATAGTGAACCAGACATGTGTGTGTGTGTACATGCAGATCACATTGCCCTCGAAATATGTTGCAAACTGTCTGTGATAGTCACAATGGAGAGGATTAGAATATTAGAATACACATTTCTGGGTTGAGCTTTTTGGGTGATTTTTTTTCCCTTCAGTATTTGGGTAGTTACCCAGCTCCTGGGTCAGCTGTAACAACCCAGTGTTTGGGTAGTTTTTGTGTTACCCAGCTCCTGGGTCAGACATAACCCAGTGTTTGGGTAGTTTTTGTGTTACCCAGCTCCTGGGTCAGACACACCAACCCAGTTTGTGTAATTTTTGTGTTACCCAGCTCCTGGGTCAGACATAACCCAGTGTTTGGGTAGTTTTTGTGTTACGCAGCTCCTGGGTCAGACACACCAACCCAGTTTGTGTAATTTTTTGTGTTACCCAGCTCCTGGGTCAGATGTAATGCAGTGTTTGGGTATTTTTGTGTTACTCAGCTCCTGGGTCAGACATAATGCAGTGTTTGGGTATTTTTGTGTTACCCAGCTCCTGGGTCAGATGTAATGCAGTGTTTGGGTATTTTTGTGTTACCCAGCTCCTGGGTCAGACATAATGCAGTGTTTGGGTATTTTTGTGTTACCCAGCTCCTGGGTCAGACATAATGCAGTGTTTGGGTATTTTTGTGTTACCCAGCTCCTGTGTCAGATATAATGCAGTGTTTGGGTATTTTTGTGTTACTCAGCTTCTGGGTCAGACAAAATGCAGTGTTTGGGTATTTTTGTGTTACCCAGCTCCTGGGTCAGACATAATGCAGTGTTTGGGTAGTTTTTGTTTTACCCAGCTCCTGGGTCAGATAACAACCCAGGGGTTGAGTTATTTAACACAGGCTTTTTGCAACCTCTTCAGAAGAAAGCAAAAATGCTGGGTTGTTTTAACCAAAATGTGGGTCAAATATGGACAAACCCATACTTCAATAAAATACAGGTGTACATTTTATTTTACTGTATATCATTTAATTTTATGCAAAGCACATGCGATATGAGTCACCTAAACGAGTGTCACGCCGGTCTTTTCGCCTGATGCGTTTTATGATTTTATACAAAAAAAGATACAGAATAAAAACACTTATGATGTTAAGATATGTTCTCAGAACTATTAACCAATTGTTTATAGACGGGTTATGGAGCCAGTCACCGCATATTTCGGCTACGAGAGAAATGCATGGCGGCGGTCTAAAATTAGCAGTCCCCTTGCTGAACATGATACAAGCTCTGGCACGAGATCCAGCATGGAAACGGGACAACAGAGACTGGTCGATCACACTTTATTTACTTCTAAATGTTTCTTTTTTACTTCTAATATTTGTTAAACAAGCTTAATTGTTGGCAATATGTATTAAAAACTATATAAATTATGCTATAATGTAAAATATTATAAAGGAATTATCATGCAAGCCAGTGGTTTTAAAAAAGTTTAGAGGATTTAAGCAAATCCATAGATGTTAATTCATGTATGAATTAAAAAGCTAGTATTATAGTAAAAAATGGGTTAAATAAACAACCCAGCTTTTAACCCCGTGTTTTTTTAAGAGTGTATGTGAAGTCATTTGAATGGACTAAAATAGTTCAAAGTTAAGTAGAAATGGATGTGTATAACAAGGAAAAACTCTATACGATGAGATCACCAAATCATCATTATAGACTGACACTTGCAATCCATCGACTGCGCTAAATCGCCCACTTTGCTGTCACTCATAACACCCAACAGGGGAATGTTCTCAATGTGTCAAACAGGTCAGCTTCAAGAAGAATCACTCCATCTCCAATCTACAAATACCTTCATGTTTTCCAGCCAAACTGGTGCACTGGTATCTCACCATCACTCATTTTGGACGTCACAGAACCTCAAATATCCCATGTGGCCATTGCAACAAAATGGTTTGTTCAACTCCGATAATCTAATATCTTACTTTTCAAACCATGTGCTATTATGGCCACAGACCTAAATCTAAGTCATTGGATATTGTGTGAAGTGAATGGTCTTCTATTGCATGCAGGTTCATTTGCATTAAATCATTTTGTCTTATGTTCCAAACTAAATGTCTGCCTCCAGTACCTTTGGTGAAAATGTGCATAAGCCAGCTGTCTCATATAGCAAGTAGGTTCAAAGAATCCCTGTGCTGAGAGAAATCTTGCTGAGACCACAAAGAGCTGTAAATTACACCTGTCAGTGGAATCTCTAGTGGAATCTCAAGATGCTTCCTGCTGTACAGTGGCAAAATGGGGTTTGCATGTCAACTTCAATTTTAAACAAATTTACCTAAACAGCTTTTGTGGAATGACATGCACAGATTGCCTATAACTAAATTCCTCTAACAACTCTATATACTCGTGGAGAATCAAAGCTAAATGTGCAAGTGCAGCTTCCTGGCATGCAGTAAGGCTCATAATTGGCATAATAGCGCCATCACGACCACAGCAGCATCCTAAAATCTCATTTGGCCACCAAAGAGGGGCTCAGAATATGACTGCAGTCACCTTAATCACTGTTCTGAGCTTCAAAAACAGCCCGGCTCCTTCTACAGAAAATAGCAGGACCTAGCTGACCCTATAGGAGATGTATTCTTCTGACTGTGGTGTTTATTTGCAGCTAAGCTCACTCATTATTCTCAGTGGCGGAAGAGAACAGGCCTGGTCTTCTTCTAGAAATTTTAAACAACTCAGTTGCTTAAGAGTCGATATAAAGCATCATTTTTGCTTGTCAGAGATTTTATAGGTATTCTTACAAGCTGTTTTCCTTGGTATATTTCTAAAGAATCAAATCCTTATTTTTTACAGCGCGTCTCCTCTATCAGCATTATGATTTGAATTGGCCCATTATCATTGAACAGTAAGCCTGGTTTTCATTATCTTCCCTGGCACAACTCCACCATAATTTGATTTACAAATTTCATTCCCTTTGGCAAGTGTAATTGGTTAAAGCAAAAAACGATGCTAAGAAAGTATCTGGAAATGGTCAACTGTCACATAATAAATAAATAAATGTGAAAATTAATCAAATTAAAAAGAAATGATGATACATAGGCCAGAGGGTTTATTAATTTGTAAAACATGTGGTGTGTGCTGTACAAAATACAAAGCAGATGAAATAATGAAGTGCGAAAGTGATATTCTTTCATGTTTTTCTGAATGTATACTAAGAAAAATGAGCCACGCCAAAAATGGCAAAATATTTAGTGTTTTTGAATAGTCCTAACTGTTTTAATAAATCACTTGGCATGAATTGCACAAATACTATAAAGTAACTTAGCACGGAGCCTTTGTTTTCTTCAACCATGTGTGTTTACTTGCAGACAAGCTTTTTACATGAAGAAGAGTCAATGTTAATGGTTTCTAACAGTTCATGAGTAGTTTGTTTGAGTTTAAGAGTTTAATGTGAGACCAAACATTCACTATAGGGTTCAAAACATGAGCTTGATGGACTTGTCTTGTTCTCAAACCACTTCTTGGTTGTCTTTGCAATTTGGGCAGGAGCCTTGTCTTGTTGAAAAATAACATTGGATCATTTCTCTTTAGAAAACAAGCAAGCGTTCCAAAATATTCTCCTGTACTCCGAAGCATTAAATGACTTTTAACAATGAAGCAGCTCACCAATACCAGCAGATTAAAAGCCTCCCCACACAATGACACCTCTTCCCCCATGCTTCACTGTGGTAGAGATGCATTTATTATATTTTTCAGAAGATTTCCAAAGACACCTCTCTGGAGCATCATCATGCAACTCATGTTTCAACTCATGATCCACACAACTCTGCTGAACCACTCTAAATCAAACTTCCCATATTCTGCCAAAAAATGTGATTCTGTCTTTGATGTTTGATAGCCATGGCGTTTTAAGTAGCATTTAGTGCATTTGCTTACATTTTACTTATTTCCTGACCAATACTTTTGTGTTTAAGACAATTCAAAGCTTAGTGTTGAGCCATTTTGGGCTTAAGAGTATACACACGCTCTTGAATTAACAGTGAATCTGACTTGAATAATTATGATTCATGGCGCTATATAGTACTAAAAGTGGTTCTTTGGCTCGTAATCATAGAGGAATCCACGCTACAGCACTTGTGCTGTATAGTACCAAATCTTGGTGCTTCAGTGGTTCTTCACCGGTTCTTTGGGATTACTGAGGCGCTATATAGCACCGCTAACGTATACAGAACCTGTTAAGCCCCTGTATGGTTTTTCAGCGGTTCTTTGGGGTGGTTAAAATGCTATATAGCATCACTATCGTACAAATAACCAGTTAAGCCTCTTTAAAAGTTCTTTACGAGCCAAAAAAAAAAAAAACACTGTTGGTGCCGTTTAGCACCATTTCTGTAGAAGAAATAAAATGTGATATGGCACCTCTTGGGTTCTACATAGCACAATTTGACAAAGGTGCTGTAGAGCCCCTTTAAAGATATGGTGCTATAGCACCATAGTGGTTCCCCTATGATTACGAGCGAAGAACCACTTAGTGCTATATAGCACCATTTATTTTTAAAGGGTAGGCTACATGATGTTCTTGAAGGACTAATGCTGTTTTGGTAATCAACCACCAAAAGATGCAGAGATGTCAAAGAAAGGTAAATATTGTTTTACATAAGGTTGGTTCAAAGTCAACCTTGCAGCCATTGGAAACTAAGTTACTGCTGATGAGTGTTTGGCCTTTCATGGATCATTGCTACCTAGCCGATAGCCATGTGAGTGTCTGTTCTATATCAACATAATCATTATAATATAAAGAGCAAGGGTTACTAAGTGTATCATTACACTGTTAAAATAAAAAAACGAACATTTATTTACAGCTATGATATTACATTGTACATCGACAGATCTGATGTATATTCTTCATGGTATATTGTTTATCTGATAATAAACTGAATGCAGAGAATTAAATTAAATCAAGTCACTGAAGGGGAGTCTGACTTTGTATTTACCTTCACACAGACAGATGTGTACACACAGTAAGAGAGAGAGAGAGAGAGAGAGAGAGAGAGAGAGAGAGAGAGAGAGAGAGAGAGAGAGAGAGAGAGAGAGAACAAAGACACAAAACAGTGAAGAGAGCTGCTCACGCTATCAAATGCAGAACTTTCCTTAAAGTCAAGCTAATGTAGATGCAAGCTTCAAATGGGATTTCTATTTTTCTAATGGAAAAAATGCCTATCTATCTATCTATCTATCTATCTATCTATCTATCTATCTATCTATCTATCTATCTATCTATCTATCTATCTATCTATCTATCTATCTATCTATCTATCTATCTATCTATCTGTCCGTCCGTCGGTCCGTCCGTCCGTCCGTCCATCCATCCATCCATCCAGCCACCCAATTGTGGGGTCAGAATCACAACACAACTTGTATAATTGTTACAGAATAATAATGTTAAACACACATGCAGTTTGCTTGCAAAAGGAGACGAAAAATGTGGTTATAGAATCATAGCCATAGAGCAAACATTTCCATTTCCACTTGCCAGAAAGATTTCTTGTTGGCAGACACTTTTGACCAGTGCAGATCCAGATTTGAATAGTAAATGATTCACATATGTTCTAGGGTATTTTGTAGTGTTGACAAAAAATGAAGAAAGAAAACAATAAACCATGCATTAAACATACTGGTGATCATTGGTGATGACTGATGCATAGCCCTGAAAACATAGAGTGATTCAGATGCTATTTGACAAACTCACTCATTAAAAAATGCAAAAACTTTCAGAATTATGCGATTTCTTTTGTGTGTGTGTGTGTGTGTGTGAGAGAGAGAGAGAAATAGTTTACTAAAAAATACCTCCAAGACTTCCAAGGACAAAAGAAGGACAAATAAAAATTGAAGAATCAGGTTCAGGACAGTTTTTTTTTTAACTGTTTAGTCATGTAAAATGTTTTAATATTTATTACAGACTTTAATCAGATCTTTAAACTCTCAAAGGTAAGTTTTGGCTCTCAAGCGGTTAAAAAACAAAACTGTATACATTTTGCGGAAAAAACAATTTTGGTTGTGATTCGGCCGTGTGTGACTGTGCGGATGAATATGACCCTTCATAATAGAAAATACTTAACAATGAAGAGCAACATATGGCAATTTATACATTTAATTAAATACCTTACTCACCTTTAATAAACACGCAATCTCCGTGTCACTTTTATAACTTTTCTAATCCATCAGTTCTTATCATCTCTGAAAAGCCAAGCCAATGTTTATTCTTGTTTTATTACGAGCTGCTGTCGCATGTCAAACTTTCTAACTCGTTGTGACAGTGACTTCTAATCTAATGTCACTCCCACGCCACACAAACGTCAAAGTAGCCAGAACAACAGTTCTCTATGTACGGATATGACGAGATATGCAAGGGCAAGTATATACATAATTTCCCACGAAAAACGTCATGTCAGGTCTAAAATAGAAACACTTATAATAGGCTCACCATTGTGAATCAGGGTAAGACATAAACATGTTTTGAAAGAAGGATTGATGATGTATTGACTCATCAATCCTTAAAAACAGTGTTACATAGTTTATTTTTAAGGTACATTTACAGATTCAAATAATGTATTAAACAAAATAAGGGCTCTTGAATCTTGTGCAGAGAAAATATATATTTTTTTAAATCATGTGGGGCTTGTTTGCTAAACGATAGCGTATATATGCTAATGAAACAGTCACGATAAGTATACACCTAAATCTTGGCATGCGTGAAGTGATGCATTCTGGGACTTTTGGCAGTACTGATGAACACGTCAAGGCCGACAGAGAAAACAAGTTCACTCTTTATTAACATAGACAAGCATGACAAATTATCACTGGATCAGAAAGATAAAAATGCAAGACAGGCTCCGAAACATCAAAATAAAACATATTTGGAGACCAGTGTTGTGATTCCTTTTAAATCACCAGTAAATGAAATGAACACGGTATAGTTCAGGCTCTGCTAAGTATTTTCAAACCGTGCTGCACTATAGTTGTTTATGGAGTGAGATAGCATCACTTTCCAGTATCTCACCACACTCAAGGGTTATTTTTCTTTTTGTTCTGACAGCAACGAGATTAGATGAAAATAACATGACGGTGGTTCATAAATAGAAGGGGTGAGGGCTTATTCTCAAATGAAATTGGATATGGTCATATTTTAGTATTTCTATAAGAAAAGGCATAAAGTGAATGAAGTCGTCTCACCGAGAGAGATCTTCAGATCAGTTCAGACTCTCTTGAAAATGGGACTTCAAAATTGCCAAAGCCATTGATTTCGGAATTGCATTACATTTTCCCGCAAGCGCTAGATGAGGCAGAAGAAAATATCTGTAAAAAAAATTTATGAGATGTAACCAAATCACATTTCATTATAAACAAATTGACAAAAAAATCCAAAGAAATAGAGCATACATTATTTTTATACACATTATATTATTCATATAGGACTTTAATTTGTGATATAGAAAGGGATGTTTCAACAACAATAAATTCAATTATGAACAAAAAAACAAGGGATTGGGGATGGTATACACCCACAGAATTGTTAATATACTAAAAAAGTCCAGAATGTGTAATGAAGTGTACGTCGGACGTGTGGGAATTAACGTACAAACCCTCATTCAAAGAGCAAATCCCAGCCTACGTCACCTCATATACTTTAAACAAATTTAATCTTCTTAGTAAACAAAGTTAGCTTATTATCCTTTCAGGGAAAGATAGAGAAATGTACAGTATATTGATACAGAGGAAGCCTGGGGTCTAACTTTATCTTTATAACAAAGCAATCCTTTGTTTATAATGAAGTAACTTTTCACTTGGAATAACTTCTGCCATATATCGATATTCTTTTTAATATATATATCAATTCAAAGCCATGCAATGTCTGATTTTAGAGCAAAAGCAACTAGTCAGTTGGACAGTAATAAAGTGCCCTTTATGCTATTTTAAAGATTCCTAATTTTGTTTTGGAGGTCTCCTACAAAAGGTTTACATGAGGTCAAAGAAACTTTCATTTTCTCATAATACATTTCAGCATGACCTCTTTTCTCAGTGTATGAAACTGTTTAAGGATTTGGTCCCTCTAAACCCCTCCTTTCTGAGAGCCTACTCTGCTCTGATTGGTCAGATGGCCCAGTCTGTTGTGATTGGTCTTACAGCACATATCAGAAATGAAACCTCCATTACCATATCTGAATTTCAGCTCCAGAGGCTTCCTCAGCTCTTGTATACACAGTGATACGAACAGTAAGAATGGTGTGGGTTTTACCATACCAATTTGAGCCCGAGTGCTCATCCTTTAGAAGTGATTGCCAAGCGGATTTGCAGCACAGAAAACAGCGTCTTCTCGTAATGTCAACAACACAAGCCATAAACCAGGCCTCAGCTACAATTACAGGGTTTTAGGGTGGGTCATAGATGTTGTTCACGGGCAGCCAGTGAAGAACACAGACTAGCATTATGCTAATTTGTGCAGGAGGTAAGGCTGAAATTACTGGGTGGGGGTGTTCACTCTTTAATGAGGTGTTCAAAAGAATGGCATTATTTTAAATTTAAATAAATTGTGGCCATGTTATACTATTTCGCTACCTTGTTTTAATTTGATCAAAACGAGGGATGAAATAGAACATCATGGCCAGGATTTACTCAAACGAGGGAACTAATAAGTGAATGAAAAGTCGTGGGAATGAATTCTTAATTATTTTGCGGGGGCCCTGTGCTGATACCCAACCACCATATGCAAGAACTAGCACCATACCATAGTGCTAGTTAAAAACTTTGGAAGCTCCATTCAAAATCCATTTGGCTCAAAGTCCCTCGCAGTTTGAATGGGCATGACATTTCTAGAGTATTGTTTAGATTTTTTTTTTTACCCCTTTCGATTATTTTTAAACACTTTCAAAACATGTGACCAACAAGTGTGTCGCTTGCTAACATGTACAACAATTTAAAACCCTTTGGGGGCATATGGTTTTAAATTGATATTTGTCAACATCTTCATGACATATTTCTCAACAACTTACATTTTTTCTCTTGGTCATTCGATGCTCTCAGCGTCACCGAATATCCCTCCATTTTCTGTTCCTGACAGCTGCAGTATTATGGCCAGACATTGAGCTCAGGGCTAGAAAGCAGAAAATCTGTTAGAATCTCACAATCTCACAGAAAATAGAGAGAACCATTTTTGCGTCAGACTGGCATGCAGCGTAAGCTTGGTTGGCAAATCAGTCTGAATTGAATTAGTTCAGCTCACTGAACTGCAGGTTCACGTCTTGAAATGAGCTGAGGATCATTGTGTAATCATTTTGAAAACATTTAATTTGTGAAACTATTAAGAGTAAGAGTCAAAGAGTACTCTTGTAAAGTCCGTAAATCTGTCATTATTTACTCACCCTTATGTTGTTTCAAATCTGTACAAGTTTCTTTCTTCTGTTGACCACAATAGATATTTTGAAGAATGTTGGCAACCAGACAGTTGATGGTAGCCATTGACTTCCATAGTAGGATTAATTTAATAGATAAACTAAGGATAAACTTGCTACAATGCACTTATTGTGCACATACATGTTTTTACAAGTACTTATATTTGAAAAAAAATACCTGCACTTTAAGTACATCTATAGGTACACTGTTGAGCCTTCCATTAACCCTTTACCCACCCTTAAACCTAACCTTACACATATCCCACCTCAATAGCTACAAAGGTGTTTTGCAATGCAACGAACACAATAAGCAGGTGTGGACATAACTGGTGCGGATGAGTGGTAAAAATAAACGATGCACAGCAGAAAATGTGGAGGAAAGTGCTTTTGAGTACCAACATTTTTGATGACAGGGACACATTTACTTACTGGAGTAAGATTTTTCTTCATCTCTGGTAAGATAGCAATCATAATGGCATGCGTGTTCATTAATCATTAATTGTTGAATGTCTTTCTAGTTGGCTTTTTCTAGGGCCCCAGAAAACGCGGACGTAATTACAGAATCAAGTCATAAAAACAAGGAATGTCAAAATTTTGATGGATAAGTAAAAAGCAGGTCAATGCACTTAAATCAAATCGTGATATAGACTAGTGCCTGTGAATATTAAACTGCAAAAGATTATTTAAATATGAATCCTCTATGTTCTGCGTCTCTGTCTGAATGAATACCCCAGGCGGCCGGTTTCATTTATCACACACACTGAAGCATGCGTGGCGCTCACGCTGTTTCCAGCGTCTGCCTATATGAGGACATGAATGCATGAACTTCATCCCTGAGCTGCTCTGAGTGTCAATTGATGAGAATTTGAATTTGAGAAAAACTATCATCATACTATAAACACAGAGAAACTCAAAGGTCTTCAACCAGTCAAAATATAAGTTCAGTTTAACTTGACAGAAATATTACATTCACTTGTCTAAGATAACAAAAGAGACATTTGAACCAAAACCAGCTGTTGACTTGCGGACGCAAACAGCAAATCGCAGGTTTAACAAGGGAGAAAGAAGCAGGCGAATCATCGTCTACCATGTCCGAAAGAAGATAGTGAGGAGAGCAGTCAACAGCTTGTAGGATAAGTGTAAGTGTGCACACAGTAGTTAATAAAAAGTGTGACCAAACAGGGTTTTGCTATTGTTAATGGTATTTTAATACCAATAGCATTCATTATTTGGCATATCTCCCTCAGGCTGCAAAACCAAAACACTTTTAGGAAACACTATGGGATTGTAAATGCAGGGTATATGCACACTTAAACACAAGAAATACATCTTATCCTTGACTGACCTTGTCATCAACCCTATTTTATGCTCAGCATGATGAAATCTGCGTGTAGCATTCAGACAAGAGGATTGACACGTTCACATTTGGTATGCACCTACTGACACGTGCTGCTGCATAGCTGACAGAGTCAACAAACATGCATGAGCGAGCGTGTGAGAGACAGTAGCCACGAGTGAGAGAGTCACAAACAAGTAGCCCTAGGAAGAGCACGGTGACCTTTTGGGAGAGACCATGTTTAGCTATCGTAGCTTTGAAAGCAGCACAGCCATAGAGTGTGTGGGAAAAGTGAAGGGCAGTTCTTAAAATTCACTTCCATTCACCACTGAATCTATTCAGTTCTCCCATCCCTGATAGAAAATTCTATATAGACTAGAAAAAAATATGCCTGGTGCCCACAATGATGGTAAGAGACCAAGAGAAAACGAAACAGTACTTCAATGAATCTCAGTTCAGGGGCAACAATAATTAATCCCAGAGAGCATAGGGAAAAAGGCTGTGGTGGGGACAAACTGTGTCCCGCAGAGTGAGCACTTGACTGATTAAATGATGCAGAGGCATGAAGGGAAAATGAGTTCAAACTAAAGTGTATTTGGATAGGCTTTTGCAATTGTTCCATCTTCAATATTGTTGTAAATTTAGAAACTTTTTGGCTCTCAGTGCTTGGGGAAATAAGTGGCAGTATTGCTCCTTATATAAAATATGTGTGTGTGTGTGTGTACATGTTTTATCCTGGTGGGGACTTCAACCTGACTGCAGACAGACTCATGGGGACTCGTGTCACCGTGGGGACCAAAATTGAGGTCCCTATGGGCACCAAAGCTTATAAATCATACAAGATTAGTTTTTTGAAAATGTAAAAATGCAGAATGTTTCCTGTGATGGGTAGGTTTAGGGGCAGGTGCAGTGTAGGGGAATAACATTTACGTTTTTACAGTATAAAAACCATTACACCTATGGCGAGTCCCCATAAGGATAGCGCACCAGACGTGTGTGTGTGTGTGTGTGTGCCCTTGTTTATATTACATTGTGGGGACCAAATGTCCCCATAAGGATATTAAAACCTGAGATCACCTACACCTACATCACCTACACACCAGACAGCGGTCCCCACCTTTCAAAAGGCTTATAAATCACACAGGATGAGTTTTTTTGAGAAAGTAAAAATGCAGAATGTTTCCTGTGATGGGTAGGTTTAGGGGCAGGGGCAGTGTAGGGGGACAGAATGGATAGTTAGTTCGGTATAAAAACAATTACGTCTATGGAGAGTCCCCACAAAGATAGTGAACCAGACGTGTGTGTGTGTGTGTGTGTGTGTGTGTGTGTGTGTGTGTGTGTGTGGGCATGTTTTTGTGAAATCAGGACACAAATGTGTATAATGACATGGGTATGACATAGGTATTACAAAAGAGGGTGAAATATGAGGACGTTCCCCATGTCCTCACTTTTCAAAATGCTTATAAATCACACGGGATGAGTTTTTTTCACAGAAAGTTAACTGCGCAGTCTCCTGTGATGGGTAGGTTTAGGGGCAGGGGCAGTGTAAGGGGATAGAAAATACGGTTTGTACAGTATAAAATGCATTACGCTAATGGAATGTCCCACATTTCACAAAAACAAACTGTGTGTGTGTGTGTGTGTGTGTGTGTGTGTGTGTGTGTGTGTGTGTGTGTGTGTGTGTGTGTGTGTGTGTGTATGTGTGTGTATATATACATTTTATTTAGTTTGTCGCCTTCTAAGAGGAACTATTGCATATGCATGGATCAATGCAAAAAATTCAGCAGTAAATTAATTGCATTAATCAAAAAAACAAAACAAAACCTGAGGCTGATTGTTTTTTTCCCTTTACTACAGCATGAAATCACCTGTGAAAAAGGCTAAATACATCAGGGCATTGATCATTGATTTCAATAAAAACACTTACATGTTTCTCAGTGAAAGCAGCTTAGAGACAGAAATCTGAATGTTTCTCTGGCTAACCTCAGCAAAGTCAGACCCTGCTCAGATTGTTTTACTCTAAAAAGTAAATACAGGTGCTGGTCATATAATTAGAATATCATCAAAAATATTTATTGATTTATTTCACTTATAATTCCATTCAAAATATATTATATAGTATATTATATTCATTCATTACACACAGACTTACATATTTAAAATGTTTATTTCTTTTAATTTTGATGATTATAACTGACAACTAAGGAAAATCCCAAATTCAGTGTCTCAGAAAATTAGAATATTGTGAAACGGTTCAATATTGTTTTTTTGTTTTTTTTGTGCAAGATTAATGTTAGAGATTTAGTGGTGATTCATATTTTGTTATGCTAATGTAGAGCAGTTTCTGTTAATGCCGGTTTTTAGAGAGTTACCGTCATGGTAACAAGTGATGTATGCGGATTGGTTTGAGAGCAAGCATGTTAAATGAGGCAGTTGATTGCCTCAACAACAAAAAAAACAGTTTTGCCAACTTATTTAGGTTTACAGTGCACTAAAAGGGAAATGAATAAGCCTCAGGCTGAAATTCACATCTGAATGCAGCTCAAACAAACCTTTCAGCCGTGATGCCATTCTGGATCACAGAAGACTCGGACTCTTTCTTCAGTAATAATAAAAATGAAACAAATGTGATGTTTAACTAAAGTCATTTTTGCTTATTTATGTGGTTGCATTGGGTCATCACAAGTCAGAGCCATTGGTTAATAAAGTGAGATTAAATACATAAAGTATATTTGTGTTATTTAACATTAGTACAAGTTTGTGTAATATTCTGAGTTTGTATTTCACTGTTTTTATTAACATTGAGGAATACTGAAACTGTTTTTGTGCAAGTGACATGAGTAAATACATGCTCACATTTAGTATAGAACTACAATGTTTACACAGCGCACACAACGCACTCCAGATTCCTCTCAACATGGGTTACTTGAAAAAAGTAATCTGATTACATAACTCACATTACTTGGTCTCACCCCCAATATTGTTCTCACATTGATTTTTCTTTTTACTTGTGATTCAAGAAAATGAGAATCCATAATAGATTAAACAATAGCCTAACATGAAAATAATCATTTAAATAATGTTGCGGTCACAGTCAAAGAAATCTCTTGGGGACATCGCTTCAACGAACAATGACCTATAACGTGAAACGGAAGATGATTGCAAGCCGAAAATTCTTGGAAGTGACTAATCTGTCTGGTGCAAACTGATAATGACACGGTATCTGTCAACTCTGGCCTTTAAATCACTTCCTAATCTAAAGATTGTAAAGTGTTGAGAGAATATATGTAGCCCACACAAATGAGCCTTAACTTCTGTGACGAAAAAGGATTTTTCAAACTGCTGGAAAATGTACAGAGAGGGAATTTAATGACTTTAGACACAACACACGGTAAGCAAATCAGTGATATAGATGCATTTAAAGTCTTGGGATTAAAACAGGTGTTATTTTCCAAGATTTGTCCCAAAAAAGGCTGATGGGTTGTTTTTCGTCTTTCCCATTGTGGACTTCTTGACATCTCCATGACAACACAATGTGATGAAATGAGAAACATAGTATTAGCGACTCTGACTTACACTGGTTCAACAATGCTAAATGGCTACGATGTGGTAAAGAAATAACCGCATGTTTACTCATGATTTAATGAGTTTTTTCTTTACTGTGTGAGATACTGATGTTATGAAAGTTGTATTTTTGTGATTAGGTATTTATAACTAGGATTGTAGAACTAGGACTATTTAGGGCTATTTGTGCTCTAGTGGTATCTGTAATGGAGTTATGTCATTCTATTTTGTCCTCAAAGAAGCATTTTAGTCCAGCTCCTAGAGCTTTCTGCCTGTGAGAAGAAGCTAATAAAACCTGCCATTAAGGAACTATTAGTCTAAAAATACCTCCCTTGGGTTATAAATTTCGCCTCTCCCTGAGGTAAACGTTCAACTTCCGCTCCCACTAGTTTTCACCTCTTCCCAAAAATGTACCAAAGTATTTAAAGCCTCTCAGTTCTTGACGAAGCTTTATATACTCAGCAGACATAAAGCATATGAACTGTGAATTGTTTTAAATCTATTTAATATGGAAGTAAAGCTCGGTTTCCTCTTTATGATGATGATGATGACAATTTTAATTTTAATCAAAGAGTGATATGAATCCAGGCCAATTTTGAAACTAAATCTCATTATTTACTTCCCTACACACCGGTATTTATATATATACACTGGTGTGTAGGGAAGTAAATGAGATTTAGTTTCAAAATTGGCCTGAATTCATATCACTCTTTGATTAAAATTAAAATTGTCATCATCATAAAGAGGAAACAGAGCTATATATATATATATATATATATATATATATATATATATATATATATATATATATATATATATATCACACACACACATACACATACACATACACACTCACCTAAAGGATTATTAGGAACACCATACTAATACTGTGTTTGACCCCCTTTTGCCTTCAGAACTGCTTTAATTCTACGTGGCATTGATTGCTGGTGCTGAAAGCATTCTTTAGAAATGTTGGCCCATATTGATAGGATAGCATCTTGCAGTTGATGGAGATTTGTGGGATGCACATCCAGGGCACGAAGCTCCCGTTCCACCACATCCCAAAGATGCTCTATTGGGTTGAGATCTGGTGACTGTGGGGGCCATTTTAGTACAGTGAACTCATTGTCATGTTCAAAAAAACAATTTGAAATGATTCGAGCTTTGTGACATGGTGCATTATCCTGCTGGAAGTAGCCATCAGAGGATGGGTACATGATGGTCATAAAGGGATGGACATGGTCAGAAACAATGCTCAGGTAGGCCGTGGCATTTAAACGATGCCCAATTGGCATTAAGGGGCCTAAAATGTGCCAAGAAAACATCCCCCACACCATTACACCACCACAACCAGCCTGCACAGTGGTAACAAGGCATGATGGATCCATGTTCTCATTCTGTTTACGCCAAATTCTGACTGCCCATCTGAATGTCTCAACAGAAATCGAGACTCATCTGACCAGGCAACATTTTTCCAGTCTTCAACAGTCTGATTTTGGTGAGCTCGTGCAAATTGTAGCCGCTTTTTCCTTTTTTTTTTTGTAGTGGAGATGAGTGGTACCCGGTGGGGTCTTCTGCTGTTGTGGCCCATCCGCCTCAAGGTTGTGCATGTTGTGGCTTCACAAATGCTTTGCAAATTGTGAAATACTCAGACCGCCGCGTCTGGCACCAACAACCATGCCACGCTTAAAATTGCTTTAATCACCTTTCTTTCCCATTCTGACATTCAGTTTGAAGTTCAGGAGATTGTCTTGACCAGGACCACGTCCCTAAATGCATTGACGCAACTGCCATGTGATTGGTTGATTAGATAATTGCATTAATGAGAAATTGAACATGCATTCATTAACATGAAAGAGGGACATATTAACATTAAAGAGGAAAAAATAAGATAATGCTAATTTTATTATTAATCTAATATTAATAATAATTTTGATAATTGTCCCCAGCTTTTTTTGACAGCCAATTATTTTCCAAAACATTTACTTACCTCTAAAACTTGAACTGAATCCTCCAAATTCTCAGTTTGAACAATTACGGCTGTTACCTATCAAACGCAAAAACAGCAGTAATTAATTACACAGGTATTTCTTTGTAAACTCTTTGCTAGAATTTATTTTGGAATTTATTTTAAATAATTGGCCAGTTCTTATATTATACTGTCTACCATAACACTTTTGATGTAGATTTTTGATGTAGAAGTTGTTGGAAACTGGTGTGATTGTAAGGACAATGAATATTCAGGGCTTTGCTCAGTCCTCTGAGGATGCATATGGCTATATGCTTTGATTAAATGTAATTTAATACACTTTAAAATATATATATATATATATATATATATATATATATATATATATATATATATATATATATATATATATATATAAAATCTCTGGGGAGACATTTTATGAAGTAAATATTACTAAATACAAAATAAAATAACTAACCCCCAGTCTGTCCATTGTCAGGAGTGTTTTCTTCAAATTCAAGAAAATCTGTCTGCAGAGACATTAAAAACCTAACTTATGGAATATATCAAATATTAAATTATAGATAAAATCCGAAACTTAGCTAATTTCTGTGTGTGCCTTTAATCAACATGAAGTAAGACTCTCAGTTTGAATTGCTAAGCTTCACATGGTGGAGTTATGGCAAGGGCAGGCAGTGAATGCAAATGATGCTCACTAAAGCTGTTCAAATGTCGACCTGATAATGGTGTCGCAGTGACGCAGGACAGCAGCATTCAGAGGACAAATTCAAAGCTATCAAATTAGCTTCCCTTATTCGCCCCGACACTAATTAGTCATTTTCATCTTGGGACTCGACACTCTCAACCTTCTATTGTACCACACACAAAAATACGTAATGATTCTCTATAAATACTACTAATATTACTGTAAATCATAGTGACATTTGGCAGACTTGAGATGCAGCACATTCAGCTGTTATGCTGTTTGCTGTCGTTTTGTCTCTCAGACAGGTCAAAGGATGCAGGTTGAGCAAGCAGAACAGTTGCATACTTTATGCATCCACATCGATTTTAATTCAGCTTGCACTGAGACACCCAGTCTAAGCCTGTGGAACTCATTTAAATGTATAAACAGAGCAAGAATATAGATCCTGCACCACAGTATTTGCTCTTTGCAAACAAAGGGACTACAATGCTTTATTCAACAAAGTCTCTTACGTCATGCTTTGTTCTACAACGTAGAACCCCAAACTGTACTATCTAGTTACTTAGAAATATACGTTTTTTTTTGGCATTTTCTGTATGGGTGTGTGCAATTTAAATAATACATACTAAAAAATTCTGCATTAACATTGAAGAGAAACATTAACAATTAGAGGAAGAAATCAGGTAATAATAATATGACTAATGTTGTCATAATCTAATTTAATCTAATAATATTAATAAAAAAAAAACAGCAACAACATTATTTTTGATAACAGGTCAATAAGGGTGTGACGTCACGTGAAAACTGAGTAGGTAAGAAGTGGCACAACTTACCCCACTTCCTATCTCCTGCTGAAAATGAATGGATGAGAAAAGTTCCTCGTAAAATTTGACTGATTGGTAATCTTTGACTGATTGTTTATCTTTGTTTTTGCATCAAAACATTTGTGCAAATATGCAAATAAACAAGATATTAGGCAATAAAATATGTAATCTTAGGGGGAAAAAAATCCAAAATTGCCTGTAATTAAACGCTCACAGACTCGAGGAGCTTCTCCAGACGAGCATGATTAATCTGAATGTATGATCAAGGCTTCACGCTCAACTTGATTAATCAACGTCCAGCATATGTGTGGAAGACCAACGAAAGGGAACGTTATAAAAATAGTCGATTCCTAAATGGGCCTTATGCTGAGATTCTTCAATGGATTGCCTGATTGGCTTTGCATTGAGTCCGTCCTTGCCTTGAACACACAGCCAAATCAGAAACAGCATGAGATGAGAAGCTTCTAAGAGATTGTGAAAGCACACTACAGACTGACGGGAGAACAGCTTACATCTGCTCATCTGACCGTACAGACTCTAAAGGATTACAAGCGCAGAATGGTTCATGTTCAACATCATTTTAAAGCTAAAGAATCAACTTCAGTGGTCTCAATATACATAACAATGATGCATTAAAAACGCATTAAAATCCAAATACATTAATTCAGAAGGAAATAAACTCTCTGGAGGCAGTGTTAAAAATGTCATCAACTCCACTGCAGTTGCTCACTTCTAATATCTGTATTATTTATAATTAACAGCAGAGTACTAATCTGCAATTAATGTAAAAATTAAGATGATGAATGAAATCTCATAGATCAAAAGGGCTTTCACAAATGGAACAGCTCCCTGAAATTCCCCCATGGGACTGTAAAGCACGTAGCACGCAAGAAAGAATCAAGATCCTCGAGAGCCAGCTGCGCACCTCTCCTCCTGAATGGATTTGGAATTACACAGACTAAAGGTAAACAACTTGGAGCACAGTATGTTCAGAGACTGTCATACAGTGGGGAGGAAGAAGACAGAGGTTTGTCCATTACGTTTTGAAGGATTTCTCTGTATGTAAGATGTGCTTTCTCTCTCGCTTTCAATTTGTCTGCACTCTTCCCCTCTAAATTAAATCAGGGCCTTTTCCATGTGTTAAATAGAAGTCGCACCCCACTACTCCCGTGGTATTAAGCAGTGTAAATGTGTGCGCCTTTCCGCACTAGCACTCAGTATGTTGCACTGCATAAAATCACATTTTATTTGCCAAGGAACTCTGAAGTTCAACCATCATCAGGTGAAAAGCAATTCAGGTTATTTTGAAGTCTGTATATTGATGATAAAAAGATCAGAGGGGTACCTGAGATACAGTCCACATCATCAATCACATGAACTGCAAGTTCACAGATTATTGGCTTCATATGGAGGACAAAACCTGAAACAAAATCAGAATAGTAAATAAATAATAGACCCTGACTTTGGAAGTCTGTTTCCGCCACAGCTGAGAAAAAAATATGATTCTTTAAGCCACAAAAATGTGAAACTTTTTCGTAATAATGGCTTAATATCTCGTAATAATGAGAAACTTTCTCGTAATAATGACTTACGAGAAATATATATACGAGAGATATATATTGACTGATATTCTTTATATGTATATTATAGTACAGTACCAGTCAAAAGTTTGGACACACTTTCCCATTGGTGTCCCCAAATGTTTGACTGGTACTGTATATAGAATACAGTATATACATACATACATTGTACATAAATACAACAGAACAAACACAAATACAAAAACAGTTCTTTTCAGGTTTTTCATGTAGGTCTAAACTAGATTTTCAGGTAGGCTACAGAAATAGTAATCAAATGTAAAATATCACTTCCTAGTCTTCACTGAATAAATATAGATTGACCCCTATTAGAGTTGTTCAGTCAAGAGCAGTGAGTCTTTTATGAGAAAACGCTTCCCTGCCATTGACAAGATTTTCCATCTCCTGAACAAGTACAGAATCTCTTGAACAAAACAGAGGTGAAGAAGCAGAAACAAGGAATCTCATATAAACAAATGCACATGAAAAATAATGTGATCATTAACAATAAACAGCATTTAAATCAAAATAGCAATGTTATTGAATGAAATGTCGGCTCAGGACGAGCTATAGGACTGTGAAGCTTTGGGGGTGTTGATGGACTCCATCTGTGTTTTTGTATTGTTCTAAATCCCATCGATATGAAGTCTTTGACAAAAACGCGCTCTCTCAGCTTTTTCTCATTTCTTTTTCAAGGACTGCATGAAGTTAGAATAAAACAGAGGGTATGTCCTTTCTTTTAATATATTGTTCAGATATTCATACAAGATATTTTTTGGGTCATGAAACTTGTGAAAATGACCAAAAATGCTGGTCAATGGTAAATTTCATGTTTACGGTCACTGACTATGTTTACAATGATACTCGACAAGACAGACATTTTGACATCATTTTGATGTGCATGCTGTGAGAGACATGGGCGCGTTCATATCAGTGGCATATCTGCGGCATATAAGCCGATCCAGATATATCTGCGACCGGCTCATATTAAAAATCGTCAGACCGATAAATCTATAAATAAATATAATGAATAACCAATGTTTATACTTCAGGCCCAAGAATATCACAGACTTGTGTGTGGGATTTTATATAGGACCGTGAGCAACCACCAAGACCATCTTAGCAAGCAACACCCAAAACAATCCTCCAGATCCCCCCATGAATTGCAAAGCAAAACCTAAAAGTCACTCAGAACATCTAGCAACCGCAAATCAATACCCTAGCGACCACTTAGTATTGAGGTGGTTTCATCAGAAAAAAAGTAACAATCTAGTTTAACAACAAGAATCTTGTTCTTTGTAAATTATAATAAAGAACGGAACAGTATAAACTACATTCACACAAAAACACATCTCTCTTTAAAGTACAGTCACTTTTAAGACCTGCAAGAAGAAGCAGCGAAGATTACCTGAAATGGTCTTGCTCATCAGACATTGTTGTGAATCCTCAGCAGGATGGTTTGTTTTCAATTTCTCAAGGCCATTTGGAGGCAACAGAAGAGATTGGGATCAAGTTGGATGTTACAGATTCTACAGTACTAAATATTTTCTCTACCTTAATGTGACTTGTGTGATGGCAGATATCTCCCATAGCATCACAAAATAGATGATAAAACCCATTCTGAACACAAATTAGATCTGATTGTTGGTGCAGCAGGGTTTTCACAGTTGGCTTTTCTTCCAATTGACAAATAAGGGAAATTCAACTGTGGAGTCACAGTATGTGTATTGTTGCCTATTTGTGCACTGTGTGCTTGATGTTACTGGTATTTTTCATTTTTTCAATCCAACTACATAAGAATGCTCAGAACTTGACAAAAATGTCAATTATAACAATTAGAATTCTACATTCAGGTGTTTTTATCCCAAAATGACTAATATGACATACTGAGAGTGAAAGTAAACTATATATTTTAAGAAAATGTAATGGTTGCATGCAAAACTTGCCTGCATGATGTTAGGGTGTTGTGGATGGTTTCAAAATCAAAAGAGCCCATCTCCAAGTCTCTATTATGTTTAGATCCCTAAATATGGCTAAAGTCCCCCCTGCAGTGTAGGTCAATGCATTTTTCACCCACTTGATCAACCACCAGGTGAAGATCATAGGTACGACCACCTAGATAAAACGTGGCGAGCTCCACTTCACTCTTCAAAATAAACGTACAAAAGGGGTTTTTCGCAGCAATGCTATAGAAGAACAATTCTGGGTTCCCCAGTTCCTAAAAGAACCATTTTTTGTCTTAGTGTAGGACATTTTAATAATCTAAAGAACCTTTTCCACTAATATATATATAATAAAAATAAATAAATAAAAAAATAATGTAATGGAAATGAGTTACACTTTATTTTAAGGTGCCTTGGTTACATTGTACTCACTCAAATAAGTACTGAGTAATATTAATTAACAACATGTACTTTCTATAGAGTTATGTTTATGATTAGTAACTTGTAATTATGGATAATTTACTGTTAATTAAGGAAATAAAAACCTGATTCCAAAAAAGTTGGGACACTGTACAAATTGTGAATAAATCAGAATGCAATGATGTGGAAATTTCAAATTTTAATATTTTATTCAGAATACAACATAGATGACATATCAAATGTTTAAACTGAGAAAATGTATAATTTAAAGAGAAAAATAAGTTAATCAACACATCTCAAAAAAGTTGGAACAAGGCCAATTTTACCACTGTGTGGCATCCCCTCTTCTTTTCTGTCTGCAAACGTCTGGGGAGTGAGGAAAAGAGTTGCTCAAGTTGAGGAACAGGAATGCTGTCCCATTCTTGTCTAATACAGGCTTCTAGTTGCTCAACTTTAGTCTTCTTTGTCGCATCTTCCTCTTTATGACGCGCCAAATGTTTTCTATGGGTGAAAGATCTGGACTGCAGGCTGGCCCTTTCAGTACCCGGATCCTTCTTCAATATGCAGCCATGATGTTGTAATAGATGCAGTATGTGGTCTGGCATTGTCATGTTGGAAAATGCAAGGTCTTCCCCGAAAGAGATGACGTCTGGATGGGAGCATATGTTGTTCTAGAACTTGGATATACCTTTCAGCATTGACGGTGCCTTTCCAGATGTGTAAGCTGTCCGTGCACACACACTCATGCAACCCCATAACATCAGAGATGCAGGCTTCTGAACTGAACGCTGATAACAACTTGGGTTGTCCCTGTCCTCTTCAGTCCGTATGACTAAAGTTTTCCAAAAAGAACTTCAAATTTTGATTCATCTGACCACAGAACAGCTTTCCACTTTGCCACAGTCCATTTTAAATTAGGCTTGGCCCAGAGGAAACGCCTGGACTTCTGGATCATGTTTAAAAATGGCTTCTTTTTTGACCTATAGAGTTTCAGCCAGCAAGAGTGAATGGCACGGTGGATTGTGTTCAACGACAAGGAAGTATTCCTGAGCCCATGTTGGGATTTCCATTAGAGTAGCATTCCTGTATGTGATGCAGTGCCGTCTAAGGGCCCGAAGATCACGGGCATCCAGTATGGTTTTCCGGCCTTGACCCTTACGCACAGAGATTGTTCCATATTCTCTGAATCTTTGGATGATATTATGCACTGTAGATGATGATAACTTCAAACTCTTTGCAATTTTTATCTGAGAAATTGCTCCACTGTTTTTAGCAGCAGCATTCTAGGAAGTGGTGATCCTCTGCCCATCTTGACTTCTGAGACACTGCCACTCTGAGAGGCTCTTTTTATACCCAATCATGTTGCCAATAAGTTGCAAATTGGTCCACAAGCTGTTCCTTATTTGTACATTTAACTTATTGCTTCCTGTCCCAACTTTTTTGGAATGTGTAGCTCTCATGAAATCCAAAATGAGCCAATATTTGGCATGACATTTCAAAATGTCTCACTTTCAACATTTGATATGTCATCTATATTCTACTGTGAATAAAATATAAGTTTGAGATTTGTAAATTATTTCATTCCTTTTTTATTCATAATTTGTCCCAACTTTTTGGGAATCGGGTTTGTACATGTAATAACGTGTACCTATGTAACCTTAAAATAAAGTGTTACTTGGAAAGGTTCTTCATGGAGGCTTTATAGTTAAGAGTGTAACAATAGAAAAAGAAGTACTGAACTATTTAAAACATTATAATACCTCATTTCATGTCTTCTGATTATAGTTTTCAGCACCTGTGTGTTCTTGAGAACAAGCGACTCACATCAGTTTCATGGTTCGTCGCTGACCTCTCGCTCATCAGCTGCTGCTGTTTGCTTCTAATTATGCCTTTATGAGCTAATCAAGAGCTTCAGACATACAACCATCTGCTGTCACAAGGCTTCGATGTTACATTTATCAGCGCCATTCAGGTGTTAAAATGAAAAGCAAATTTGATAATAGAGGGCTCTTCAATAAGGAATCAGCTGTAAAAACAAGGTGGGAGTGTTATCGCCATTCAATTATTGACACTAGATTATAGGAAAACGTCAAGTGCTGTTTTTTTTTTTAAGTTCTCAATAATATCATGTTTACTTTCAGGACAGTAACATTAAGACACTTTAGCATTTAGCATGAATTAATCATTATCATGTCTATGAGATATAGTCATAAAACCAGTGCAGTGTTTACTTCTGTATCCTTTTTATTTGAAAATCCCACCCCTTCAAAGAAACTGAGTTAAATGAAGTGAAGAGGGAACAGAGTGACTGTGGGAGTCACATACGCATGAGAGGCAATGCATCATGGGAGCAGACTCACCTTTCCACCCATGAGATTGCAGTGGGAGAAAATCAGAGCAATCAATCTGGTTCTCTTCTGTCTGAACATAGTCCACTCTCCTCTAAACATGGTCCACTGCATGGCTGGACAATAACTAAAAGCAACAGAGGGAAAAGTCATTTCTGAGCGGCTTGGACACAAACCAGACAATTTGTATTCAATCATAGACGAAAAGGGAAGCCCAATCTCCGAAGCCCAAGTGCAGGTACCTAAATCTTTACATAACATTCAATTGAAATGAAGGATGAAACAACACAAAGTTCAACATCAAAAAACAGTTGTTGTTTTTTTAACTCTGAGGGAATGGTGCACCCGCACATCTACTTTAAGATACAATAAGACCTCATATCTTCTTTATTTTCAATTATATCATAGGTGTATTATCAACTACAATATTATCAATATCAACGGGTGAAACATCAGTTGTTTCATCTCAAACAAATGTTTTTGAAAAAATTTAAACATGGGTTTGAATATGGGTTATGTTCACGCGTTTCATTTTTAAAAATATGATAATGTTCAGACCAAAACCAGTGTATTTCTCCTGAGCTGATGGAGACATTACTATTTACAGAAAAACTGTTGAAAAACGAAACTATAAGATGAACCGTGAACATGTCTTCAGTGTTATTTTAAACGCTGGTGAACACTACTTATCATATGATCATTAAATCATTAAATACCCCAATTTCCTATTATAAGCTCTATTCACAAAAGCCCACAATACAGCAGAATAAGACACGTGAGAATGTCTTTCGGATAATGAGATTGTTTTATGGGTTAATTAACTCATAGTTCTGTTCCTCTTTTGTGCTCATGATTAATGTTAATATCTCTATTATGTACATTGATCCTCATTCTCTCCTCGTGGTGAGAAAACCGAGAAAAACAACTGAATTCCCTGACCTTTATTTTTCCTTGTCCCACATACAGCCTGTGGTTAGAAACTGCTGCTGTTTTTCAAATTTATTTTCTTTTTTAATACTTTCACTTGTTCACATTTTCATTTTTATTCACGGAACATGAGGCATATAGGTTAGATTATGCATTTATTTATTTATTTATGAAGAGAAAGTTGAACATTTCACAGGTCAATTTTCAGCATAAATGTTTGCCAAATAAATCGCAATAAGCTTTGTTTTGATTTGAAACATCAGCTAATACATTGATTTGGGTCTGAGGCTGAGCATTATCATATTTCTCAAATGAAGCTGACATTGTATGGGAGACCGGAGAAAGTTGTAAAAAGGTTGTCAGTTGTAACACTAAGTTTGACAGGTCAGAAAAGAGCATATAGTCCCATCTTCTTTTTGAGCTCACAGGAGAAACTGCATGTGACTGAGCAAATTTGTAGATTTTATGGTCTCACGAAAATTGTGTGCAATGTCGTGGAAAGTATACGCCAAAATTAGTTTTGGCGTGCAAATGGCGCACAGTTTTTTGCGTGCATATGATACACACTTTATGCCGTATTATACGCACAAACCCCCTACCCCCCAACCTACCCAAGAACATATCATATACAAAAAAGTACAGTCGAAAACAAAAAGTGTTACAACCATCCCCGGTCTCCCCTATATACTGTGCTGTGCCTGAAAAATGTGTACAGGGCTTTTACATTACTTGCCTGAGAAACTAGGTCACTTATTCATAAAAACAATTAAACTACACAACCTGCGCTAAAACAAGCATCAGAAATATTAATTTATACATAAAATTCAACCATTTAGTCAACTACCAAATGTGCATAATTCAGATTCCACTAGCTTGATTATGTTTCTCCACTTGAGGCAAGATGGCAAAGTCACTAATGATGAAATATAGCAGTTTCCCAGTCCTTTTCATGAGGAATCCTTATTTCAACTGCCAAAAGCCTATTATTTTGTCTGAAACCGATATCATTTATGTGATAAAATAATAAAAAATAATTATTTACAACACTTTTTTTCTGCTCTGAAATTCTACTCAAAATAAAAACCTTTAGCTTTAATGTTATTGCAATAAGCAGAAAAAAAATGAATACAATAGCACACTAGCAGAGGAAGCACTTCCTTTATCATCAAACTACACAACACAAAAGACTGTTTATACCTGACTGATTCTCCTTCACCCACAATCCATTATTCATGAGCCGCCAAAGCAAGAATCATTCACAAAAACCCTCTGCTACTCTTCATTCCAGTCCATTCCTTCCCGGAATCTTTCAACACACTCATACTGACCGATTCAAATCCTTTAATTTATACTCATTATTCAAATCTCCATGTGATTACAATCCTGGCCAGCTAATTATAGAGCTTATTATGTTTTGTCCACACTTGAACCCACATGTTTCACTTGTAATAGATTCTATGCACACAGGTATCAGAATAAGTGTTTCAGGCAATACTGTGCTTTATTATATGTTGGAGACACGCAGTTTCTACTTTCTCCTCTAGTTACTTCTAGTCTAGCTCTGCCACTGGCCTGGAGTTCACAGCTCAATGGAGTTCAATGCATTTTACAACTGATCTTTTCAATCTCCCTTCCACCCCCCACCATTTTAACACCATGTCAATTTAAAAGTAGTTCAACTTTGAAAATTGCATCATGTACAGGGCCTGTGCCTACCCCTAAACCAAGTTAGATCCTATTCCTTCACATCCACACTGATACTGTTCAATGAATCTGCAGCATACTCATCCTCCATCTTTCTCCTCAAGCACACATAGGGGACATGTTTGTGTAAGCTGGAGAGATTCTGCAGTCTTTCTCAACACTCAGGACAGGAGTCAGCCTCATCTAATGACTGTGACCTTTCTCCATCAGGTCCTGGCAGACAAAACAAGACTTAGAAACGCAACAAATACAGCAGTATTATGTCCGGCACCCTAGCGACACCTATTATCAATTAAGCACCTTCAGCACAAAACTAATTCAGACACTGCTTTGAATGGATTACACCATCTACAGATCTAACATTTTCAATAGTTTGCTGTAGTCATTCGTAGAAGGGATTCATTTGTGAGATGCACTGGTCGTTTGAGCAAAAGGTCACATGGATTCTAATTTGCATGGTAGAATGTGAAGAAAACGCAATATGACACTTTCTGGCACAGCCCTGGTGTTTTTGTGTATGATTAATCAATGCGTCTTATTTCAAAGACAAGAAAGCTTGTCTTCATAATTCCTCATCAAAGTGTAATCACTTGCTCTGACTATAAAACAACTTTAATTTGTGTTTTGTTTTAATGTTAACAACTCCACAATAAGGTTAAATATTACTTAGGTATCATGAGCTAATGATGAAGAATACTTTTACAGCATTCATTAAAGAAGGCTAATGTGAATTTCTACATAGACTACGTTTCAAAAGTCAGGTTTTTTCTCAAATGCTTTCTAAGAAAGCCTTTATATGATCAGAAATAGAGTAAAAACTGTAATATTGTGAGATTTTACAATTTAAAGCAAACATTTTCTGTTGTTACACACACACACACACACACACACACACACACACACACACACACACACACACACACACACACTTCTCAAATTAGCATATTGTGATAAAAGTTCATTATTTTCCATAATGTAATGATAAAAATTAAACTTTCATATATTTTAGATTCATTGCACACCAACTGAAATATTTCAGGTCTTTTATTGTTTTAATACTGATGATTTTGGCATACAGCTCATGAAAACCCAAAATTCCTATCTCAAAAATTAGCATATAATGAAAAGGTTCTCTAAACGAGCTATTAACCTAATCATTTGAATCAACTAATTAACTCTAAACACCTGCAAAAGATTCCTGAGGCTTTTAAAAACTCCCAGCCTGGTTCATTACTCAAAACCGCAATCATGGGTAAGACTGCCGACCTGACTGCTGTCCAGAAGGCCATCATTGACACCCTCAAGCGAGAGGGTAAGACACAGAAAGACATTTCTGAACGAATAGGCTGTTCCCAGAGTGCTGTATCAAGGCACCTCAGTGGGAAGTCTGTGGGAAGGAAAAAGTGTGGCAAAAACGCTGCACAACGAGCAGAGGTGACCGGACACTGAGGAAGATTGTGGAGATGGACCGATTCCAGACCTTGGGGACCTGCGGAAGCAGTGGACTGAGTCTGGAGTAGAAACATCCAGAGCCACCGCACTGGCGTGTGCAGAAAATGGGCTACAGGTGCCGTGATTCCCAGGTCAAGCCACTTTGAACCAGAAACAGCGGCAGAAGCGCCTGACCTGGGCTACAGAGAAGCAGCACTGGACTGTCGCCAAATTTTGCATGTCATTCGAAATCAAGGTGCCAGAGTCTGGAGGAAGACTGGGGAGAAGGAAATGCCAAAATGCCTGAAGTCCAGTGTCAAGTACCCATCAAGTACCTGAAATCATTCAGCTCCGCCATCACAGTTGTAAATTACATTTTTTTTTTAAATTTATATTATATTGTATTGTATTATAATATAATATATATAATAGTAGGAAGGCATCAAGGTTAGACTGGGTAAACCCAGCCTGATCTGCCGCCGATTTGATTTCCCCCTGCAACTCAGTCTGGAAACTCATACAGCCATTTCTACTGCTTCTGCTACACTTTTGCCGGAACCAATCACAGACTGGCTTATCCACCTGGCGCGCTATTAGCGGGTTTAACACAACGACGGATAGAGAGAATGGGTTGTTGCCTGTTGATCACGCCTCCTGTGGTCTGATTGTTTGAAGGGCTATCCGATTGCGTATTGAATAATGCTCGTTTATCACTCCTCTTGTGCAGTAGAAAATACAGAGCAGACTCCCCCGACCAATGTTCAATTTTGTGCCGCATTCCGGCAAATCATGTACTTTCCATTCTGTGACAGCTGAGCTAAAAAATAAAGAAGGCGTTTGAAAGTTGGGGTTGGTGGTCAGTTTGTATGTGTATGTAAGTTTTTGACTTTTGATGTAATTTATAGCGGGGAAATTACTATTGTGGTAATTTAATATTTGCTCAGTTATATCACCAAAGCTTGTGCTACTATGTTGTAGATCATTAAACCGGTACGCTGTCTTTTGTGAGGCAAATGCCTGCAAAGTCGTGGCGTGATAAGGCAGTGAGGTAACAAGTCAGCTGCCTAAGCTTTTGGACAGAACAACCAACTGAAATAGGGAGCAAGAACTGACAAGGAACTGAAGTAAACAGAGAGTACAGGGACCAGGGAGTTAACAAGGGGCAGGTGCACACAATAGTTTGCTATGGGTAACAAACAAAGTCACACTTAGGAAACACACTGTGTTGTTCACTATTCCCTTCATTAGTCTAGTAATATAGTCTACTTGAGGGAGTGTATGAAAACGAGTGAGTGAATTCGGACACTGAGTACGCCGGAAGGGCTGCTGCTTTTGGGTTTACGCTTGTGGTTAATTATTTGAAACTTAGAAAATTGGCAGCTCCAGTAGTGAAATTAAAACATTTATTAAAAGATTTGTCATTGATACTATGTATAAACCTTCATTAAACAATTTAATAATCAATTAAAAATTAAGTTCTACAGTTTATGATTGTATGCTGTATTGGTTCACCAGACCAAGCTCAATCTTTTAAGAATGAACATTGGTCTGGGGAGTCTGCTCTGTATTTTCTACTGCACATGAGGGTTTGGTCAACGAGCATTATTCAAATGTCTCTGTACACAAGGATAGTCCTTCAACCAATCAGACCACAAGAGGCGTGATCAACAGGCATCAATCCATCACTTCTATATCCGTCATTGTGTTAAACACACCATTAGCACAGTCAACAAAGGAAAAGACAGGAATACACATGCAGTGTTTTGAACAACAGTGTACTTGTAACATTTAAAGTACAAATTAACTAAAATATTATGCACATGTAGCCTATGAAATAATATATGCTGTAAATGCATTTTTCAAATGATTGTTTTAGTATTGCAAGTTTTTACCAGTTAATGAAAAAAAGTTAATGCCCAAACAATTTATTTGAAAAAATACATTGTTACCATTAGCATTTGCCAAGATTGATGATGAACTTGACTTTTTAAGTCTTCAAAACATCCTGAAAGGTATTTTCTTCCCAAGAAGTTAGTAAACTACAGTATTACTTTCACAAGCACATTTTTAATTAGTGGTAGAGTTGCCTGAGGAAGTGTGCTTTCCATTTTGCAACTTTAAAGTGCAAAACTAAAGTTTCATTTAAACTACTACCTCTAGGTAATCCTTAGTGGTTAGCTCAGATTCTATGAGCAGTCGCTCGACTTCAGGTCTGGCTCCATTCACAATCCAATCGATTCCTGATGGAAATACATCACATTATGGAAATAAAATAGGTTTGTGAAAGCCATGTTGACTTTAAACATGCAGTCTGTGAAATATCAAAATATCAACACTGAAAATTAGTCCCCATTTTGAATGATTACTTACTGTTGAGGATAAAAAGGTTCTTGGCTGCAAGAAAGAAACAACATATGTGTGCGTACTGACACCAACTGTGTGCAACAGTGAGTCATGGAATAAATGTTATTCACCACAGCTGGCAAGCGGTATTGTGATGTAGAGTGCAACTTAATTATCCTATCTCTTGCTATGATTTCTAAGCTAAGATTCCATTTAACATTCTCATATTCTATGCTACGCTGTTCTCTGAAAATAAGGACGTGTCTTGGCAATGTTCCTTGGAATTACAAAGAGGTCATGACTGGTTTGTTTGTGTCCCTTGGTGGGAACGGATTGGAAGCAGAAGTGAACTGAGAATGGACAGAGACATTGTTAGTGGAGCAGAGTTGTACTGGGACATGTTTCCGTGCTCAGAGCGGAATGGCAGTATCTCGCACAACAAACTGCCCAGTCAGTGTTCTGCTCAGGCTTAAGTGTTTTAATTCCAGTGGGGCCGAGACCAATGAGCTTTCACATCTGAGGGAGTTCGCGTGGGTGAGGAAGCCACTAGAAGATAGGTAAAATAGGGAAAGGGATGGGCATATGCGCAAAAACTGTGGAAAACAAGAGGAACACCAAGCAATGTACTGCAGTGGAGAGAGCGGAGCACCTCAGGGATCACAGCAAATTGTTTGGTGTTGTTTTGCTATCGATTGGTCATGTTTCTCATGCTCCCTAAATATCAACCCTCAATGGAGTGACTAGAATGGCATAGAAAATATCAGAAACAAGGGATGAACACTGCAGTATTTCATGTCGCAAGATTTCTGCATTATTGGGTTGAGCTCATATACTGAACATCAGTCTTTGTATTTCTTTTAAGACTTTTACTGTTCTTTATATTTGGGATTTCAAATGATGAATATGTAAAAACAATATTAATTTAGAAATCGACCTCTTATTTAATCCCCCCAAACGTTTCATAGATAAAGTTTCATATTTTCATATAAAGTTAATCTGACCCAGACCATGACATATTATTGAAGGTTTACCTCTCTATTTTCCCACAAATTAGGCATGCACATTTCTGAAATATGACTGGAATTCATTTTGATTATGTTTTTGTTTGGAGTCAGTCTGATCCCAGCAAAAAACATTGCAGAAAATAATTGCATAACTAATTAAATAAATAAATAAAAGGCTCCAGCATTCCTGCAATATATATATAGGACTAGTTGTTTGGAGAATGGATGGAGAAATTAATTAATAAATAAATAATCATAATCAGTTCTTGTAAGATTCCTGATTTAAACTAATGTCAAATGTTTTTTAAATATATATACATACCATACATATACATATTACAAATAAAAAAAAATATATATAAAAAAACCTTGTTTTGTCAAATGCAAAGAATTACATTTAAGACCACTTTTCTGAATAAACTGAAAGTTTCAGCATTCAAAATAGAAAAACTATATTTAAAAGTGAGATTTGTGGAATTGCTTCCTTTGTAGTGACTCAAGAGCAAACAAATGCATATTAAGGAGAGCAGAAAAGAAAATTAGTCCTTATGATTTTGTAAATTAAACAAGTCCATATGCAATGCAGTATGAGCATTCTGTTGCTATGGAAAGCTGTGTATGTGTGTGTGTGTGTGTGTGTGTGTGCGTATGAGAGAGTTTTCAGAAGGATTTGAGGGAGTGTCTGTGTGCGCACATCGCTCTTGATTCTTGGCTCTGATGATAAGCCCCCTGCTTGCCTGAGTGCCTTTCCAAACCCAATGTCGGGGTGTTATGACTATGGATGACAAGCACAGGAGCTTTTCAGCCTGCAGACAGAGGAGCAGGGAGACATAGATAATAGAGGGTAAAGAGATACAAGACACATGAAAAAGTAAAAGATGGTGGCAGTCAGAGAAGACAAAGGTAGGCCTATGGAGGAGCGATATAGGAGGTGAAAGCTGGGGAAAAAGCATTTTAAAGAAATAAAAAACAGTAAAGTAATAATATTAGAGATATGAAATAAAAAGCAACAACATTTTTATACCACAATACTGTGGGGAAAAGCGGCACATTTATTGTGTGTGAGAAATCTGTTTGTCAACATATTTTAGAGGTTTGCCTACTCAGAAAAGTGGCAGCATGTGTGCATTTGTGAACAATAATCAAGCAATTGTGAAGCAGTAAACCTGCCGTATTTTACATTCTGCCAATTTTTTTTTATCTGTATTTGCATTCTGTTTTCAATTACTGCATCGATCACACGCACAATTCCTATTTTTCTCTTGTGTTGTTTTTCCTTAGACCTTGAGCAGATTGAATTATCTTGCCCCTACAGTGCACATTCAAACAAACACAAAATCAATTTAAAAGGAGCTTATGGTGAACACTTGACCAATAATTACAAATGACAGGCAAATACAACATGCCACAGCTGCCTTCCCTAGACAAGGAGAGGGGATGCAATACTGTGTATTACACAGGTAGAAAATCACTCTCGGAAATGAGGGGGAAAAAAATTCAAGGGCTAAAGGGTAAGCTCAATAAAAATTCAAGAGAAAACAACTAGCAGAATCAACAAATAGAGGCCTTGAAGCAGAACTGCTACATCCGACTGCATTTTCCATTGAGAAAAAAAAATCCACTAATTCCATTAAAGGGTGACAAATGGTGCCAAATGTCTTTGTGCAAGTTTCCTAAGCCGGTCACATATACGCCATTAAAAATGTAATTTACTGACATTTATTGAAATGCTATTTTAGCCAGTGGTGTGATTTCTTTGTTCTTAAATATTTTGCAAGAGCATATAGAGGTGAAATAATGTTAAGCGTTTTGCTATCATCCATTACAAAGCTGTACAGAAATGCTCTTTGGCATTGAACATTGCCATATAAAAATTATTTGAGACTAAGGATGTGGACAGCTTTGAAGAAAAGCTCAGTTGCGATCTTGTAATTACAGCAATTCTCATAGGATGTGAACATTACTTAAATCAGTGCTCTCTCTCTCTCTCTCTCTCTCTATGTATTATTCTAAAATACATTTTATCACTATATCTTCAACAAATATGTATATTGATATAACTTTTTTTAGAACGGTGAATAAATTTGTGTTATATATTTTATGCAAATTTCCATATCTTAATTTTGCTGTACTGAAGTCTAGCCTCAAGCTTACAACTGATTGTTCTGTTCTCTCTCTCTCTCTCTCTCTCTCTCTCTCTCTCTCTCTCTCTCTCTCTCTCTCTCTCTCTCTCTGAGAATTGTTTAGAGTGGAGCTGTGATACAAGACTTACACGCAAAGACTGTTTGCAGTGTATGCAGATTGTACATGAGTTTATCTGCTTGGATGCTCTCTCTCTCTCTCTCTCTCTCTCTCTCTCTCTCTCTCTCTCTCTCTCTCTCTCTCTCTCTCTCTCCCATGTAATCATTTTTCCAAAACATGTTTTGTTTTATCCTGATTCACTATGGTAAGCCTATAATAATTGTTTATATTTTAAACTCTCTCTCTCTCTCTCTCTCTCTCTCTCTCTCTCTCTCTCTCTCTCTCTCTCTCTCTCTCTCTCTCTCTCTCTCTCTCTCTCTCTCTCTCTCTCTCTCTCTCTCTCTCTCTCTCTCTCTCTCTCTCTCTCTCTCTCTCTCTCTCTCTCTCTCTCTCTCTTTCTCTCTCTCTCTCTAGTAGTCAGTGTTTTATGAGCAGTCGGATCATTTCTTTTAGGTTTATTTTAGTTATGAGAAAGAACCATACTCATCCGCCCAGTGACAGAGCCGAAGCGCAACAAAAACAAAGTTCTTCCGCAAAATGCATGCAGTTTTGTTCAACTGCTAGAGGGCAAAAAACATGTGTACCTTTAAATAATGGTCACATAGAACTAAAGGGTCAAGGTTTTACAGATTTACATGGCCCTGTTAGCCCCTGCTGGTTAAAAGTTCTGGGTATTCTGGAAAAAAGCAAACATTTATTAATGTTAATTCTAATCATTTTCTAGGGAAGCTTGTTTCTGCCACAGAACAAAAAAAAAGTAATTTATCCATCTAATAAGGTAACTTTTTAATCACACTATTCTGACTTTTTTCTTGCAATTGCTGGTTTACTGCTCGCAATTCTTTGTCAGATAAGTGTGATATAAAGCTGCAATTGTGAAATATAAAGTCGCAATTGCAAGTTATAAATTATATAAAACAAGTCTTTTTTTCCTTAGAATTGGAGCTATAACTTTATCTCTCACAGTTCTGAGAAAAGAAGTCAGAATTATAAAGTCAGCATTGTGAGATATAAAGGTTGCAATTATCTTTTAAATTGTTTTATTCAGTGGCGGAAACAAGCTTCCAGTTTTCAAAAAAAAAAAAAAATGAAAAGAGAGAAATTAGACCTATCTGCACCACAGGACTGTTGCTCCTGACATCCTTTTCCTCCGGTTTAAAAGTAATTATCCACTCGGGAGAAAAGATGGCAGATTCCAAACTGCATGCTTCTGCTGAGTTCTGCAACAGTTGAGCAGCTACAATTGAGATGAATAGGAATTCTAACAGATCGATTTCTTCACGTATTTCTCCTAACATCCTTGAATTTTCATTATATAATGAGTTTCATATGAAATTATGAATGATTTACAACATATTACACAAGTCATTTTTTGTTGTTTGTTTTATTGGAATATGAAGAAATGATGATAAAAAACCTATTGTACATGTTGGCAATGGAAATCATTCAGTTCAGGTATTTAGACATTCAGCTAAAAGAAACTAATACTCTTTGTTACATAATAAACTGGGGATGTTTCTTCACTGGGGTTTCAAACATGATCTCTATGGGAATGGAGCCTTTGCATTACAACCGGCCGCTCTGGACGTCTGAAGAGGAGAAACTCGCTCACCGTGTCTAGAGAAAGAAATTCACATGGTTGAAATGCGTCCGTTTGGCACTATAGCAAAGCACAGGTTCAATTGAGCAGAGAGATAACAAGCGTTACAAAACAGCTGAAAAGATGTTTAATACATAATCATTATTGCAGACTGTAAAAATTCTCCTTTACACATTCAGTTGTATGAAAAAAACAACTCAAAGACTAATGATGATGAAAAAAAATAACTGAAGGCGTTAGAGCAGAAGCATGGTGTCCACAGAGATGGTGGAGCCTGGAGAGAGAAAGAGTGGAACAAATTACAATAGAACCTGCAACTGAAGCCATTTCCTCTCTAGAGCTCACACTTAGATAATCATTCACTGAGCCCCTTGTTAATTTAGCCAGTTTGGCTTCAATTTGTGTTAAAAAAAATCAAACAAATCAGCCAGATGAGACTTCTGTCTCTCCATTTCCTCTGTCTGCTTTTTTTTGCATAGGGTGCTGAAACTGAGAAAAATCATGATTATGCTAAGAAAATGAACACTACGAGTCAGCTGTTTGCAGTTCAATAAGATGTCTAAAGAAATTAACATTATAATAGATTTTGCACGCAATCCTGTTAGCAATGAAAAGCAAATAATTCCATAAAACTCTACAGCATGGCTGAAATTTTCAATTTTTTCACAAACTGTAGTGTTGACTTCATTTGTTTAAGCTAATCCCTGTTACCAAAGTAAAAAAAAAAAATGTACTCCATGAATGTTCTAGTTCACGTCACTGACTGCAGTTGCCGAAAGGCCTAATAGTCAGAAAGCTCATTCTGAGTCTGCAGACAAATGCCTTTTCACAAACAAAATCATGGATGAAGTCCAATTTCAGTGTGACCACCATTTCCAAGGACTGGTAATTCCACTGCTTCTCAAGGACATGCTTTTATCATTTAGAAGGACTCGTCTGCATTCACTTTCAAGTCAGTATGTACAGTGTCTCGGTTACTGGAAATGAAGTTTCTATGCCAATTCCTCGTTGTCCATTCTGGTTAAGATCATATCTTGTCTGCATAACATTCTATTCCTTTCCACAAGACCAGATTTTCTTACATAATAAATTCTTTGAAAATTCAGAAACATGGAGGTTCTTCCTTACACTTTGTTGTCCGAACAGAATCTCCTACTTTAGCCATAATCGATTTAATGCTGAAACTATTTAAAAGCGAAACACAAACAATGTGCAACATATGCTACCACAAAACTGCTTAAAATAAAAGACAGAGGGTCTGCAATACTGCAGAGCGCAATACATTTTTTAAAAATATTACATTCAACCACAAGCAATGTTAAGTTCAAGTTTAGCTAAGTGTGTCCTTGCACCTCCCAAATTAAAAATCACAAAAATATTAAAACATACATGTATATGAATCTGTATATAAATTATTTGAATGGCTGTTATATATTTATAAAGGCTATATAGCAATTATTTTCATTTTCATTGAACCAGTACATAAATAATATATACAAATTAAGACATCAGGGTGTCATTGGCCTTGAGATAACGGATGACCTGCATTAAACAACCCTGCATTATAAAGATTAAAAACTTAGTAATATTGTGGGCAGAACCCTGAATTTGAACACGAATTTCAGCTTGCAGCCCTTTCCGATCCAGTTCCCCCAATACTTAATGTACTCAAATACAAAATCTGAATGATAAATTGGAATAGGTGCAAAGATGATGACTACTGACTGAATTCAAAATGGTAAAGAGATACCATGTTTAATGACATGCAGCAAACGTCTCCAGACAAGCAATTTTGTAAGGTACTAAGAAGGTTAAAGCAATGTTTTTTAATATACTCTAGCTATAGACGCCAAAAGGCAACCCTCAGGATAAGCTTAAAAACGCAATAGGTTCTTTGCAGGTTCTAGTTTATGACTCTGGATTACTAGCATGACATTTGCAACGACTTATCCAAACATCCAATGATCCTAATATCTTCCAGATCAGATCTTAACAAACGGAACTAATTGATTCGCCTCATCTGAAATGGAGGAGCTTTAAGATGGCTTCATAGCTTGAACACAAGCCAATGCACGTCAAGGACCTTCACTGTCAAAAGGGTACTGCAAGTTTGGACAATGTACATACGTAAACATCCCAGCCATTGCTTTTTCGGGGAAGTGTTAATCAGTAAGAGGCAGAAAGAGTCCATATGATCTAAATAAATGAGGGTGAATATAGCATGTGTCCAAAAAGAGTACAATGGCAAAAAGTGATGGTACAACCCTTTAAACACTCCACAGCTGTCAAAATTGTCAAAATGACAAAACTCCTTGTAAACTTGAATAAAAATGTAACTAGTTATGACAGAGGTCACCAACAGTCAATGCAAGTACTCCAGGAGAGCTAAACTACGCCGGGGTGGGGTTGTGGTTAAACAAAAACACAAAATTGGGTTAATTTCAACCAAAGCTTAGGTAAGAGGCCAATTTATAATAACATTTTTAAAATACACTACTGTTCAAATATTTGTGGTCAGTAAAAACTGTGACATTGTGAAATATTTCAATAACCGTTTTATTTAATATGTAACCGGTTTCTGCTCCAATCTCACTTCCCACCAAGGGATGGGACCAAAAAGGTCCCAAACAAAAAGGTGCAAGGCCCTTGAGCTATGGAAATTGACTCAGAGCAGAATGTGTGCGGGATTTGATGCTACTCAAATAAACCAGCTTCCTCCTTTCTTTATGTCCTTGCAAAGAGATTTATGGTATATCAATTAAGCAGGAGCTGGGCCTGCAGATAAGCCTTCTGAGAGCCATAGAAGAAATATTTTATTCATAAGAAATATTTGATCCATATGCTTAATGAGAAAAACACAAACAAATCAGTCCTTTCAGTGTCCTGGTTCATGAATCACACAAAACGCTCGAGAAACAGTGAGTGACACTGGCTGCTTGGGGAGCCGTAAGCAAGCGCTCAGTTCAAAAGGAGAATGAATGACATCGCCTGGGACACAAAGGCAACCGTATGTCTTGATGAAGGTTTAACCAAACAGAGATTGAGAGGAGGGGGGGTTGTGTTTCATAAACAATGACGAGGGCGTTAAAAGGACGATCTATTTTGGAAACACATAACATCTTTCAACATTCCTGTGTTTAGGAACAGGCTGTAAGAAACAGCTACGAGATAACATTTCACTTCTGAGAGAAAATTTAAACAGCTGAGAATTTAATGCGCAAATCTTTCATCTTAGCTTCAAAGTTTAAGCTAGATTCTTAAATTCTGATTGAAGAAAACTAAGCCCTTATTGTAACAATATGCTACAGGTTATAATTGATAAATTATGACTGAGGACAGTCGAGTTGTATGTTGGAATAATAGCCAATGATTCAGCCATTTTGATATTCCCTCTTGTATCTGTTTCAAAATCTACATTAAAACTGGGGGAATTTTGTTTCCTGTGGTCAGTTTTTTTGGTGAATCGCATGTCAAATAAATCAAGCTATCTGGATAACTGCATTCAACATTTACAAATCTACTTAGGTCAACAACTAATTAGGATTAGAATGTCCCAAATCTCAGTACATGAAAACAGTATGTCAAAGGTAAACCAAATCCCACTACGATCACCAGTGCAATACATATTTTTCATACTAAGTAGATGTATATAAATTGGGATTCAGCCCTGGACTACCAGGTGAGAATTCTCTTAATGAGTAAGATGACTTATGTTCTGGCTAAGACAGAAAGGTTTTTGAAAAATATCTGGAACATTAATCATGCACCATTTGTGTTTTTGCTTATGTCAAGCATTTTAAGTGGCTAAAGTGGTTGGGTTATTGCAAGCAAGCGGATCGGTTGGTTGGATCAGGGATTCTTTCCCTGTAAACAAGCCTTTTCAGACATGTCTGTTGATGAGCTGCAATACCCATATCAGTGATCTCCACTATTCAGGAACATACAAAAGCTGTAAAAAGCTTTAAGTGCAATATCACCATCTGGTCAGTTCTGGACAAAACTTCTGTTATGTGCGGGCAAAAGAAACCTTGACTTAACTATCATGTATAAATGGGTTCAAATGAGAACGTGTGTCTGGTACATATACTGTGAATTTTATTCACAATGTTCTGAGAGCATCTCTCGCAAATAACAAATGAATGTGGTCAGATGTTGGTTAAGTGCCAGCACAAAGGTCTGCTAAGCCTTTGTAAATGTTAGTTATAAGCAAACTGGATTTAAGAACAAACTATGATTTATTGACATTCCATCATATGACATCTACATGGATTAATGCTGATATTGATTCTTTAAATCCAAGGGTAATGACTTCAATATTTAGAGCCTGAGGAATTTCTGTAAACAGTGAAACGCAACAGATACTTTTTTATCTGGTCAAGAAAACGGACGTCCTGGCAAGCCAGCTAACCTTAATGCCATGTCTGTCATAACACTACCCCACAAATACAATTTTCCATAGCACATTTATAAAATGTCCTGAGGTGGATCCTCAAGGTGGGTTTGTGGGTAATAGGTGGGTGTGTGCTGTCTCTAGACACAACTGAACTAGAAAGAGCAGCTACTTCCTGAATCTCTTTTCCCCCATTGAGTGGCTCATAGTGGGGGGCACTACTCAATGAAAGAAGAGCAATCTCTCGCTGAAAGAAGGCCTTACACAGTCCAGATGTGTTGGAACTACAGAGATACAACCAATGCCAACAACAACTAGCTAGACTCTAGGTCTTAAATAGAATTCCGTGGATGCAGGGATTTTTGTGGGACAACATCCAGTCAAAGAATAGACCACATGTTTATTGCTGAAAGTAGCACAAACTTAGCATGGGAAAATCATCACTGCATTAATAAAATTAAGTGTCTGAGACTAGAGTTAGTGCAGAATATTCAACAAGAAAACAAGACATGATATTCTCCATTAAAGGGATAGTTCACGCAAAAAAATGAAAATTACCCCATGATTTACTCACCCTCAAGTAACCCTAGGTGTATATCACTTTCTTCTTTTAGGTGAATATTTTACTGAAATTATATTTTACCTTATAACATTTTAAATATGGATATTTTTCTTAAGCAAGCGCATCGGTAATAACCATGTGAAGCAGTTATATGATGATAGATGCACTTTTATGGACAAACAACAATGCACTGCCATTATAAAGCTTGGAAGAGCCAGGACTTTAATACAACTCTGATTGTATTCATCTGAGATGGCTTGACGGTGAGTAAATCATGGGATAATTTTCAAATTTGGGTGAACAATCCCTTTAACAAAAGTTTGGGGTTAGTATGATTTTTATATTTTTTAAAGAAGCCACTTATGTTCATCAATGCACTAATATGACACACAAAAAAGTAAAATGTAAATATAATGTAACTATAAAATTTTAAACTAAAAAAACCTTCTGACCCCAAACTTTTGAATGGTAGCATCAGTCTGGGGCGGGGGTATTTTACATTACTTACATTATGAAGAAGAATTATGAAAATATTAGGAGATAAAGGGTTATAATGAATTGTGCACAATAAGAAAAAGCAAAATAATTGTATTTGTGTATGTTAAGCAATTTTCACATGTCATTTTTTTTGTATGTGAAGAGCTACTTACTAGAGTAGCTGCTGCCATGTCTTCAACAGAAAATATCTGAGATGGAGCTGAATTAAAAGACAGAAGAAAAAGAAAACTGTTAATAATTCATATGTAATATTTAAAAAATCTGTAAAGATTCAGCATGGGCCTTTTTAGTCTCTTATCAGGTCTATTAAAAAACATTGTGGTTTGGGGAATGCCATTACAAACAATATAATACATGACTTGCACTCAATCAAATACATTAATATAAACTCATCTGCTTGGTTTGGAGCATATTTTTGTGCTTATGTTAAAAAGCTTTCCGAGGCATAATGTGATTATAATATGTTTGTATCATGCTCTTAAGCCTCAAAGGTTTAATTGTGTTTTAGATGTTGTAGGAAATCTGAGAAAACAATTAGGAATAAATCGATACAATCAGTGGTTCCCTCTCAACAGGGAGATATCTACATTCAGATTCATTCATAATATGGCAGAATATTTAGCATTTTGACTTAAGACTGGAAAAATATCTTAACTTCCATATTTTATCATTCTACATAGCCCCACTTGCAAACAAAAAGTTGCAAAAACGGTCCTAGACAAGCATGACGTTACATGATATTTGCTCTGAGTAATAGTATGATATTTTTAAGATTGAGGATGCCATCAAAAACAAATTCTTGAAGAGGAACAGACACAGTTATGATTCTGCGGCATGGGCATAATTGTGAGACACTAGTAGTGACGATAACTGAAATCCAGTCACAAGGCCCTGTCACTGCGGTGCTTTGGTCCCAACTCTGCTTGAGAAATGATTACAGAAATGTTCTCTACTGATGAAAAGCATGGGGGACACAACAAACCAGCCATCTGTCATGTAGGAAGTGCGGAAATTGTGAAGCTGGAGGCAGTGATGGAAAGGGGAGAGCAGTGACACGGGGGGAATTGGTTGCAAAGGAGGAAGTGGGAAATGAGGGGGGCATTATTATAAAAACAGTAATCGAGCCCCCAGTCATCCCTGACTTTAATTATGATATAAAAATTATTTTAAAAAAAACAACACAAAAATATACCAGGAACTGAAAGTATTAGTAATCAATTGCTAATGAGGCATATGCTGAATGGTGGTCGCATTCAATTTTGTGCTCGTTTTACTTTTGTTCTTACACAAGTAGAGAAGTTAGGCAAACATATAAAATAGAACTTTCACCTTAAAATTTGGACACATTTGACTATAATTTTTGTAAAGGTATATTCTTAAATGCTTTGTGCCTACATACGAACATCTTTAAAAAAAAAATTATGCGTCAATGCATGCGATTCATTTTTCCATTTCAACGCTTTAAAAATATTAGCACAGCATATGTTTTTTCTATCATCCTTTGGCTAGCATTACATTATATGATCACGCTCTTATTCTTGCAAATGCTTTTAAACCATTCCAGCGTGACAAGACAAAAGAGAACGAGCTGTCTGTGAATGTCCGGGTGCGTCTCAATCAGCTCTCGAGTGGTTCTCTTTTGCGCTTGAACGAATAATAACACAGAATTATGTCAAAATGTCCATTTAGTCGAGTATTCTCATAAGAGCAGTCTTAAATGAGGTAAATAACATCTTAAATGATGTTAAATTAAATTCAATTAAAAGATGTCGGAGGAAATGAGATGCGGCCACTAATGTTGTCTATCATTAATTTTAAATCACAGAACAAATGTAACAGAAAAATTGTACCTTTAATAAGGAGTTATTCTATATTTAAAAGTATTATTTATGCAGTGCAGACAGTTTAAGAACTTTATTCAATTTCCTACCTGTTAGACAGGAAGAAAGGCCACTGGTAAATTTGACATTTATTATAAACGGTTTATGTGAAGATTGTTTTAAGTTCACTTGAAATTGACATAGCTTTTAATTATACTGTAATGTTGAATGTCTATCAATGTTTTTGTTGTTTTTTCCAGAGATATCAGTAGCAGTTTTAGTATTAGTGATACTAGCCTTCATAAAAATATGCCATTACAACAAAATCACATTTACTGTCTTTAAGTTGTTTCTACATTAACTCTTTTCCCACCAGCGTAAAAAAGAAAGAAAAAAGGTGCCAGTCACCGACAGGGTTTTTGATCATTTTTACAAAAATGTAATGGCCCATAGAATGTTTTCTTGTATGAATATCTGAGCATACAATATATGAAAGGAAAGAGCAGCCTCTTCTTTTAAACAAAAAATGTAAAAAAAATAAAATAAAAAATTATATACACACATATACACACAGTGACTGTGCATTTTTACATATATATATTCTAGCTTCATGCATTCCTTTTTTATCAAGACTTAAATATGGGTAAGTTTCATTAAAAAAAAGCTACATTTTGAACAAAAAGCTGAAGAAAATAAATAAATAATTAAATCACATTTTTGTCAAAGACTACATCCAGGTCAGATTCAGAACAATGATCAAACAGATGGAGTAGATCGACCCCATCAACACCTCAGCTTCACTGTCCTGTAGCTCGCCCTGTGTCGACGTTTTGATTTATATGATGTTTAATGTTGATGATTACGTTATTTTACATATGCATCTGTTAACATACGATATCTTGTTTTACTGCGCCTTCCTCGTCTGTGTTTTGAATAGGAGATTCAGTACTCATTCAGAAAATTCATAATAGCGCCCCCTAATGGCTAACAGTGAAAATACGGAAACCCGGAAAATTCCGTGTTTGCCAGGGAAGCTTTTTCTCACAAATAACGGGTAAAGTTAATTTGGAGAGTAACTGTGAAATGCATGATTAATTAGTTGAATCGACTGATAGCACTAAATAAAAAAACAATACTAAAGAACAGGTGTGATTTAATTTGAACTTTTTATTGGTAGTGTATATGATGCAAATTAAAATGACTTATCTTAATTTAACAGACTATTTTCACCAGACAGATAAACTTCAAAATAGTTAAATATCCAACAAAAATCTGTCAGAGCTAATAATGATATCAATAACTAACGTCAATGACATTTGAGCCACTCAATGTGCTACCGTTTAACTTTATTCACTGTAAAACCATCATTATTCTGAAGAACTGCATTACCAGAAAAAAATTGTTGCAGCTTTTAGAAACATAAAAAGCTGTTTGCAATTCACCATCATCATACATAATGGCTATTAATTGCAATCATTGGTTTAACTGCAGCCCAATGCAGCTTTAAACATTCAGGTCTGAAAATCAGTTACACAGAATTTATCGAGATGATTTAGTGGAAGAGAGAACCAAGAAAGAGAGGGAGTCACATGTGTCAAAGGCATTTACAAAACCACAACAAGGCCGCCACACTGTTTTTGCCCTGAATAAGAAGAACAGGATGTAATACATTCTGGCACAGTTTAAACCAAAGTTTGTTTTAGATTCAGGGATCAAGTAGACCACGAAGAGCTAAGATTAATGTTCACCAAATGTACAATTTAATAAAGATCTACACAACAGCCATTTTCTATACAGAACAAATACTTTCTATATTTCTACGGATCAAATACAAACCTCTCGATACAAAAAGTCAGATTTCCTTGTTTCCATAGAAATATTGAGGTTATTAAAGCACAAAAGGGGCCAGATCAAATATTAATTGTTTGCTTTTCACTCAAATGTATATGCTAATAACAAAATAATTATATTACATAAAGACCACAAAAATAGTAAGGTGACATTTTCCTGCTGAATCACAAGACATACAGAGGTTGTGGTACCACTGAAACTTCAAAGGAAAAGAACTTCAAAACCTCTTTCTACCTGCAGAATTTTGATTAGTTCTACACCTATGAATCATCTCAATGTCAAGGTTCAACAAAAGCACTCAAATACATAACTTCAGGGTGAATAAACGCCACAAAGCAGATCAACTCATCCTATGAAGCTGGGATTTCAGACTTTATCAACAATCAGATACTTAAAAAAGGGAAAATAAAAAAAACCCCACTTTTATCCTTTGATAAAACATTTTCTGACAAAGACTTCAATTGTAAGAACTTTGTGCTTTTACAAACAGAGACAAGTTGAAATGTAGTACAAAACATAGGACTTGCCCCATCAGAATACAGATTTAAGATTTTTACAACATGAGCTCAAAATGTCAGAATGCAAAGTGCTAATGAAAAGGACAGTATCTTCTGTTCAAAAATCTGCTGTTCATGGACTGCAATATTTTAACAAGCATATACAAAATAATCCCTAAAATACAAGAACCATTCATGCAAATAAGATCCTAGTATCAGTTAATTACCCAAAGGGCAAAAGCAGAACAACATCCACCCCAAGTAGGAGCTGCAGTTGTGAGCCTGTATGAGATCTTATCTTCGATTTGTGTTCTTACATTAGTGGCGCTGCCAATGTTGATGAATTGATGCGTCGCTAAAATTTACATTAAACTTTGACTCTTGACAGCAAATCAAACATTCAGATGGAAAAATTAACTATCAGGCACTGGATGATGTGAAAAACAGTTAAATGTGAAAGATCATAGGGCTGGGCGGTATATCGAATTTGTACAATATATTGATATATTTTTTTAGAAACTATATGGAATGAGGCTATAACGTTTATATCGATATACAGTAGATCAATAGCGGAGTACGCAGAGTGAGCTGATGTAGGGAAAGTGCATGATACAATTTGTCCTACCTAAACATGACACCTGCTTTATATTAAGGACTTCAAAATAAAAGATATACTTAGCAAGTATGGTTTAAAGCCGCTTGCCCTGTCAGGTCCTCTGACAGACAGGCTATCTTTGCCGACAGACAGATAAATAATTGCGCTGTTTAATGCGTTTGAAATGTGGTGCTTTCCTCAGTGCATAACTTTGACAGATATATTCTCCATCTGTAAATGTTAGAAAGTCATGCAAATGTCCATTTTGCTGTCCGGAGAAGTGAATCTCCGCTCAAATTCAGGCTTCCGTGAATGAGCGCCAAACAGACGGAGCGCAATAGAATAGGAACGCAATAATTCTGACCAAAGTATACATATTTCTAAAATATTTGTTGGACAATAAATGTGCCATGTGTGGAATTTTAAACCTACAAGTAAGTATATTTTTATGAAAGTCACCATTATAATGGGGTAATCAAATGTAAGCCAATATGCTTTTGTTTTTATTTACATTTTCAGTTTAGTGAATTCAAAAACAAAATTATAAAATTGTTTTTTTTTTTCTTTTAACGGGATATATACAGTGTATCGCCATTCAACCAAAAAATACAGAGATATGATTTTTTGGGCCATATCGCCCAGCCCTAATCATACATTACGTTATATAACAATAACGTATAGATTAATTTGGCGAGCCAACTAAAAACAGCAACCTTGTTGAAACGATCAACCTACGTCCTAAAAACACAATGATAAACATTTGTTACTGGAGGCCTTTTAAAAATTAATAAAACAAATACATCAAATTATAGCACCCTTGAGCACAACACGCAACATTACAAATACATGAATCTCCATGTATGAGTTTAATGAATGCTGTGTGTCCTATGAAAGGCAACATGCACAGTCATTCATTTTTCAGTTTAAAATGTCAAAGATTATTCAAGCTCAGTCGTAAACTCTTTACAAAGGTTACATTCTTGTAATTCCCTCCATGACCAACTTCAATCTCAAGATGAGTATGACCTGGCATGAATGTTCTTAAGAAATCTGGTTAAAAGTTATTAGCACATCGACTACATTTTCAGTCAACAAAACCACATGGATAATGATACAACCCCATCTAATGAACTTCATCACAAATTCTACACAATTTTCCACAAAACTAAATCCCGCAGTCTAAAGTCTCTCAGGAGACTTTAACATTGGCACCGCAACAAATTACAGCACTGGACCAAAATATAACACCATTAAAAATGGATGTGTAAAATGACTATTATGGCCAGGGCATTGTTTTGCAGTGTGCTGCAGCTGCTCACTTTCAAAGTGTAAAGAGCTTTTTGAGTGCCACAAAGAACAGCGCAGTAAAAAACTAATCTTTAATGCACACTGAAAACACAGAAGGAACTAGATGCATTATTCAAGTGTAAACAGTCAGTTTTTAAGTAAATGTAAAAAAAGTGGAAAACATTTATTATTACATCTGTAGCCTAATGTAGCCTTACAGAGTGGCCATTGTTTATGTATTCATTAAACAGGCCATTAATAAAATGTCAAATAATTTTTGTAAAAATACAGTTTTAACAGTATTGACAAGAATAAATGAATAAATTAACTGTGACTGATACTTGTATCAACTACTGAAAATGTGTTTGTGACAACCCTAATTTAAAGCAGTAATTGGAAGTACCAACAAATCTAAAACAATGTTGATGTCATTGATTACATCATCATGGATATTTGAAGCTATGTAATTAAAAGTAGATTCAGGGAAAAGGATGTTAATGAAAGCCTATCTAAAACCCCATTTTGAAATAATGCCAGACTGATGTGCTCTAAAAAGCTTGTTTTTGTAAAATCTGTAATGTGGCACAGCTTGGCTCCAAAATTCATCACCGTGACCAATTTATAACTGGACAACAGCCACTGAAGCTCTCATAGGATAATACTTATATTCAACACTTTACAAATTCCTCCCCTGAATATTCGGTGCATTTAAGCATTTGATACTTAAATGGTGATTTCATACTAGCATTTTTGGTGCACACTCGGGTTCGATTGACGTCAGAGTTCGTTTGGATGATGTGAACGCTCCCGAACTCGGGTGCGCACCCGCGAACCGTACTCGAGTACGCTTTAAAAGGGTGGCCTGGGGATAGGTTCATGTGAACTCCAGTACGGTTCGCTGTTGATGTTGACGCAATCGTACTAAAATCACGGAAGTGAACCGCTATTACTGACATTTGATTTGATAGAAAAATTGTTTTGTGTGTGTTTCACTCATTTCCCTGACGAGCGTGACTGACATACTGCAAGCAGAGAGCTGTAAATCTAATTTCTGTTCGTCTTCAACATTCGTTCGAGCGTTTGCAGTACATTCACGGCAAATAGACGCAAGAGCCATTACCTACTGAAGCTTTGGTAACAAAACCAATGGTTCAAAAACAAAAATATAAAAGTGTTAAAGAGCACCTATCATGGAATTTTGAAACTGACCTTTCATGTAGTGTGTAACATAGATCTAAGTGAACAAAAACATCCTGCAAAGTTTGAAATATGACAGTGCACCGTATATAAAGTTATTGTCTTTCAAAAGTAAGAGTTGACTCTGAGTCATTTTTATGAATCGTTAGAAGACCGAAGCTTTTTCTCTGACTATATGACGTCAACTTCTTCTTTCTTTTTTCCGTTTAATGGCCGCTCACTCCTTAGGAGTATTATGACGTCAACTTCTCAAGTTATTTGAATACGATACGCCCACTTATTGCGCACGCCAGTGAAAACTAGAAAACATCATGGCGACGAGACGCTGTGTTCTGAAGTGCGACTCAAAAGCAAACTTTTTTCATCTGAGCATTTGAAGACTAAGTGGCTACAATTCATATATACAACTGTACCACAGGAGTCCGAGCCTTGTGCTTTGTTCACGCCATTTTGAAGACGATTGCTTTACCAACTTAAATGCAATTAAACTTGGATTCGCGAGCTGGCTGATATTGAAGGAAGGTTCAGTTCCAAGGTTCAGTTGCATCAGCTTCCTCCTCCATATCACTAACTGTAAGTGTTATTAATAATTGTTGCTTTTAAGTTTTATGTAGCATACTTAATAATTGTTTGGTTTGTTGTGTAAGCACCGTTTAGCTTCTAGGTCTTCAATGACAATTGTATTGAGATATGTGAATTGTTTGTTGTTGTTTTCGGAGTTTTCTTTAAGAACAGAGTCATACCTCGTAGTAACGTTACTGCATTTTTATTTATTTTTTGGTAAAAACTTTATGTTTATGCATCGAGTTAACGCTCCATTGGCCTGAAGTGACAACTAACGTTACATTGATGCTTACCATTGAGAAATATCCTGCTCCAGTCATGGTGTTTGCGATTGAGTTTGTTGATCATTCGCATCTCCAGATGTTTCCTTCATATTCAGGCTCGAATTGATAGGGTAAAATTGATGCAATGTTTGACATACACTTTATACGCTTTAAACTTGTTAAACCGAAACCATTTATGGTGATGGGTGTTCCGTTTCAAAAATATCTGCACAGACTATACCAATCACAACTGACTGGGTCATCGGACCAATCACCGCAGATTAGCGCCACGTAAAGGCGGGTTTTGAAAAGTGAATCACTAAACAAATCATTTGAGAATTGCTGTCAAAACAGGTAAAAATAAATGCATATTATAAGAAAACTAAAGTCTTTTTTGTCATTGCACACATGCAAAACTGTTGTTGGGGACTTCTAAAACAATAATTGGAACATTTTAAATGCCATAAATAGGTGCTCTTTAACAGCTGCTGCTTTGATGACGCAAACACACCCCGGTTCAGACCAAATAATATAATATGAATACAGTCCAGCGGGGGCAGGGGGCCCAATCGAACTCAGGTTCGGTATAGGCAAACGAACCAAGTGTGAAAGCACCCTTAAAGTATTTGTAATTGATGACATATAAATATAGCAGAGTAATGGTGCTGAGTTTAAATTATCATTTCTTTCTTTAAAATTTTTTTTTTAAATTTAAAAAAAAAAATCAATAAAAGAAGCTATTTTCAAAAAGCAAAGCTAATGCAATATTTTCCAACAATATAACAAAATGACTGAATAGATCCTTAATGAAAAAAGCAACAAGTTCTCAATCACCTAAATATCAAAGTATGTGAAACCTGTGAGATTAAAACAATTCTCAGAATCCATTTCCTCAGTGACTGACAGGTTATTTTCTGCCAAAGTTAACATCCCACACCTTGACCTAAACAGCTCACAGGATGATTACAGAGCAAAAGACCTGTCAATATTGCTTTAAAAACAGCAGGAAATTGGCTAATTTGCTCTGAGAGAGGAAGTGAGCCAATGAAAAATCGTGCGAGCAAGTCAGGGACAGAGCACAGAGGGCACTGGAAATGATTTAGAATGAGAACACGTTCAGGTGTGGAAACAATCTCAGGATTCCAATAACAGTGATATTTAATACTAGAGATGTGGACGTATGTCGTATTTGAAGTGGACTAGATAAAGAAAGGCAGGGATGGAGGAACTGCCCTCAGGTTGTTGTCGAATGGTATTCATTTCATCACACAATCCAAGACAAATCAAAGCCCAAGGATCTATTCAAATGGCTAAATGAAATGCATACTTGTTATCAAGACCACATTTAGGTGTATGCCTAACGGATTAAGTATAACAAAAATAAAAATGAAAAGAAAGCACCTTGACGACAAAGGCAAAAAAAAAAATCAAATAAATTAAGCTCCTCTGACTGAATTTAAACTGAATAATAAATACTAAGTTATGATGTACATTGGCATTTAACCAAAATATTGTATTCAAATATTTGGGCTCATACATTTTTTTTATATTAGTTTATTTAAATTATGTTATTTTGAGAAAAGATTATTTTTAAGTTATTTTTTTATTTATCAAGTTGTCGTCACAATTTCTGAACAAGGAAAATAAGCGCCAGGAAAAAAACGTCAATAAAGCAGACTCCAGTTATAGTGCAGAACATAGGCTACATATTCACTTGGTTATCGTGTTTATATTATTTAACATTATAATGTTGAGAAAAAACATAATGTGGATATTCTCTCGAGTGAGAAAAGGTGTCTGCTGACAGACGTTGCAGTGAGACAAAATATAGGTGTTAAATGAAGTTTCTAACAGCACGACTAAGTTTAAAGGAAATCTAATTAAAAATGTATCAAGTTAAATTTACACTGAAAAATTACAACTGCGTTGAATAATGTTATGAGATTGTTTTATGGTTTTTGGATATTTTACTGAATTTCTTCTTACCTTAACTTTATCTTACCTTTAAGAACAAACTAAAATATATTGTGAAATGTCCAAGTTATTTTTTGCTGAAGACAATGGTGACCAAAATTGTTCTACAAAACATTTTGTGTTAAGCAGGAGAAAGTCATACAGGTTTGAAAAGACATGCGGGTGAATAAAAGACAGATTTTTCATTTTTTGGTGAACTATCCCTTTATCGACCACCTACAATTAATCCAAATAAAAGGGTGGAAATGGTTTGCTTTCAAACAGAAGTACCTGCTGACTGACACTTCGCTGATTGTAGGGCTTGATGATCTTGATGGAAGCTCAATTACCCCATCCATTGCTTCACTCTTTACCTTCAGCAGTGTAGAAACAAGAGGCGGAGGAGCATTCTTAATGCTGTTGTGTGCACCTGGTGCAGACAATGGAAGAAAAAAAAAAAGTAAATTGTGTACACACCACCAGAATACAATAATGTGTAAAATAAAATTGTGAAATAAGCCCCATTAAAAAATACTTTACTTTTAATATACATGTCAAGTAGACATGTAGGTTCAAAATTCAACAGAGAGGGCCAGTTGTAAATAAAAATCTTGCTACTCGCATCAAAAGCCACACTAAAAAAGCTCTGTGCTTCTTGCCACAAATAGGAACGTTTCGCACAATACACATTATCGATACACATCCTATGTGATGTATTTTTGGTACATAAAGTTTGATGTTTTTGGAAATGATGAAAAAGGTATTTAAATCAACACACCTCGGAAATCAATTTTTGCACATAATCTTAACTAGAAAACTGACAATTCCAAAATCCATTGCAACAAATCCGATTGTGCTGGAACTGACTGATAAAGAGATAACTAATCCAGGCTGCCAAGTCGTATATTTTTACACTGCAAACTACTTATTGACTCTGAAGTCCATCTATAGAGCCATTAATGTCTTGGTGATAACAGCACGATGCTGGCACCTTATCATCAGAGTAGGCGATGGGTCTACAGCCTCGTTTACTGCAAATGTCAAGGTGTTGCACAAAAGTTTCAAACTGTGTGTGTTTGTGTGGCTGTACATAACAGTCAGTACATTGGCTGTAGATTTGGGATGTTTATGAATTGCCTTTATTTCTGCATACATTTCATCATCAGCCAGATCATAAAACTAGATAAAAGATAGTCAAATCAAACAAATAACACAAAACATTGCATATTTTCACTAGTTTATCAAGTAAAATGATCCGAGATTCAGTGTCTTTGCTGGAAAAAGTATGTGAACCTTTTCCTTGGGAGCAGCAATAATGCAACCAAGTGCTTCAATAAACTTTGGATAGGTCCTGCACATCAGATTGGAGCAATTTTATTTCCATTCCTCAATACACCACTGCTTTTTCTCAGCGATGTTAAGCTTCCTGTGTCAGCTCAGACTTGACACCTTAACATTCCCCTCTAAAACGTTTCGGTCCAATGTAAAATGTACAGTTCAGAGAGAATCCAATTGAGGCAGGAACTGTGTGGAGAGGGGGCGGCACACAGCAGCTCATTTGCATTTAAAGGCACATGCACAAACATCCTGTTCTTGACTGTAGTCAGAAATGGGAATTTACAACATGGATTTATAAATCTGTGAGGTATTTTAAGCTTAAACTTCACATACACATTCTGGGGTCACCTGAGACTTAAATTACATCTTGTAAAAATGGGCAAAAATTGTCCCCCCTTAAAGTAACACACTTAAGCACAATCTGAAAAGAGACTGAGAACAATGGGACCTTTGGAGTCAGTCTCTTCTGTTGACATGCTCTCTTCTTGTTTGGTCTGTGCTCTCTTGGACGTCTCCAGGCGACCTCTGACTTGGGCAACCAAACGGGAAAATTCGCTACTGTGCTGCTTCCCTAAGAAAAATAATTAAAAAGGAAGAGAAGTACAATGTTTAGTACTAATTTAAACTGTATTTTATTAATAAGAATAAGAAATTAAGGGATTTTTAAACAATTTCTGATTTATGAAAAATAAGCATTCTATATCCCAAAGATTATTTCAGGAGGAAAATCATTATTAGATTGATGAAAGATTAATTAGAAAATGTTTTGCAATAGCACTGATGAATAAGATCAGGAATGTGTATTAAAGTAAAAAGGGTGAATATTTTAGGTTGACTTGTTTATTTAACCTATTTATCCTGGAATATTCCTTCAGTTTTTTATGTAAAAATTACATAAAAATGTCAAAATTAACTAATAAAAACAAATAGACATGGAAAAAATGGAAAATCTGAATGCAGCTTGTACTGAAAAATGATAGAGGATTATATTTCAATCTAAGCTTTCTCTTCTAACAGAAAATGAATCCTGCACTGGAAAATAACAGTAACTCTGAAAGCACTGGCACAACAAGGGAGAACGTAATAAATGTAGTGGCGAAAACCAACAGAGGCGGATGAAAGGTCATGTGGCCTGGTTTTAAAATCACATCAGCCAAAAGACCCAAGAACAGAACAGCTGAAATAATGACGACTGAAGAACTGCAGGAGAAAAGATCCAGAGATATTCAGCACAGCTCACTATCACGGAAGCACGTTGATTTTAAACAGCAGAACCTGACATGCATCTGTGTCTGATTTTAATACCGCATATGAATCCTCTTTCTATTCCTAGAATATTTGATATAACTCAATAGGCCTAAGGGCTAAATTGATCAGATTTGCATTCTATCCTCAGCACAAACACATGTAATAAGGTTGCCATTTGTGAATTCAAGGGAAATTATGTATTTTCACATACAACAAATTTGTCCAGCAGGGGCCTGTTGGACTACATTTTTTGACATTTAAACTGAAAAATTTGTAACATTACTCATATAAATGTTATTTTAACTAAACCACACTGTTGTTATTCACTGAAAACACTAGAACGTGGCCTCAATCTCAATTATACACAGTGTCCATTAGTCATAGGCTTTGTGGCAAGGTAGCCTGATATCTGTTCTAACACTTCAAACTGCTGAAAGTCCATTTTGGCAATTCCATTAGAAACACTATGTAGTGCCTTTTTTCACAAACCGCTGCTGGCTAATCACAAAATAGCTAAAATAGGGAACTTTATCTCATGAATAATGACTTGTTGACTGTAGTCAACTGTTGAAGCAATTACTGCTTTTTCATGTGGGCAAAGCTTAAGAAACAAAAGACTACAGTGTGGAATCCATTCATTTCTTAAAAAAAAACATTTCAAAATTCCCATGGTGATACACTTTAGGATAAACCTACAAACTGACATTATGCCTAATCAGCTCTATTTATTCTTTTTTCGAAATTAGTAAAAAAAAAAAAAAACAATGGAATCCTTTAGTAGAATGGTAAACAGAACAAGAAAATCTAAACTCCCATTTGTAATTTTGTCGTCATGTAATTTTTTTATTGTTTTGAGCATTTGTACATCCTGTATTTTGAATATATTAGGTGCACATGCAAACTGTGTAGTATGCTGTACCATGCTGAGTTGGATTAACTGCTGCTTCTCTGTTGTTCTACAATTTTTCACAGAATCAAAACTATTTAACACGCTGTGCAGGACGCAGACCTTAATAAAAGTTAACCCAAGCCATGCCACCCACCAGCTGTATTTAATTTGATCTCTTCTTGCACAAGTTATTCTTACGCTGAAGACACTCAGTAACAATGAAACCAGACCCTTCTTCTAGAGCAAACACCATTTTATATTGTGAACAGTCATATCAAACAGACAGTTCTTAAATGTATTCATTTTTGCTATAGTCAGAAAAGGCTGCTACACACTCTAAAAAAGATGGAACAGAGGCCAAATAAAAATGGCAAGCTTATAGAATATCCAGGTTAAGCTCAATAAGCAGATGAATTGGTAATAGGTGAGGGTATTTTTGATTGAGTGTAAAATGAGCACCACGGTCTTTGCAAACAAAGATGGGTCATGGCTCATCACTGAGTCAAATTAGGGATGCTCATATTGACCGTTTAACCGTTAACCGATAGTAAGAATTTTGACCGATTAATACTATCAGTTAAAGGTTTTTTTTTTTTTCTTCCTACACTTTTTTTGTTTGTTTGCTGTATGGTTAAAGAAAAATATGCTGTATTTGTTAACTGGGTGCATGGAAACTTGAAACCACGCGTCTCTGCAGACATATTTCCCAAACTATGTGGGACCATTTCGGCAGAAAGGGCGACGAAGTTACTTGCAAAATATGCTACGCCGTATTAAAATACAGCAGTACTACAAGCTCTTGACTGGTGTAAAACAAATGAAAGGCGCTTTCCGAGGCTGGCCGCTCTAGCGAGGCGTTATCTCTGTATTCCCCGGGCTGCACATAGACGTAATTTACGGGTGGGACATGTCCCCACCACTTTTTTAAAAGTGATTGAAAAATAGATTGCGGAAGGTGTGTATTAAAGCAAAAGCACAATCTACAAATAGTCATTCTTCATAATCTAATTCATTCATTTAACAAATTTTTTTGCCGCTCTGAAGCTTTTTTTCCATTACAGATTTACGCAAAACTTTTGTGATATTTCTTAATAGTCGATACAAAAATATAGCGAAGTGACGGTGTTTCCATTAACTGATGTTATGCCACTAAAAACATTTTTCCCTCTCTTGATAAGTCATCCCAAAAATTATGCTACGAAGGTTGTAGGTTTATGTACATCCCAGCCGCACATCGCACGCCATAAAACGACACATATTTTATCATAATAAGGACATATGTTGTATTGTGCTGTGTACAAAATGACCTTTATCCACATTAGATAATTTATATAGCCTATACTATGTGCCTTTGTCACACTTCCATGTTTCTATACTAGGTATATTTCTATAAAAGTAGTTCTATAATATAAAGTAGCCTATATCAGTCTGGCGACTAAACGAAACAAAAAATAAATAAATTACTGGTCAATGGCGATTCTATTGCCAAGGTTTGCGTAGAAGGTTGTGCTCATGTTTCATAATCAACATATGAAACAAAAATAATAATAATAGTATAGGCTCATAGTTAAACATAGCCTATGAAACAATATAGGCTACTTTTTCTATAACCCTCTGTCTGATGAAAGCGCAGGTGCGACGCGTTCTGATGGATTTTTTCTAGCCTGGATGCCAGCCAAATTTAGCCCCGCGATACCAGACTCATATTCTGAGTAGAATTGAGTATGGCCACACCAGGCTAGATTTTTCCTTAATGACAGAGGAAACGACTCAGAACGCTCCGTCTTGTTAGCCATACAGATAAGAGCAAGACATAATTAAAAACTATAATCTATCTACTTTTATTTGTGTAGGCCTAGACTCACAATAACAAGGGCCGTGGATTAAGGAAACGGGTAATTTTGCATGCGCTGCTCGCCATCCAAATGCCGTCTTCATTTCAAAAATGTATTTTGTTTATTAAATGCAAAGTTTTTAATTTAAAAAGCATTTCTAAATTCAGTTTATATTTTCAACAAATGAAATTTCAAGCCAAAATAACGAAATGGTTTAAAAAAACAAAAACAAAAAACTGAAAAGTTACCACCATACAAATTCAAACATTTCCCTTTTAATTTTAATAAATGCTTGAATAACAGGCCTATGTCTCCTTCCATTAAATAATGGCTATTGCGGTGGCTGGGATACACAAACCTACTAACTTATGCGGCATAATTTTTTGAATGACAAAAAAAAAACTTTTTAGTTGCATAACATCGGTTAATGGAAATGCAATCATTTCGTAATCGTTTTTTTATCGACATTTAGAAAATATAAACTTCATTTATAAGTTTAATATTTATAAATATAAGTTTTGCGCAAATATGTAGCCTAATGGAAACGTGGCTTATGAAAGGGTAAGTTCGCCATATTTATCTTGCATATTTTGATTGATATTATAATGTTACCTAGATGTGTTGTGAATATTACGTTTTGCTTATTGGATGTTTATAGAATAATTTGTGAATGTAATGCATGTGTTGCCTACATCAAAGTGAAAATTAAGTGCATTTCCAACTCTGAACTCAGTCCACAAATAAATGCTGTTATTAAATAAACAGAGCAAAACGAGTTGTGCAGTAGGGCCTATCCACACCACTTTTCAAAGCAAAGTTACGCCACTACCCGGGCACCAGTGCCATCTGAATCCTTAATGCTTTTCGTCGTGTGGTTTTGTTCAAGTTTCCTAAAGTAGCCTAAACATTTTCATGTATGGATGGTTTATAGAACAATTACTCAGAGTCGCACTGTTGTTTCAATGAACAGCACAACGGTCGAGTGTGTCGAAACACTTCCTCAAACAGACAAGCCGCGCACGCACGGTCAGAGGAGCCTCGCACTGCGGAGACAGTTAGACCCACGGCAGAAAGCCTAGTTTATACTGTCAACAGGCTGTGCTCCAGACTAACTTACATAATTTAGACATGTTACTTTTTTAAAAATAAAAACCAGTCAAGCTGTTGATTGAGGCAGGTATGCCTGCTATTTTGATTTAAAGGGAAAAACTATTACGGTTCTTCAAAGCTTCAAACGCCACGGATTCAGTGTATTTTCGTTTTGTTATTTTAATTTGGTAATTATTTAATAAATAAAAAATAGTGTAGGCATATTTATTTTATGCTTTTTATTTATATGATTTTATTCCGTTTTTCTGTTGTCAGAAAAGCTGCAGGTGCGTGAAAATGTGATGTGTGAATCCAGGTTCTGTTGTTGTTGATCTGTTGTGTATGCTGCTGTTTGCACAGTAAAATAAACACGTGAAAAAAGTCTTTTTAACGGGTCACAGACACTCATCAATTGTATTTTTATTTTATTTCAATTCAATATTATAATCGTATCAGTTAACGGTTAATAATCGATTAATGAGCATCGGTTGTCGGTCGGAAAAATTAACCGAAATGAGCATCCCTTAGTCAAATATTATGAGAATTGTCAAACAATTTAAAAAAATAATAAATCTAACTGCATAGATTGAAAAGCATTTAGGTCTTTCACCTTCTACCATACATAATATTGTGAAAAGATGCAGGGAATCCAGAGAAATCTCAGTCCGTGTAGGGCAAGGCAGGAAACCTATGTTGAATGTGCGTGACCTTTGAGACCTCAGCCCACGTTAGGAAAAAACAGACATTGAGTTCTCAGTCCCAAAGATAAAAGGGACCATCCAGACTTTCATCAGCGACAGGTACAAAAGCAAACATCTGCCATGGTATGGGGGTGCATTAGTGCAAACGGCATGGGTGACTTGCATATATTGAGATTTAATAGCATCAAGATGGCATCTTTCCTGGGAAGCAAGATAATGCCAGGCCTCATTCAGCATGTGCTACAGAGTTGTTTCTAGACACTCTACACCATAGAAGGGATGTGCTTAACTGCCTGCAGTCAAGATCTGTCTCTTATTGAAAATGCATGGGCCATCATGAAAAGGAGAATCAGACAACAATAACCACAGTCTGCTGAGCAGCTTTCTTGTATCAGGTGAGATTGGTCAAAAATTCCACCTGCAAAACTTCAACAATTAGTATCCTCAGTTCCCAAACATTTAAAAATTGTAATTAAAAGGAAAGCTGATGTGACGGTTCTAAACATCCATCGGTCCCAACTTTTTTGGAGTGTGTTGCAGCCATCAAAATCAAAATCGGTTTATATTTACAAAATACACTTAAGGTGGTCAGTGAAAATTTGGAAAATCCTTTCTTTGTACTTTTATCAGTTAAAAAAATATTAAAGAAAATTAACCAAAAAAATAGATTTTATTGCACTTTATTTGGGGTTATAAGCTAATGGAGAGCTTTATCCTACTATTTCAGACCTCCAGACCCATTTCAGAGAACAAAAAAGAAAATAGGAAAAAGAAAAAAGAAAACCGTCACAGCAGTTTGCTCAATCAACCTGCCTCAATCAACAGCTTGACTGGTTTTTATTTTTAAAAAAGTAACATGTCTAAATTATGTAAGTTAGTCTGGAGCACAGCCTGTTGACAGTATAAACTAGGCTTTCTGCCGTGGGTCTAACTGTCTCCGCAGTGCGAGGCTCCTCTGACCGTGCGCGCGCCTTGTCTGTTTGAGGAATGTGTTGGATGATTCTGATGAAGAGTCTGTTTAGTTATTTGCACCATAACATTGTTTATAGATGTCAGTTCTGCTTGTCATTACACTTGTAATCCTTTTTCTTTATCTTTATGCGTTTGTTATAATATAGATACACAATGATTCTAAACTCAAGAGTTTGTCGCATGACTGACCATTATCAGATTTATTCCTGCTTTTTTCCACAGTAAATCATTTTGAAGAAAGCCTCAATTTCTTTTCTAAGTGTCCTGAGTATGACACAATGTGTCTTGAGTATGGAAAGGAATGTTAAGACATTGCATGTCTTATAACACCGTAACACTTCACCCACTTCTTATTTGTTTCAGGATGTTAATGTAGATTGACCAAATAAGAAAACTTGTTAAATTCAGGATCTGCTGTGACGGTTTTCTTTTTTCTTTTTCCTATTTTCTTTTTTGTTCTCTGAAATGGGTCTGGAGGTCTGAAATTGAGGCTTTCTTCAAAATGATTTACTGTGGAAAAAAGCAGGAATAAATCTGATAATGGTCAGTCATGCGACAAACTCTTGAGTTTAGAATCATTGTGTATCTATATTATAACAAACGCATAAAGATAAAGAAAAAGGATTACAAGTGTAATGACAAGCAGAACTGACATCTATAAACAATGTTATGGTGCAAATAACTAAACAGACTCTTCATCAGAATCATCCAACACATATGTGCCAAAATTATAAACTCATGTACAAGAAAACAGATAACTGCTCTGTAGCTTTTCATTTACTCATTTCTGCCAGACAAGAGTGGAGATGGCTGGGTTGAATATGGGTAAATAGTTATATGTCAATATCTATGTGCATTTTCCAGAGAGAGAAAAAAAAAAAGATTGTCTGTCCTTGTAAACGTACAGCCACTAGTGGAAAGGACATTAAAATATATTTTAATTGGGTTTCACTATTCCTATGGTGTTTACACGTTCAATTTTAAAGAATGTCATCATGGCCAATAGGGTTTAAATGGCAAACATAAGCGGAGTCTCATTTTGAAGGCTGCACCCTCCGGAGGTCATAATTGAAGGCTGCATACGAGGAGGTCTCATTTAAGAAAAGTTATCATTAGATTGCAAAATAAGAAACTATAGTATTTTACACCTCACAAGAAATAAGTCAGTTACAGTTACTTTTCTTAAATAAGATCGTTGATGACATATGCAGCCTCCCAAATGAGACGCAGCTGTGGTTATATTTTGTTTAATATATAAAAAAAAAAATGTTTTAGTTGTTCATTATTTATTCAAACATCCATTAAAGTAAATACAAATGAATAAATAAATTGACAAATCACGGAATAAATATTTTCATCGATATTTGCAATGTTGCTTAAAAGGTAAACTTTTGTTTAATCTATATTTAAGATTAATCTATTATATAGAAAAGCTAGATTAGGGAGTGTGTGTCATATCCCCAGTCAACGGACACTCCATGAGGCTGGTGAATCATCAAGCCCTTTTGATGATTAATCAAGAGTTTATCTCACCATGGCGCTATTTATAGAACCCCTCTGTGCTGCGCATCAATATTTCAACATCCTGTCTCAGACATCACAGTCTGGCTTCTCTAATCACACAGTGGCTTTCGTCTTTTTACATGACAATTATGGACCATGTTTTACACTTTTTTTTTTTTTACACAGATCCACCTTAAATGGCTGTTTCTAACGTTGGCCTCTGGGAGAAGGTTGTAAGTGTAAGTGGCTTTTCATTAAGACAGAGACGCCACTAGGACTAGCAGCTGTAACCTATGCATGTCAAACAGAAACATGGTTTGAGCGCTAGGGACTAAACCTTAGAGTTGAGGTTAACAGAGGGCACAACATTAGTAAATGTGAAGACATATGTGATGATAAACATCCATAAACATAACCAATTAAGGAACCAATAGAAAAGAAAAACGTTCCTTCATGGAAACCAAAAAGGAGGTCTTTTCAATGTCATCCTTTTCACTTGTGCACTACGTTTCAAGTCTTCTGAATTCCTACAATAGCTTTTATTTAAATATATATATATATATATAATTAAATGATAATCATCATCTCAATTGGACTGTTAACTGCCAAATGGTACAAGTCAGCCTAATTGTGAATTAATCTTTCAGATAAGTTTTTAGAAGCAGATCAACCAATTTAATGAAAAGATATGACTTAAAATAATGATTAATTCACAAAATGATCCCCTTAAGACAGCATAAAAGTAAGCCCTCTCAGCAAAAGTCCATTTAACAGTGGACAATATCTTTAAAGCGTGGAGCCGACTGTCTGATTTTTTTGGTCTAAGCATTCTGAGCTGGGTCACTAAAGCAGATTGGAACATTTAATGAGGTAAGATCGATCTTGGGACCCTGTTGGTATCGTCGTATTGATCACCACCTTCTCCAACTCCTCAAGGGATCCTTCTCCCTTCCCCTCTCACTCCCTTATACACACAGTCAGCTGCTTAGTGAACTTGGGAGTCACAAAAGGCAAAGGTTTCTAAAAAATATTTTTGGCTAAGAACTACTGAGGGTAACTGAAGTGAGATTATTCATATCGAAATCATCAGGAGAGAAACTTAAAATGGAAAAAGTGTGCAGCTTCATTCAAGATATAGCTAAATCTATTTTCAGTTTAGAAATCTGCACAGTTCTGCATAGAGTCTAAACTGCACCTGAACAACAGGATCTGATATATGAGGTGGAAAAGGAAATTGCAAATGCCCTTGCAGAGCACACCAATGAAACATGGGCATTACATTAAAGCAGCAAATCAGAAAAGGAATTTTTGATTACGATCGTGGCTGTGCCTTCAATCTGACAGCCATTTTCTGCACATAAACTCACTATAGCATAGACACTAACAATATTTTTACATTGCAAATGATTTGGAATGCAATTAGACTTTTATTTCAGCAGGATTTTATTTCAGTCATGACTTTCTGGGTAAGTTAAAGAACAAAAATGAAAATCTAACTGCTGGTTTAAGTGCTATGAGTGATTCAAATGTGCAATTGTGTATTATCTATTTTTTGCAGTAAAACAATAAGAAATCGCTTTTTTGACGAAAATAACAATGGAAGTACTGAACTGCACATAGATAGCCTGCCTCCTCATCACAAAGACTTATCAATATCAAGAATGGCTTAGGATTCATCCCAAACACAGTGTGCTGGAGCCACAGAAAAAAAACAACAAAAAAAACATTTGCAAATACCCTTAGCTGTTAATTCGCTGCAAAAATACAGAATGCATATGCTTAGTCAACCTTGAGGTAGGATATCAAACAGACATTTTTATTTTATAATGCACAAGACAAGCAGGAGAACCTGACCCTGTGACATCACTCAAACAACATTTTCCAATAGTGCAAGGACAGCGCGATACACCTCTAAACTGACAAGAGCAACAGTCTCATTATTCAGTTCCAGTTTTTAAAAGTCAGGACTTACGGTACATTGAGTGTAACTCCTCAATTTCTTCAGCTGTCTGATTCTTCGTAGTGACGATTACCTGTCAAACAAAACATTGTGAGAAAAAAAATATGACTGCATCTGATTAAAGGAACACTCCACTTTTTTGAAAATAGGCTCATTTTCCAAGTCCCCTAGAGTTAAATAGTTGAGTTTTACCATTTTTGAATCCATTCAGCCGATCTTTGTATCTGGCGGTAGCACTTTTAGCATAGCTTAGCATACATCATTGATTCTAATCCATTAGCATCTCATTCAAAAAATGACCAAAGACACTTTCAATATTTTTCCTATTTAAAACTTGACTCTTCTACAGTTACATCGTGTGCTAAGACCAACTGAAAATGAAAAGTTGCGATTTTCTACACCTATATGGCTAGGAACTACTTTCTCATTCCTGCGTAATAGTCTCTGATCTCCGCATCATGGCAGCAGCAGCACAATGATATTACGCAGCGCTGAAAGTAGCCCCCAGCTAGGTAACTTTCAATGTGACTGGCACTAAGTTCGTATAGTTGCAGAGAAAGTTTCAGGCTTGCAGCCGAAAAATTGTGTTGTGGATATACCTGTGTGATTAGCCATGGTTCTGTGTGTTGTAAAGGGCTGTGATAGTAAGTCGAAGGTGTATACTACCACCATGTTTCACAGAATACCAACGAATCATTGTGCTGCTGCAGCCATGGTACGGCCGCTAAGATCCGCGACTATAACGCAGGAATGAGAAAGCAGTTCCTAGCCCTATAGGTGTAGAAAATCGCAACTTTTCATTTTCAGTTGGTCTTAGCACACGATGTAACTGTAGAAGAGTCAAGTTTTAAATAGGAAAAATATTGAAAGTGTCTTTGGTCATTTTTTGAACGAGATGCTAATGGATTAGAATCAATGATGTATGCTAAGCTATGCTAAAAGTGCTACCGCCAGATACAAAGATCGGCTGAATGGATTCAAAAACGGTAAAACTCAACTATTTAACTCTAGGGGACTTGGAAAATGAGTGGAGTGTTCCTTTAAGTTTTAAACACACACACACACACACACACACACACACACACACACATTATCTACACATTTATATATTGTATACAAGCTTTAGAAATTAAAATCCTTTGTTGTACATACAGGTTTTCGTTTACTGTCCAATTGATTCTTTAACCTCTCGTTGTTTTCCATTTCTTTGGCAATTTCTTCAGCTGTTAAAAACAAACAAATTAATTATAAACTAAAACCACATTTTCTGACCAACACATAAATCTATCCAATACAAAAAAATTAATGTTTAGATTTAAGCACATAGGAAGATGCTCATTTACAAATCATGACAAACTGGTGGCATCCAAGGCAACTTGAGCAGTGGTGGGCTGTCTGCTGGCCCTGTCAAAATCAACAATATTTTTTCTTCATAATTAAATTAATGTGTGTCTGAACGTGTCTAAATGCAATTACTGTCTATTTCAGTACGTTAAAATTATATTTCCAGAAAGAATGTGGTTATTTTTTGTGAGGCTGAGCTGTATTTTCCAAACGTCATCATCTAAACGCATCACAGCTCTGTGGACCAGCACTAGTAGTATAGCTAGTATAGTATATTAGTATTACAGCCTTCCATTGAAGCTGCCATTTCCCATTGGATCATAACTTTGACTGACGTAGGTCATCAGCCAATCAAATTTTGATGTGTAGTGATAGAACACCCCAGAGGCCCAGAGATGTGTCAGCGCTAATACCCCCCGCTGATGTCATCAGCCGTTTTAACTTTTCGCAGGTTGTGAGCGATCTATGTGAAATAAACTATGGCCACTGCTGATGACAGGCTGCGTTCTAATGAGCTTTGTGAATCGTGTGCATCCTGATGTCAAACCTGTAACTTTTGATATTCTTGTTGGTCCATGTATTTGTATGCTTGAGTATTTGTGCCAAAATTCGTTGATTAATTAATTTTAGATTCATTTTACCTGTTGCCTAAATGGTGACACGTGAGTGCAGTGGTATCAATAAATAGTGAAATCGCATGTCCTTTTATGTTGCTTGCCCACTTCCCAACGAGCACTTTGAAAGCGGGGTTCATAATAGTAGTGCATACAGTGCATGTGCATGATTGTATTCTGAATGTATCTGTGTGTGTGGTGTTGTTATGGCGATGGCGTGGGGTGTGTTGATCATTAGTGAAGGCCCTAACTGAGACCCCACAGTACGCTACTGAATTTGAGTACTGTAATTTATCAATTCAATCTTCTATTGTATGACAAAACAGGTAATGTGGAAAAGACACAAACCACACTCAAACAAGTTGAGCTATTAAACAGAAACCATGGTAACAGCAGGTGAATAAAAGAAAAATAGGTTTCCTGCGAAACCTTTGACAGCTCAGTGAAAAGAGATATATTTAGCTCTGAAAGGGTCAGTGAGAAGCGAAGCAGTAACTCAAAGAAAACTTGAGAGATGAAACTACTGTATTTTCCCACCAGCCCGGTCATCTTTCTGCCAGGGTCCCCCACAGGGTGACTAACTCTAGCACATAAATTACATTCCATCGCATACAATCGTTGAACAGAGTGAAACTGTACCCAGCTAAACTCTCTTTCACCAGCAATACATATTTAAAAACACATTTACATGAACTACCGAACATGATTTAAATGCCTATACACGACTGTCTCACCATGCATTCACTCATTCGGTTATTGATCCCTGACTTTATACCTGATTTGGGGTTGAGTGAATCACACTGTGCGTTATAGATTTGGGTGAATTCCTGGTGGCGTCGCACAAGCTGATCTCTACTGCCTTGAGTGGACAGGTGGCATTCTTTAAGCATCTTCTTGAGCTTTGGAATACTAATCAAAGTGTACAACAGCTTAGGCATCGCCTTGCGCCTTCTGCCACTGAAACACAAACACATACAAGTCCCAGGGTCATTTAAAATTATACAGAAAAATGTACAATTATAAAAAAAGATACGACTTTCTTTAGAAACCATTCAAATTAAAATTCCTGAAATTATTCAGTCAAAAAGTCTTATAGCAGGAATTTTAGATTTGTATAACTATTGTAAGTAAATCTATAAGCCACAAGACATTACAATGTTCATTACAAAGATTTTACTAAGTCCCCCCCCGCCCCCTGCTTGAGACATGAATTTGAGTTTGATAATTACATTTTATTAATAATATTAAAAGTAGTACAGTCCATTAATTGCTATTAACAGTTTCCGAGAAGAGCAGAAACTTGGCACATTAATATAAAATTCACCTCAAGTATGGTCATAAATGCGTATCGGTTTTGCGTATTTTATCGGTTTTATATGCAAAATAATGCAAAATAGATGGAGAGTGGCCGTTCAGGTCATAGTATTCTAGACTTGAAACCAATTGAAAATGTGCTAACTATAAACCCATAACTTTACAGTTTTGATGTGTAGTAGTTTGTTCAACTGTCATGCGAGAAAGTCAAATCTCTGGCTGACAGAAACTGGTTCTCTCAAGGATTTGCATGCATTTGGCTTAATCCATTTTGGCCTTGATGCCAACAAACTTTCCAGTTCCACCATCTGAAAAAGAAATCCCACAAACATGACACTGCCACCGAGGCAGATTAGGTGTTACCTGGTACTGGGTTGTATTTTTCACCACACATAGTGCTTTGCTTTTAGGCCAAAGAACTTAATTCTTGTCAAGACCACAACATTTACTACCAAAATGTTTCAGGTTTTGACCCATGGCTTTCACATGATTTAATACTGGACTTTCTCAGAAATGTCTTCCTCCTAGGTGTGAATCTCAAGAGGACGGTTTCTCTGATGTCAGCCAAATAGCTCTGCAACCCTATCGTTGTTTTGCTGGTCCTTTGGTCAATTCTCTGAAAAAGTCCTTGTCCGGTTGCTCAGTTGTCAGAATGGCATGATTCTGGTTGTTGGCTGTATTGGCATTTTCTTGTTAACTTCTCTCTTTTACATTTGTTGGGGTCAAACCATACATTATTTTATCTTTCCCTGACATCCTTGAGGAAATGTGTCACATCTACAATGAAATGAAATGGCATGTCCATGTAGTACATTGAAACACATTGTCTTTCAGGGTATTTTCTATCCTATCTGTATCTTATTCTCTTAAAATCAAATAGCTTTTTGTATACTTCCTTAACTTATTGGCCTATTTTTCAAGTTTTTTACTCATACATTTTAATATGACTAACACAGCAATATTTCTGTTTTTCGGGGGGCTGATACAAGTATCAGAACCAATACTATTACACTAAGCATGAAAAGGTTTATTTATCTCTATAGCATTAGTATGTCAGGAAGGGCTTAAGGCCACAGGACTGCTGACACACACCCTCATTCATCACATTACCTCAAGGTGTCCAGTAAATAAAATCCCCTTTTCTGTCAATCAGACATGCACACCAAATGCCAGCCCTTCAGAATGTCCCTCAAGTGAAAAAGGGGTGCCTTGGTAGAGGGGGAGGGACTAAGAGTCGAATCCATTCTTTAATCACAATCAAGGCTGTAACCATGTCTTAAACACACACACACACACACATTTATTTTCTCTTCTTCATTAAAATTAAAGATGTTCATCAATGATTGCATATTAAGAGCAGGGACACATGTGTGTGCATTTTGTTTTGTGATTTCACCAGAAAGAATAGGGTCTCTGTCCGCAACAGCATTAAGCAATTGTCTCATCTGTGTGTGAAGACTGCACGAGCAAGAAGAGAACTTAAACCCTGCCTACTTTGATTTGATTGGCCATCTCAATCATTGACATTAACAAGCACTGTTAGACCACTGAGGCAGACCAGACTAAAATTTTTACTTTTAAACCTATTTGTCATCCTAACATACAGAGCGCTGCATAATGAAGTGCAGCAGAGCATTGCAAGAATTTCAAATATTGGGGGGGGGGCAATTTGGCCATTTCTAATTATTGTGGGGGACTTTCCCCCCTCAATGTCTATGGTGGTTACGGCCCTGACCACAATCACTCTTCAGCTACTTTGTTCTATGGGGAATAATTATGGCCACTTAAAATGTTATCTATTCAAGAAAAGTTTTCAGCAATCAGTTTATTTGTTAAACTTCACCCAACTAACTCAGACACATGCATAAGAGGACAAAAAACTGGGTTGTATAGGGTCTCTGATTAGGTAGAAAAATAAACAGGTCTAAGAAAGCTGAGCTTGAGGGACAACTGGGCAAACAATTTGTACAACAAAAGCAATTTACTTGAAGAAAAGTGAATTACATTATGTAATACAGAAATAAGCTCTGCTCCACTTATGGGATAAATGGTGTTTCAAGATATTTGAAATGTTTCGCTGTTTGCATCACTCTCCTTGTCGGCATTTGCAACATTGAGAGTTTGATATCGGTTTGGATTCTGTTGAAATCAACAATATCTTGCCCTATTACGCCTGAAATGTCAGTTATTCAATATCAATTTGTTTTTTGTTGAACTACTGCCACAAAAACTGATAATACTGAATTTGAATAACAGCAGGTCAATTAGCAGCATCCTTTCTCTAGAAAAATCACTAAATGTGTCCTGCAGTCAAAAATAGATAAGACTATTTTCTCCATCAAACTTCATATAGTGCATTACAGGGCAAGTATTATCCATACCTTCTCAATCCCTCTTTTTTATCGTCTCGGCTCAAGCACATATCCAGATGTTTATTAATGTGTGTTTCAGGCACACACACTCCACAGACAGGACATTCCACTGCAACAAATAATGAGATGTGATTAAAAAGAGATTATATATACATATTTATAAAATATATATATATAAAATGCACTTATTGTGTAGAAAACAAATCAATGCATTAGGGGGACAACCCAGGTTTCTTTTTTTCTTTAAACACAATACACAATAGACACAATTACAATGTACTAAACTGAATACAAACATTTCTTTTTTCAAAAACATTATTTTTAACATTTACCTAATATGCATGTTTACACCAAACGTACAATATAAATGCAATAAAATGGCATATGTGGCACTAGTTACCTTTAACCACTGGCTTACTGCTTTGTGATGTTGAAGGAAAAGCAGAAAGTTCCATCTTCTCTTCTTTGATTATTTTTATTGCTTCCTCCACATTTTCTTTCTTAAAATGAGTTGGCTGCTCAACAGACACCTCTATGGGTTCTGATTTGACTGGGGTCATGGGGGTCTTCTTTTGGAAAAAATGACTGAGGGTGTTTGCTTCCTTTTTGAGTCTCTTCTGTCTTGCCGCTTTGCCTTTGATCATCATTGGTGGGGTCTGAGGTGAAATAGGGGGTGATTCCAAATTTGAGTGACACAACTTTTGCCTGGGGATGGAGAGTTAAAAAAAAAATGTATTAATAAAAGTGTAAATACTTTCTGGTTAACTCTGTTTCAATCAGATTGTGAAACATTGAATTTAATTTAAATATAGTAATGCAGTTTTCATGCTTGCATTGGGGTTTATGTTAACAAAGGTTTATTAAATGTACACTTTATATATACTTTGGCCATTCAAAAATGGTTAACATTCTATAAACTGGAATTGTGAGTACACTTTTTGTAAGGTTTTTGAAAAGTCTCAAATGCTCATTAAGGCTGCATTTATTTGATCAATAATATAGTACAAACTGTAAAATTGTGAAATATTACAATTTAAAATTTAAAAAAAAGTTTTCTATTGTAATATATTTCAAAATGTACATTTTTCATGTGATGGCAAAGCTGAATTTTCAGCATCATTACTCTTCATTAGTCTTCAGAGTCACATGATCCTTCAGAAATCATTATAATATGCCGAATTGGTGCTCAAGAAACTGTTCCTATTATAAATGTTGAAAAAGATTGTGCTAAAGGTTGGGCGATGTCCCCTAAATTGGCAGTTGACGATGTTTACAGTAAAACATCGCGATGGACGATGATATCGTTGTTGTTTTTTTTGTTTTTTTTAAATAAAAAAATATATAATTTACTATATCTGTATTTTACTATCTCTTTACATGAATACTATTTTCTATTTCGTTATTTTGCTAACCCAAATAAGGACTCACCCGCGCTAGGTTGCACGTGAGGGGAAACTAAGTAAAGAGTTGTGCACTTTTTATTTTAATATACCTCCTTACATAAATACTATTTTCTATTTAAAACTATAATTTTGTTATTATCCCCATGTTTTGTATGTGAATGCTGTTGTACGTGAATATATTACCACAGGACAGAAGCACAAAGCTTTGTTTTCAAAGGAAATAAATTCGCAGTTACATCGCAGCCATGGAAACATATGGATTCATGCCGAATGAGAGAGGGAGGCTGAGCCCAATTAAAGATTTGTCAGCTTTTCAAATGTGTTTGTATCTGATTTTTCAATTTCCGTGAACTTTAACAATAGGCATAACCAAAAGGCTAACAGTTAGTCCATTTTATCCCACTGGACATCACGTTTCTTTTCATAAATCTTCACTCGCGTCACACTCATTTTCGCAGGGAATTGTAAACGTTTCTTCCTTTCGTTTGCTTATGATTAAGTCTAATATAGCCTACCCATTCACATGCTTTACAGTGGTGAAGTAGAAAAAAACAATGTAATAACTTTTTACTTCCAATTTTATTTAACACGGTTTGTTCTTATTAGACTTGGCAAGGTCAAGTTTATTTGAATAGCGCAATTCACACACACACACACACAGCCGATTTTAATTTTGTTTTCTCTGGCAGTGCATAATCAAACAGCCTAAATGTCTTGACCCTGTGGAAGATAAAATTCGCTCTTCAGACGTTTTACAACACGTGTTGCTTTGCAACATCAGGAGAAAACATGAAGACGAAGATATTCGAGAAGGTGTCTCCAGCTCGTGTCCCACATTCATCTCAAAGCATGACGCATCTTTGCGGGGAAATAATTGTTTTTTTTTTTAACTAATATTTAATTGTCTTAATCTTTATGTTACCATTATTAACTGATATCGTCCATCGGCACAACCCTAATTGTGCTGCTTAATAGTTTTGTGGAAACCTTGATACATTTTTTTCATGACAATTTAATGAACCAAGTAAAAAATTATATATATATATATATATATATATATATATATATATATATATATATATATATATATATATATATATATATATATATATATATATATATATATATATATATATATATATATATATATATATATATATATATACAATATTAAAATTCTTTACAGACACGTTTGATGAATTAAATGCACAACTTTTGAGTGGTCGTGTATATTAACTTTGTAATCAAAGCATTATAAACCACATTTGACATCATTAAAATGGCAGTCTCCTAGTTGAGTGGACTGAGTGGTCTATCCCAGACATACAGCGATAAAAGGGTCTTCAACATACTTTGGAGAGGTGCATTTGAGGGACATACAAAAATTTAAAAAACTCTTGAAGAACAAACTGGACCAAGGACAAAAAGAAAAAAAAGAAGTTTGAGCATCTCATCACAAAGGTGACAATTTGTCAGTAAAAGTGTTTCTGACAGCAAGACTGCTTCTCTATACCATGTGTAAGCCTTCAAATATCTCCCCTTCCCCACTGAGGGAGAGTGAGAGACGAAATAGTGAAAAATGATTTGAGAGGACAGAAGGAGCGAGAAAGAGAAAGGAGTACATAAAAGGAAGTGTGAGAGAGAGTGAATGCAGGCAAGCACCTGTCGGTTTCGCAATTCCAGTGGAAATGTGGAAAGCCAACAAACGCAGTGAGCGGCTGTGAGGCCATTACAGAGCCATAAAGTGGAGCCAATGAGGTGTGCAAATGCCACTTTCCATATTCAAACCTTTTATTTCTCTTTGTCTGATCGTTAGTCTACATATACGCACACAAAATTAAACACTTAAGATAAAAGAAACAAGGTGTACCAAGTGGTATTAAAGTGGTTGTGACCATTTTTTAATCTGACATCAGTTTTCCTCCTTAAATGTCAATGCTATTAGAAAAGATCAAACATCTCAAACACAAACAGACTTACGCTAAAAAGGGAAATAAAATACAATCTTCACCCATTACCCAAAGAAAAAATGAGACAAAGCCTCAAACCCCATATTCCTGTTAAGCTAAAAATAATATTTAATAGATGCTCTGAAAGCTCTATTTACAGGATAGCACCATTACTGAGGTTATTAAAAACTCACTATGTGGATCTATATCCCAACATAATACCTATGGCCTAATATATAATACCAAATATCTGAATTAATAAACAAATGTGTGTTTGTAGGTTATTTGCAGTCAGTGAAGAATAAATGAAAATAACCTTGACTAACATAATAAGGAGACTGCATGCAAAAAAAAATTTGAATGCTAACAAAATTATGAAAAATGATTTGATCCCTTAACTAATAAACAACAAGCTGTCCTAATTGTTTAGCCTTTCTTTAGTAATGATTTTAAAAATCAACTGCAGTCTTGTACATGCATAACTACCCACTCAGGCAGGATTGTAAAAAACCCTTACAGACCACAGAAAATGCTGTCTACATTCAGTCCCCCAAAGCGCTGATGTGAATCTAGTAAGGCAAACGGAACACACCGAGAAAATGTATTGCTGTAGTGAACCAAATATGATACATTCACCAGCACATTACAGCTAAGAAAAAAGGACAAAATAGTGGAACTGCAGTTTTGAACAGGTTAAAAAAAATAAATAGCCATGACTGAAGAGTATATCATCCTGGGTTGAAAAGCACGCTTTTCCCTCCACAGAAGCACGTCGCTAAACTAGTGAATGAACTTGCGCTCCCTGGCCGGTTCAGCGCAAAAAAGGAGGCGTGTTCCGGCGCAAACAATCCCTGGTGCTATTTTGCTGTTCCATTAAACAATTGCGCCACTGACCAGAAAAAACCTAGTCTAAAGTCAGTGGCGCGTTGCGCGTTGTTCATTATGCTATTTTAAGGGCGCATGCTTGACCATAATGTATAGCGTGCACAACGCGCATACACTTTGCTCATGTAATCTACACAGATGCAACAGTTATTTTTGCAAATCATAAATTGTTACACAAAAAAAATATTAACACATGAGATGACGGAAATCCGTGTGGTGTGCCACAAAGATGTGAAAAAATAGGCATAAATCTAGCTTACAAATTATTCAGGCTGACAAGAACATCAGTCTCCTCGGCTGTGAACCGGTCCTGGAGTGCGCCTGGTAAATACGGCATAATAATAGCAATCCATTATGGAACTTGTGCACCTGCTTTTAAAGGGAATGTTGGATGACGCTCTGATTGGTTTATTCACGTTACGCCCAAACCACACCTATGAATAATGAAGCTACTTCAGACCAACCCATTTTAGATTTGCGCCGGGCGCAAGAGCCATTTATCCCGCCGGGCAAATAGCAACAGCGCCGAGACCCCCCCCACAAAGTTACTTGCGCTTCGCGCTTTGACACTTGCGTTTCAGATCGTTAAAATAGGGCCCTTAGAAACACAAGTCTAATTGCAATCATTGAGACCAAGAAGGTGTACAATATGGGAAGAAAAATGAATTAGCATTCCCATTCAACTCAATGACAGTTTCACAGCTGACACAGGAAAGTAGGAGATTTGAAATCTGCCATCATTGCTAATGGGCACTCAGCTTACCTGAGGCATGATTATTCCACTCTTTCGTGAAGATAGAAAATATTTATACTATGAACTAGAGTTGAGCATGCATTTGAGCATCTGTCTGGAGAAAGAGAGAACACCTACAGAGCTGAAAGGGCTTGAATGAAGCACGTTCTGATTTAGATAAACTTACTAGAGTATATAGCAATGAAATTACCACAAACGAACCTGAGTGCTTGTGGTGTGATCCACACCGCTGTTTTGATGCTCTGCTCACTTCAACTAGAAAATAGGTGCTACTGTTCTGTCTTTCCATTTGAATATAATTTGATTAGAAGTTTGTGTAAAACATCTATTAGCATTTGTTTGGCATTTTTTGCACAAAACATTTAGTGTTTAAATTGTATTCACGGAACTGTTTTGAATGTAATTTGTATTGTAAATAGCATGTCATTTACTAGAGTTTTTGACAAAATGCTAACTGCTGCATGTAAATATGTAACTAAAAACTATTTTAAAAAAGCATTTTGCAGAAGATCATTGTTTTGGTTGTACTTTGACTCTGCACAGTCAAGTGGTTAAATCGTACTAATAAAAAATTAACTACTAGGCTTAAAGTCTACTATAATTATTTTTAAAGTCCCACTGTAGTCAATTTCATCCTTTAAAACTCATCTTATATCACCAAAATTACAAGTCTGAGATTTGTTTCTTCACACATTAAAAGTGTTAGAAATGTATTGCTGAAACAGTTAAAAGTTTGTGAAATGTGTAGTTATTGTGGATTTAGACCGTTAAACAGTTTTTGTGTTTCAGTGCTTATTTTTTTCAAGATTTAAATAAGCTATTTTATTTACATGGCAGACTTTTTTTATCATTCAAATTTGGCTTGGTGATGTGAAACTCAGAACACATATTTAATTTTAACTTTACAGGGGTAACTTTGCCTTACAGAATTTCTTCATGCCTTAAAATAGCTTCACACCAGCTCTGAATACCTGTTCCACTCGGTCAACTTTACTGTAAAACGCTACACAAGTGAAAATACAGGCTTAATTCACCCACATATGCTTGAACCAGAAACTGATTTAGAAGTAGTGGAAGAGTGAAACAAATTGATGTATCAGAATAGTAATGCATTTTAGCCTATGTACAGCTCTCTACAACGTTGGACACAATGGTAATTAATATAATTAGCCTTTTGCTTGACTAAGATATCAAACAGCTAAATAATTTGTTGCTAATGTTACACAAACCATGTTCCCATTCACCATCTCAGAGTCAAACAGCTGCCTTGTAAAAATCAGTATCCTTAGAAACGCTTTGAACAACTTAGAACGCCAGTGGAGAAAGGCATATCATTCATCATAACATTGTAATATACATTCACCTGCTATATTGCTAAATATACCTTTTTCATATCATCAGAAAAATATAACGGGATAACCTGGCTCTGAGACTCCCCTGCATCGACTGAAGTAGAGAACAACTGTGATTTCAAAAGCATGTTTGAGACTGTCTTTGGTTCACTACGGTTTTAAGGAGAAAATACTAAAAATGGTGTTGACTTGTGAAGCCAATGTTGATTCCTGTTTTATTACAAGCTCTGTCACATTCTTTTTTTGCCAGTAGACCCTCCTTGATGCGTTTTAACAGGTGATACCCCATAGGTTTGAGATTTAGCTGCTCCATGTCAACCTATCTAACTCTGTGAGACAACTAACCTATGCCACTCCCACACCACACAAACGTCAAGACTTCAGACTTCAATTATTTAATTACTGGACGAATCAGTGTTTTTTGATCAAATCTTTTGAATGAGTGACTCAATGACAAATACATTTTTTTTGTCACCTACTGGCATAATGTAATTCAAGTTACTTTCAAAAAAACTATTTAGTCTATTTTGATTACTGCAGACATCAGTGTTTATAACCAAACAATAAACTTATCATAGTACTTCTGTGACCACTTGAATTACTGTAAACACAGCAATAATGATACTGTGCGGTTGAAAAGACATCTATATCTACATGACAACTGCTCCCTCTGGGTCAGCGCAGATTTGAATGTTCCGCTATGATCGTACTTGTCAAAGGTTTAATAGGCATAGAGAAATCACTCATTAAGGAATAAGACCGCGTGGATGTTTGAATCAAGAACGCAATCTTTTAAAATTCTACCCATTTCTAACCAAAGAACTGCAAAAAACAATGCTATATCTATAGCAAAGGCCTTAATAACTGTCCCCAATGCCCTGCCTTAAAAGATGACACATGCCTTTGACATCATCACTCTAGGAAAACAGGAAATTAAAACATTCCCATAAGGCACCTCTCTCTTCATTCTGATGGCCATCTGAAACTCCACTGTCCAACTATATTAGGCATACTCACAAGAAAACAACACAGAGGAGATTGATGGCACCTAGAAAGACTGAATTAAAAACCAATATCGCAAATAAAATCTACTGTGTGGACTCTGGCTGTTTACTACCTTGTCCTTACACTTTATGTGATATAAACATGTGGGAAAAGTCTTACTATAGGATAGTAGGTTTACCAATATTATTGAAAAAAATGTAAACACATTCCTTGTCAATTTCCTCAGGCAAGTTGAAGACTTTGTAATACAGTATGTCTGTATGTCTACAGTCTTAGAACTTAAGACTCTGTGAAGAGAAACATGGCCGAGCAGCTTACTTGTGTCCTGCAGCAGGTGAAGTATGCCAAAGATATAGACTGGAATGAAAACAAAATCCCATAGAATCTCATGGCAGACTAGAACGTTAGGGCAAATGAGTTACATATTCAGGCTTGTCATGAGAAACATATAAGAAACTGCATTCAATAAAGCACTATAGTTAATTATAAAATAAATCTCCTAATTATAATAAATTAGCTGATCTTCTAGTTTCTAGGCAAGTTCTTAAACTTCAAAGGGGTCATGACATGATGGATGAAATTTTCCTTGACATCTTTTGCCATTTAAGAGGTCTTTGTATCATTAATACATCCTGCAAGTTCCACAACTTAAAACATCCTTATCATCAATTAAAAAAAAAAAACATTTATATAATCAAGCTGAAAATAAGCTTTGTTTGGATCTGAGGTGACAAGTGACATCACAGGGGCACAATCATTTGCATACGATGCCTCTGGAGCAAGACAACAACGGCTACTTTTAGACCCACTGGTGTTCATTCGATAAGCAGCGAGTGGACATAAAGTAGTTGTTTACGATAAGATTGTGATAATAAGATTGCAATGCCACAAATGTTGTGCTGTTCCTGGCTGTGGAAAAACATTGTTTAAGAAAAATGTATTCAGTGTATTTCCTAACGAACATCCTAGGTCACGTCAATGCTGACTTGCATGTGTGTACCGTACATTTTACCAGCGTTTTGAGAACAAGTCGCAAAACGATACTGGCTTTGGCCAGCTTTTGCTCAAAGATCAGGCCGTGCCACCTGTTCTAGAAACAGGAGGTCCCCGCAAACTGTAAGTAAAGCATTTTATTTGTAAACCAGTAATGTTATATATAATAGCCATTAAGTTTATGAATATTTTTTAAATAAAAAAAGATCTATGTCATCAACTACCTGATTTTCCAATTCTCAAATACATACAAGTGAACATGTTTTGTTAAATAAAAACAATGATCATGTTGATCTATATTGCGTGATGGCCGTCGCCATGTTAGTTTGCACTGCAGTTCAGAGAATCAGATCTGTCAGATTTACAACACGTCAATTTATCCACTTCTCTTACATGATAGCAAGTGGCTGGTAAAGTGGGGGAAAAATAGAGTAAACTTTATAGTTACTTACACAATGTGTATCTGATATGACTATATCACGTTGTTAAAGGATTGTTATTGCCGCTTCCATCAACATCATTGTATTTTATAAAGTATAAATGTATTGTTTTGCTAGTATTTGTGTATTTAAATGTGTCTCTTTCTCATCACCAGACAAAGCACTGTGAACTCACGATAGGGATGTGACTGAGGAAATTTTCCCACCGGTTAATCAACGCATGACAACACCGGTAATACCGGCATCCCCGGCGGGGGCCGTGAATGAATGACAGTGAGATTGAGCACATTTTACTTTCGGTTTCTAATTAGCGCCAGTTCGGGGGCGGGTTGCTTAAATGGTTGGTTCTTTAGTCTATTATTCTTAATGAAATACACAAAACGGTTAAATGACAAACTCACTTAAATAGGCGCTTTTACATTTAGCTTTGAAACCAAATCTTTGGTGATCATCTTATAAGCTCCTCACTGATAAGAAATTTGACCCCAGCCGCTCACCTGTGCTGTGACTCTCGTTCTGCTCACGCTTTATTAAGCAGATACATTAAGTTTTTAACTGTAGTGTCTGTTCTCTAACTGAACTAAATTATTTTTTTACTATAAAAAAACTAAAAAAACCTTTTAGTACCTTAGTGGGAAAGTGATGTAACTGGCAACACCGACTATCGCTGCAAGCCTTCACACCAATGCGACCGTGTGAAATTAACTCGCACACTATCAAAAAATTATCGCTTTGGTCGCAGTCTAGAGCCCTAGTCAATCAGCATGTCTGGGACTTTGTAGTTGAATCTTAATCAATGTTACAAAGACAAAAAAAATAAGAATGGGATTCATCAGATTGATGTGCTATTCATGTAGTTAAAAGGTTTTTATCAATAATAATTTTAATTAAAAAAATTATTAAAAATAATAAAAATCACTCGTTGAATTCCATTCATAGTCATGTATATCAACATATTCCAATAACAGAAGACTATCCATATATGCAGAGTGAAACGTGCACCAGACTCAACCTTTACCTTCTGAGATTAAATCCTTGAGCAAATGAAGACTGAATATGCCCTCTCTCACTCTGTCCATATAATCAAAAACGGACTAACTTCCAAAGTATTTTCCATTCAATTTGAAGTAATTAATTTTTTTCCGGTTCAACTTTACACTACCCATTAATCAATCCCCAACTGACTTTCTATCAGACAGAGCACACTAGTGCTGTCAAAACTAGCATGTTAACGCATGCAAATAATTTCTTCAGTTCAACATGGTAAAAATCTTTAATGCAATTAACGCAGAATCCGTTTTTTCTGTCATCCTTGGGCTAGCATTATATTATATTATCACACTCTTAATCATGCAAATGCTTTTAAACCATTCAAGCGTGACAAGACAAAAGAGAACACGTCTGTGAATGTCCGGTCTGTAAGACACACCCAACGCACAGAAAGACACGTATCGAGTTCCTTATCGCTTGAACAATAACACACAAAATTATGACAAAATTTGTTTAGTATTCTCATAAGAGCAGTCTTAAATGAATTAAATAACATCTTAAATGAACTTAAAGAGTAGATGAGATGTCAGATCCGCATCATGTTCCGCAACGGCAGATCTTAAAGCGACAGCAGCCAAATAAACAATTTGCTGTGATGTCTGTCATTAATGTTAATCATTACACATTTTAGCTTTAATATGGGTAATCTATATTTAATTGATTTATGCAGTGCAGACTGTTAGATAACTGTTTGATAACTGTTTATCAGACTGATTGAGAACTTTTTCTAATTTCTGTATATTTCCAACCTGTTAGACAGGTAAGAAGGCCACAGGTAAATATGGCATTCATTATAATGTGTTTACGTGAAGATTTTTATAATAAATGTTGTATAATAAATGTTGAAATTTCCATAGCTTTCAAATATACTGTAAATGTTGAACATCTATCATGACATGTTTTAAAAAATTAAGAATTTTACAGAGGCATCAATAGCAGTGCCAGTATCACTGCCTTATGCAGTTAAATAAAAATAAAAATATATATATATATATATATATATATATATATATATATATATATATATATATATATATATATATATATATATATATATATATATATAAATACCATGTTTAAACATTCATTTGCAGTTGAACTGTGAAAATTATTACAATAAAAAAATATGAAAAACAGCTGCTTTTAATCAAGATTCATTACAGAAAAAAATTTGCGATTAATTTGTTACTTTTTTTAATTGATTGACAGCACTAGCCCACATATAATTTGCAGCAGCAGAACTCCTCAGAAAAAATCTATAAAGCTCAGAAATTAATCGTAAAAATTCACAGAGATCGGTCCTTCTTGATCGTATAAAAAACGTTTAAATCCATTTAGTATAATGCAGAAGAGACCCATTGACATCATCTAAATAAAAAAGCAGCACTTACAAATGCTTATATTTTGAAAATAATAAATGTTACCTTGCTGATTGGAAGCTCTGAACTAAGTCGTCTAATAATCTGTTGTTCCTCAGGTCTTGTTCTGTTGATGGCTGCAAGGAGAGTTAAACTAAGATTAATGAAATCTGTTTAATAAAGATCTTAACTTATTTAAAATATTACTTACAGAAAAATGATAGATAGATAGATAGATAGATAGATAGATAGATAGATAGATAGATAGATAGATAGATAGATAGATAGATAGATAGATAGATAGATAGATAGATAGAATTTTGACATGATGACACTTACCAAGTTACAAACTGGACACAACAACTTATATGAGAGAAACTTCCGTATGCATAGAGAACAAACTGTTAGAATAAAGAGAAAAATCTATAATTTAGTCTCTTGCTTAAAGAAATGATGTCAATTAAAACGTCAAATTGGTATAAACTGAACTGTAAAAGTGATATACTTACAGTTGTGTGAACACTGGGTCATCATGGTGATGTTGAGAAACTCAAAGCAGATTGGACATCGAAGGAGAGTGTCTATGCTCTAATACACACACAACAAATATACAAGATCTGATGTCAAACAAACCTGCATTTCCTGACTACTGGAAATATATGGCACTGTTCTGCGTTACATGAGATGCAATGTAATGCAATTTAAAAAAACATGCGATGTAATTAATTACTTTTAATTTTAGGAAAGCAGTTGGAAATAAACAATAATATAAGCACGTTGGTGTGTTATATCTAGAAAACAACAACTAAAGACAGTCAAAACGTCGAATTTGGGTTCATATTGTCTGTCAGGTGTGTTAGAGCTCGAGACTACTACAGTGCCATTATCTTATACACATATATAGCGACAAATAACATTGGTAACTTTAGCGGATTATCTTGTTTTAACAGCATGGCTAAACAAAGTTGAATATATGAACGTACTTTGAGACATGACAAGTTCGGCGGTAAGTCCACTTCATTTAGCTGAGCCATCAATGCAAATTCCTGTGCTGTTATTAGCTTTAGTAAGATAAAACAGCCAATACTTAGAACTGTAACGTTAGCTCTCTAGACATCAACAATAAACTCCCGCGCATCGCTAAACGCTTCCTATAATAGCGTCACTTCCGGTTGAATCACGTAACGTCAGTATGACACACGTTAAAAAAAACCTTGGAAGTTGGAACCCATTAAGTAATTATGGTATTTTGACAAAAAAATTGCGTGCAATGAGGATTTTACTAAGAGGCACACTTGCAAAAGCCAGATGTTAAAGTCGGCATGAAACGGAAGTTGAGATCGTCTTAATAAAGATTAAAGTAACAACAGACTCCTTTAATTAAAATAGCTACAATATGCTTCAAAATTGAAATATTTTATATGTTTTAGATATATGCTTTTTTTAATAATTTGTATATTTGTTGAATTTTATTAAAATGGCTTCAGAACTACTGTCATAATTAAGGATATAAATTTTTAGACCATCATGTTTGGTCGTGCTGACCTGATTATCATTTGATTTATTCCATAAGTAGAGAATAATTTATGGCTATAGTCCTAATACTCTCCATTTTCTTCAACTCCAGATAGGGGTGATTCAGGGAATATTTGTATTTATTATGAATATTTAAATTACTTTTCTGTGTAAAGCACTTTGAATTGCTATAATGCGTATGAAATGTGCTATATAAATAGACTTCCCTTGCCCAATATTATGAAATGTTTGAAGGGGCCAATCAATATATATATATATATATATATATATATATATATATATATATATATATATATATATATATATATATATATATATATATATATATATATATGTGTGTGTGTGTGTGTGTGTGTGTGTGTGTGTGTGTGTGTGTGTGTGTGTGTGTGTGTGTGTGCGTGCGTGTGCGTGTGCGTGTGTGTGTGTGTGTGTGTGTGTGAATACAATGCTTTAAGGTGAATCTGTTAGGGTGCACACTGTACCATACAAAGAAATTCAATGAGAACAGGAATTTGTAGTGTAATAATATTGCAAGAAAAGAATAATTGAAGTTGAAGCTGCTCACTTTCATGAAGTAAATAATTAAAATTGTGAACAAAACATAACAGAGTGATTTATGTGTAGGACAGGGTCCCAATGCTTTATTTAACTGAATTTTGTTCTTTACTAATATTTTTCTTAACAAAAATATCCCCATATGAAGAGGGATTCACACAATATTGCAATAAATAAAATGTATTTTTGCTATACCTAAAATCACACACATATGTGACTGATTACCTAGGCCAGACTTGGATAGCTAGCCTCATCGAACCTAAGTGCTCCAAGCAGGACATATGAGTATGGAAAATTAAAAAAAACATTTTGACGCTACCTTGAGGTTCAACTGCACTTTTCAGCTGCTAATTTTACATGAATGTGATTACAAACGAGGCTGACTGACAAGTCTAAGTATTCAGGAATATGTTCCAAATTACTTAAACATGAAATAGGTTATTCTCCAATGTGTACAGGTGCCTCTCTTTATGGGATGTATGTGCGGCCAAACTGTAAAAGTGTGACCGCAGTCTTGCCAAGACACATGAAAACCAAGACAAATGAAAGGCCATTTTGTCCTCAAAGTGGATATAATTAAATCATAGGGTTCTCAAATCATCAGACCATGTCCACCACGATACACTTTAGATTTGGATGTTTGACATATACGTACATTGATGAGCACCACTGTAAAAACTGGTGAGTGTAAAGAAGGGGCTTTCAGCATTGTATGTCTTGGCAGAGCTACAATTGGATGGTTATTCAGTATCCACAATGGGCATTTGACTAAGCTTTCTTTATTCATCTAAATCTAAACCTTTCTTTCAAGTGCAAGTAACAGCACATTATTAATTTCAATTTTCTGCTATGACCATAAAAAAAATATTACAAAAATGATGATATTACAGTAGTGTTCTAATGCAGCGTATAGTTGCCATTTGGCTGTAAAAACAAAAAACAAAAACAAAACAAAAAACAGCATCATTAAAAAAATAGGATATTGAGAAATGCTTGCTACTTTTACGAAAGAAAGAAAGAACACTGAGGAGCTGCATTTGGAACGGTCAGATAAATCTGGTCAATGTTTGAAAACCCGTGTTTTTCTTGGAGCATTGTGAAGTCCACGTAATAAAATGGAAATGATACAACTCAGCCTTCATTCAGGCTCTCTACCAAATTGGACAACCAAACAGGGCAATTGTAAGAGTGGTGACCAAAGACCAGCTTGAATCAAACAGCAGAAACTATCCAACAACAATCTTTTCAACACTTCATTTACTGGCCTCTTTGGGAAAGTGGCTGAAAGAGAAACAGCAAAAGTACTGCAGTGATCTAGATGCCCTGTAAAGCATTTGAAAGTGATGAAACTAAATTTGTGCTCTTTGGCCTGAATGCTAAGCACCAAGTCGACCAAGTAACACCTCCCTTATCATCAATCAAGAACGGTTGAGGTAGGATAAGGCCCTTAGGGTTTCCTTTAAAAAACTGGAAAATTTGATGGAGAAACAGGGAATATGGATAGAGCCAGATCCAAATCCTTGAAGAGAATCTGTTTCAGTCAGCCAGAGATATCACTTAAGATTTATTTTCCAGAAGGAAAATGATCTTATGCAAAAACTAAATACCATAAAGAAATGGCCTGCAAAAAAGAAAATGAAATTTTCTGAAATGATACAGGCAGAGCCCAGACTTAATTTCATTTTTTTTTTAAATCTCTGTGAACCCATGGCAAACCATTGAACAAGTCTTGATGTGTTTCACCTGATCTTTGATCAGATTATACATTTGTAGATGTTTTTATGCATGTTTTGTTGCATTTGCACTTTTCTGACCAGCAGGGGTCACCAGCATGTGGCGTCTTGAGCAATTGCGAAGCATTTGGTTCAAATTATTTGAAACTTTGAAAAGCTTTGTTTTTCCCATTACTAACATTAGGCTACTACTAACACTAAAAGAACGTCACAGGTTGTAATAAATGTCGTAATTATGGTTACATCATGTCGTTAATGCATAAGCTTCTTTTGGTTCAGGGGAAACTGTAAAATGCGGTGCTCGGTGACTATCTGTTCACAACTGATGAAACTGGCCCCGTCTGCCTTTCATACAACTCTGCCTCATGGAATACGCTGATAACGTGTGATGTCTGCGCAAACAGGGTGCGCGAAGGTATGGAAATACGTCTGACAGGCAGGTAGGACTGAATGCAATGATTGGACAAACATTTTCTGAGACTTAACCAAGGACAGTAACCAAGTACATTTACTTAAGTACTGTACTTAATAATTTTTTTTTGAGTATCTGTACTTTACTTGAATATAATTGTATTTTTCCTGGAAACTTATGACTATAACTTTACTACATTTGAAAGATTACTCAACTACATTTCCATCAAGGTCCCCAAAGTCAGAAGTCATTTCTGTAGCAGCTTTGAAAGTCAGTGAATGTTTGTTTTTATTTTTGCAGACAGCCTATCAGTAATCACTCTTGTAGGGTCATGTGAAGTTTCACAGCATTTTTTGAACATTGATCATTTTATAGCAAAATGAGAGAAGACGGTTCCTCGGCACAGTGTGCGCACCCACGGCCATACTTAGAAGTAAGTTTTAGTTTTCTGAAAAGATTAAAGATTAGTTTCGTTGGCATACACTTGATGCATATCTCATAAAATGTTAAAAAATGTAAACATCTGGGAGAAAGAGAAAAGTATTGATCATTGATGAATCTGAAAAGCATGATGACACAAAAGAGGGCTCAGTTCAGTGTGCACACAGAAAGCTTCCTCTCAGATGCCAGAGCATAGAGATCTCTTTCACGTCTTTTCGCAATTGAACAGACCAATACAGACAAAATGATGTCAAAATGTCAGTTTTGGTAAGTATTCACTTAAACAAAGTTTATCATGTTTTAAGTGAATGTAAACATTTGTGAGAATATCGGATGTGTATAATTGTATTGGATCCGTGCATTCGGCCTTAAAATGACAGCAACTTTGTAAAGACTTTGTAAAATTTACTTTTGATACTCAAGTACTTTTAAAAACAAGTACTTCTTCTACTTAAGTAAAAATCTGTTTTTACAATGTTCGCTTGTAACGGAATAATATTTGACCATTAGTTCTTTTACTTTTACTCAAGTAATAGAGTTGTGTACTTTGTTCTTTTTTATATTTAGATCATTGATTGCTATCATGATGTGAAGAGAGTTTCAACCGGAATAACAAAATTGTTTGAAAAACCATGCCTACCCTACCTTTCACTGTTCTTATCAAACCAGACAGGATAATAATTAAAATTCTGTCTGAAAATGTCAAGCGCACACACAATGACATACAAGACTGAAAAAATATTATTTTATCTGATGAATCATTTCCTCTGCCATTAGTCCAGTTTTAAGCTAACTACAGAAGATAAAATACATACACATGTTTATCTGATACTGGTTGGATAAAAAATTATTTGTACAATTACAGGAAGTGCTGATATACAGTGCATCCAGTATTCACAGCCATTTTCAGATCTTTTCAGAGATATTCAATCGGGTTCAAGTCTGGGCTCTGGCTGGACCACTCAAGAACATTCACAGAGTTGTCCCGTAGCCACTCCTTTGTTATCGTGGCTGTATGCAGAGTCGTTGTCCTGTTGCTAGATAAACCTTCGCCCTAGTCTGAGGTCCAGAGTGCTCTGGAGCAGGTTTTCATCAAGGATGTCTCTGTACATTGCTGCATTCATCTTTCCCTCCGTCCTGACCAGTCTCCCAGTTCCTGCTGCTGAAAACAGCATGATGCTGCCACCACCATGATTCACTGTAGGGATGATGTTGGCCTGGTTTCCTCCAGACATGATGTTCATCTGGCCATTCTACCACACAGGCCTGACTGGTGGAGTGCTGCAGTGATAGTTGTTCTTCTGAAAGGTTCTCCCCTCTCCACAGAGAAACACTGGAGCTCTGTCAGAGTGACCATTGGGTTCTTGGTCACCTCCCTGCGTCTAAGGCCCTTCTCCCACTATCGCTCAGTTTGGCCAAGTGGCCAGCTCTTGGAAGAGTCCTGGTGGTTCCATATTTCTTCCATTTACGAATGATGGAGACACTGCTAATTTTTTGCACCCTTTCCCAGATCTGTGCCTCGATACAATCCTGTCTCCGAGATCTACAGACAATCCCTTGGACTTCATGGCTTGGTTTGTGCTCTGACATGCACTGTTAACTGTGGGACCTTATATAGACAGGTGTGTGCCTTTCCAAATCATGACCAATCAACTGAATTTACCACAGGTGGACTCCAATCAAGTTGTAGAAACATCTCAAGGATGATCAGTGGAAACAGGATGCACATGAGCTCAATTTTCAGTGTCATGGAAAAGGCTGTGAATACTTATGTACATGTGATTTTTTTCGTTTTTTATTTTTAATACATTTGCAAAGATTTTAAACAAACTTTTTTACATTTTCATTATGGGGTATTGTTTGTAGACTTTTGAGGAAAATAAGGAATTTAATCAATTTTGGAATAAGGCTGTAACATTACAAAATGTGGAAAAAGTGAAGTGCTGTGAACACAATAGATATCAGAATCTTTGAATCACACTGATGATTTAATAGCAAAAGTCCCAGTTTATTTCTTGTCCTCTGATTGTTGAAGAATAATTATGGAGGTCAATTCACAAACACATGCACATGCTCTCAGGGGACTTGTAAATGTCACAGGCAATCAGTTCTCTCTGGCTCAATTCATTTCATTAGTCTGACTGATTAAATACCTGAGGATAAGCCAATACATCTCCAGTGCTCAAGTTTTGCTATTAGAAAAAGAAGGATTTAGAAAGCAAGACAATTATTTGCTCACTTAGTTTCTGTTTCTGTGGGAGTTTTCATTTGTTTTACTTGTTTTAGGAGAATTAGAAGTGTGAGAAACACCTGGGTTTTGTTAATTAACTCCTTTTGGTCCCAGATCAAACAAACAAGAAAACTCATGGACACTGACAGAGACATATGGGCATAAACAAATAGGCATATGAAATGTCTCAGGTTGTGAAAGTCATTAGATCTTAAAAAACAGGTTGTTACCTGCAAAAGCAATTATTTGCATAGAAATGCTCTCTCTTTCTCACACACAGAAATGCTCAGTGTTGGAGGTAACCAGATTCTTTGTCAACCAGACATTCATTGCCTTGGGCTCAGATGGTGATATTAAACTATTCAGAGCTGTTCCACTCCAAGCAGCAATCGAGTTTGGAACAGGATGACGTTATATTAAACACACTATCACACAGCAATCTTGTCCGTGTGGCTCCTATAGCTTGGGTTTTGATCAAAAAGGCAGCCAAATATTCTATTACAAAGCACCGCCTACTAAAATGAAAAATTACCTAAATGCAGATATACAAAACATACTTTGCTGAATAGACTCTGACACTCTAAAATACATTATTATAAGTTTTATTCCATTAATGGAAAGTATACCAGGTATTATAGCATAATGTGTATGTAACAGCACATCTCAGGTGATAAATTATAGCAGAACAGTGATAAGGATTTTTAATAAAGCTAAGGAGACATAATATTGAATTCATAATTCTTCTTATCATACTATATAAACTAATGGTTCTTAAAGGGGTCATAAACTGGCTTTTTTATTTTTTATACGGTTGTCTGAGGTCAACTTATGAATGGTTTTTACTTTCTAATACATGCTATGATTGGATAAGTTTTGCATATTATAATGAGATTCTGCTCCCCCGTGAGTACACGTGAGAAATTGTTTTGAAAGTATGTGGGGAAACAGCAACCGGAATGATTTGCCCAAAGGGCTCGCAAAATGTCTGAAGTGAAGGAAATTAAATGAAGGAACAAATGCGCAATGTCTTACCCACGTGGGCTTGATATTCATTAAAAATAAAGTTCATCCACGCGTTCATAATATTGGAATCCGAATGAAGCTTATGCAGCATGTTTATTGCTTGGAAGTTCGATCAGGTTTAGCTCCACATAGGCCTATAATCAGTGGGCGGGACTACAGGATCAGTCGTTCTTCTTTTTCTGTTGAGGGGGTGTTTCACTGAGCCCGATCTCACGAAAATTCGTATCAATAGTACGAGTGTGCAGTCTCGTAGAATGTATATTGAAACTCATTTTGGCGTGCATATGGTACGCACTTTATGGCGTATTATACGTACAAACCCCCCACACCCCCACCCTCACCCTACCCAAAAGCATGTCATATACACGCCATAAAGTGCGTATCATATGCACACGAAAAACTGTGTAGCATATTCACACCAAAACTAATTTTGGCGTATACATTCTACGAGATTGCACACTAGTACTATTGATACGCATTGTCATGAGATCGTGTTGGTTTCACCACACTCTGATGTCACAGCTTGGCACATTCTGAGATTGAGCGTTTGCTGGTTCTGGTGTCAATAAAAGCTTTTCATTGACTTTACAAGGAAGTTTCCAGCTCCAAAACTTACAGTATATTATTATATCACGATTAACTTTTATATATAAAATGCTGAATGAAAAGTTGATCAGTTCATGATTTTTAAAAATGGTTTGCATCAGGATACAGATTTTACATTGGAGTGGTGACTCATGTTTGTCCTTGCTGGATGTGACCCCAATGTAGTCTGAGTCATACTTTCTTTTATCTTCCATAGTTTTGTACATAGCTTTTTGAGAATGTCAAGCAACATGCCATGTTACCATCTGTCCGATTTGGCTACAGCTGAGTTGGCGTCAGAAAGATGCTTGATTGAACACACAGCCTTGACAGTAACAACAAAAGGTGTGGGAAGAGTTTTTACTTCCTTTTAAAAGTTGATAAACATGTTTTGGTTTTTTTACCATACCATTATTTGCAGTGTTTGTTAATGTACCATTGTTTTCCCTGCTGTCAGAATAGACATATGACTGCAATACATGTTTGGGTCATGACCCACCAGTTGAGAACCCCTGCTATAAACAACCAAAAAGTTATCATTTTCTCAAATTTCCCCTCCAGAACTATATCAACATATAAACATCTCCTGAAACGGTTCAGAATTTAAATGTGAGGATGTGATGAGATTATATAAGAGCAGATCTCAGACAGCCTGTCAGATCTGAGAACCATAAGAAATGTGATCGCTTGGTGACAGCTGCTTTTAGGCGCTCTGTATACAGAAATGCAGCTGCTAAACAAAACACAGCAAATTACAGACTACAGAAATAATACAACCAAATCATAAAAATCACAGAAAACACTTTCTGCAAAGAAATGATTAGTTCCAAAAATGGAGACAAATAAAATAAACACATTTGTAAAGGTGCATTTAAAAAATAGGTTTTCATGGAACTCATGTCATTGATTATTTCAAATATGTCTTGGCTGAACTTAAAAATGTCAAGTCATTTACCTGCGGCTCCAGATTAGTCACAGGAATTTATGACCAAAGATGGTAGATTTCAGGTTGTGCATTTTAAGGGGTTCTGCTGCAGCATCTGAGCAAGTGCACTGAGATGAATGGGAATGTTAACAGATTGCTTTCTCAGATTGTCACTATTCATGACAACAAAATGAAGAAAAGCAATCTAAAACTTTTTTTAGGTTATAATAGAAAGACACTTGTAAAAACAAATCATAAGTGTTTGTGGAATATGGTTTGGCCTTTAGTTCTGTAGCTCTTCTCTTGTCCATTCATGCAAACAGAGCACAGTCATTTCTGGCTTCTGCACGAGCTCTTAACCTCTAAGACAAAGACTTTTAAGTGTGCAATTGGATGTTAAGTGAGCAATTAGACTATTGCTTAACCTTACCCCCACATTTTTTTCACTAACTAATTGTAGAATAATAGAGTCATTAATCCGGCAAGAACTCATTAGTATTCTTAGAAAGCAGTAAAGGATGTCAGAGATGTTTTTATTATAAGGCAGACCCAGAATTCACCTGCATTGTCTTATAGCACCACTACCATATAAAGAACCTGTTAAGCCCAGCGTGGTTCTTCAGCGGTTCTTTGGGGTGGTTGAGGTGCTATATTTGGCACCATATAAAGAACCTGTTAAGCCCAGTGTGGTTCTTCAGCGATTCTTTGGGGTGGTTAAGGTGCTATATAGCACCACTGCCTGTTATAAGCCCCTATATAATTCTTTAAAGGTTCTCTTACGCTCTCTTAGTATCTTAGTTTAGTTGGGGAAAGGTTTATAACGACATTAAAATAAAGAAAATAACGTGGTTCTCGACCTTTTTGCCAACAAATATTCCTTTTTTTTTGCCTCCAAAACATGATTTCTTTTAATAATGTTCATGAAACAGGCAGATGGTTGCTTTGACCATCAATTATCAGATAAAGTGAGTCATACTATTTTTTTTTTCCACTTTTAACTTTAATATTTGGTATGTTCACCTTTTGCATCAATTTCAGCAGTACATCTCTCTGGTAGACTGGGTAAACCCAGCCCGATCTGCCAGTGATTTGACTTCGCCCTGCAGCTCAGGCTGGAAACCTGTACATATTTCTATCCTGCTTCTGCTACAAATTTGCGGGGACCAACCACAGACCGGCTCTATCACGCCTCTTGTGCAGTAGAAAACAAAGAGCAGACTCCCCAGACCAATGTTCAATCTTACAAGATTGAGCTTGGTCTGGTGATAGCCAGACAATCTCTCTGGCATAGTGTCAATATATTTCCTCTGAGAACTTCAACACTATTGTTATCCCATCCCTTCTGCAACTGAAGCCAAAGGCTTTCCTTTGAATGTACAATAGATATGTTTATTTTCCAACTCGCCCCAAATGTGCTCAATAGGGTTGAGGTCCGGACTTTGAGGGGACCAGTCCATCATTTTCAATGTTCCAGCAGATTCCTTCCGTTGCAGGTAGTTCCGGCAATAGTTAGAAGAATATTGCGGGTCATTGTCCAATTGGAAAAATAAATCCAGGCCCATTAAGACTTCCAGATGCCAATTGTTCTAATAATTTTGGCCTCCACTGTATGAGAGATGAGTAACATAAATCTAAGGAGGAGAATAGGGTGGTGGTGGGATTCAACAATACAGTTTGGATACTGAGAGCTGTCAGTTTGAATTACGTGGAGGGAGGAATACAGTTGGAGGATGAGAAAAAGATAAGACATGGGATTTGAAAAGGTTCTGTATAGCCCCTATAAAGATATAGCACTTGTGGTTCCCCTGTGAGTACAAGAAGCCAATTAACCAGTTTTAGTTTTATTTAGTACCATTTTTATTTAGAGTGTACTTCTGGCGTTTGTACCACAATTGGCACACAGCCAATTATATGAATGTCAAATTACATTATTCAAGTAATTGAAATGACTGTATTTGTACTCCTTGTCTGTGTGATGTCACATCATGAACTATAGATAGTTCAAACGAATTACATGGGGACAAATTTATTTGGCATTTATTTGAAGGACAAAGGGCTACAGGAAATGACCAGCTCTGTACTCATATGCTACCTGTCAGTTCATTATGGTTAAATTAAATTTTTTGTGGCTCACTTGTTAAATTAAATGTCAGGTGAATGACCACATAATACAGTGTTTGTCTGTAATCTTGCTTTTTAATGCCTTCTACAGAGAGATCCGCTTAATATGACAAACCATTAGGTGAGTCATCCAACTGCATTACCAAATGTTCCAGATTTTCTTCACTGATTGAAGGCTATATAGCAGGGTTAAATGCAAACACACTCTTTTACACTTGCTTGCTTGCTTTCACTCTCTTGTCCATTTCATCCACTCACTATTTTAAGTACTACAAGGACAAACTCCATGTTTTGTAACTAAGGCAAGGTACATGTTAACTGGCAATATTTCACATAAAAAAAGAAGAGAAAAAAAATCACAAGGATGATATCTATTAAATATCCCAAACATGTTTTGTTTTTCTCATTCAGCCTCACAATGTGCTCTTCTATGCATTTTCATTAGCTGCAACAGTGTGTAATTTGAATCCCTGGTGCCGCTTACAATTTGTAATAGCTAAGATCCAATGTCCTCTAGTGCTTATTTGTAAACATGGGCAGCATCACTAATGTGGATGGCAAAAATTCTTGGCCTGCAACATTTTAGGGCTGCACAAAAAATATCAAATTGCTTTTAAGGCAAGATACCCAGTGAATAGGGTAGGAAAAAAGATATCACCATATTTATTTTATTGACTACATTAAGAAAAAAAGTATATGTTTTCTGAAATGTTATGTATAAATATGCAAATGAGGCATTATATAATAAAATTAAAGCCAGGGTTGGGATGCCTGCCTTTACATGCACATGAACACCCCATGACATCCCATTCTTAATCCATAGGATTTAATATGGAGTTGGAGCACAATAACAGCTTAAATTCTTCTGGACAGGCTTTCCACAAGGTTTAGGAGTGTGTTTATGGGACTTAAACGGGGACCATTCTTCTAGAAACAAATTTGTGAGGTCAGGCACTGATGTTGGACAAGAAGGCCTGGCTCACATTCTCCGCTCTAATTCATCCGAAAGGTGTTCCATCGGGTTTAGGTCTAGACTCTGTGCAAGCCAGTCAAGTTCCTCCACACCAAACTTACTCATCCATGTCTTTATGGACCTTGCTTTGTGCACTGGTATGCAGTCATGTAGGAAGGGACCATCCCTAAACTGTTCCCACAATGTTAGGAGCATGAAATTGTCCAAAATGTCTTGGTAGGCTGAAGCATTAAGAGTTCCTTTCACTGGAACTAAGGGGCCAACCCCACAGCAAATAACCCCACAGCAAAACCCCCCCTCCACCAAACTTTACACTTGGCACAATGCAGTCAGGTACTGTTATCCTGGCAAAATATCTGCCAGACCAAGACTCGTCTATTGGATGCAGTTGTTCGGCCATGGAAACCCATTCCATGAAGCTCTCTAAGCACTGTTCTTGAGATAATTTGAAGGCCACCAAAAGTTTGGAGGTCTGTAGATATTGACTCTGCAGAAAGTTGGCGAATTCTATGCACTGTGCGCCTGAGCATGCGCTGACCCTGCTCTGAGATTTTACGTGTCCTACCACTTCGTAGCTGAGTTGCTGTTGTTCCCATTTCCTTCCCCTTTGTTATAATACCACTAACAGGTGACTGTGGTATATTTAGTAGTGAGGAAATTTCATGAATGGGGTAATCGCATAGGTGGCAACCTATCATGATACCATGCTTGAATTCACTGAGCTCCTGAGAGCGACCCATTCTTTCACAAATGTTTGTAGAAGCAGTCTGCATGCCTAGATGCTTGATTTTATACACCTGTGGTCATGGCAGTGATTGAAACACCTGAATTCAATGATTTGGAGGGGTGTCCCAATACTTTTGGCAATATAATGTATATGAACAAACCCCTCTGTGAAAACCTTTAGAATATATAACTGTAAAGTTTGCTCTCGGGGTCCCCCTACAGTTGGTAAACAGTATTGTCCTCTACTGCTGTCGTAAACTGTCATCCTACATCAGGATGCGCACGTGCATTTGTTGACATGACAACCATGATAGCCCTGAACACTGCAGGAGGAGTTCACATGCAGGTGTTCTGCTTGCGTCGCGTGTGAAATGTCTTCATCCCAGCTACAGTGGCATTTTCAAACGCCAAATGATCGCGATGCTCACGTTTACAAGCCAGCGTCATTATAGTAGCCTAGTCCATTGGTTACTGTTTTACAGAATCTATATGAGACTTCAATTCAATGTTTGAGTGGTAGATAATAACCATATATTGTCAATATTATAATATCAAGCTACCATAGATGAATCTGCAAATTTGAAAAATCGATTTGCATTATAGCTTGAGGCAAGACAAATAAACAAATATCACAGACATGTTAGGTATCCTAATCGGTTTGTGTATGTCAAAAAAGTGAAGCCGTGCCAGGGGATCTCGCGACACCAGCTAATCTGCCATTCTCGCGAGAGTAGAGGATTGTTTCGATGCATGAGGGTGTCCCCTCATTCTCGCAGACCCTCCCCTGTGTTCAATGCAACCCGTTAGTGATTCTCGCGAGAGTATGCGCAGAAGATGGCAGATGGCTCCTCCTTCAGCTCATGCCAACGAGCAAACGCTCGCCCAATGTTGATCCTCGTCCTTCCTTTAATCAGATTACTTTCTGATTCCTTTTCTCTTTTTGCTTTCCTCCGAAAAAAAAACCTTTGCTTTCTTATTTTTCTGTGCTGCTTCGGCCATGACCAAAACATCCAGCAAACAAACAGTAGTTGGGCTTGCACGTCTAAATTTAAGGAAGTGGGGGGGGTGGTGGTGGAAGTGACGTATATGCCGTAAATCAGTCGAATTTTGTAGTTCTTTTTGTTCTCGGTTACTACCCGAAACCCGAAGTTTAAAAGTACTATTAAAAACGATACAGACCCCGTTAGGCTATGGCAGACATGTCATTGAACATATTGTAAGTCGATGTATCATCCCAAGAGTCTTGAAAATATATTGTGAAGGTTGAAAAGTTACCTAGTGCTGCTTTAAAGATATATACTGCAATTGAAATCAAGATGCTAGTGCTATAAAAGATCCGCTTAAAAGTGTATTTTGGATGTTTGCTTTCCACTAGTGAAAAAAACTATGAAAAGCCAAAAAGCCATAAATCTTAAAATTGACAGATGCATGAAAAATCTTTGTTTTTTCTTTCTTTACAAAGGAGGAACACAAAGGAGTTAACATGAAATTATGCTTGCAGCCCCTTTTACTTAATAATGCTAAGTCTTTATAAGTGAAATTGGGTATGTAACAATAAAAACATATGTCAAAAAAGGGTTTTATCCATCAGAATTGATAGGATAACACAAGGTGGTTTATGGCAGGTAGCTGGAGGGGAAGAGTTGAAAAATAAGAGGTATTGGTGACATCAAGGGAAAATTATCACATGTGAAGAAATGTATTAATGAAGTAAATTGGGTCAATTCTTATTTGATGTTGACTTATGCTGGCAACATTTCACAGATGCTTTGTAAAAGAGGAATATTTTAGCAGTGACATTAACATTTGTGTGTTAACTGATCCCCATATTCAGTCAGAAAAAAAGGGGGAAACCCTTCCTTCTGAAGATTATTTGTCGTCATCTTTTTCCAAAGCCCGATTACTGTTTATTGCAGTGTATCGCTCTCTGACACCTCTCATCTCCTTTAGCCAGAGCCTAGCATTTAGGAACAGATTACTGCTGGATTATGGGTATGGTCCAAAGTGCTCTTTCTGCTCCCAGAGCACGTCCCTGTAGCCCCTGATGCCCACTCAGAGAAAGCAGAGAGCCTTTGCTCAGACAGTTAGTCTACGGCTGACTGTGCTCTCCCTTGGAAAGAAATTTACAGAATTAAAGGCTTGCTGTCTCCAGACTTCACAGCATAAAGTCAAACTGTTTTTGACAAGTAAACTTGATGGCCCATTCAGAAACGGCATGGATTTAAAAGAAAAATACTCTTTGGAAGCAGTTTTGCAGACAGGGGGAACTGGTATCACCGCTATGAAACTTTACTCACGGTATAAGTGCACAATCCTGGAAGGGTGCAAAGTACAGATATTGTGTTTCTTTTTATGGTTTAAAATACACTGCAATTAAACCCCTCAGCAGTCACCTATAATGCTGCCAACACGAGTAATGTGCTAATTTACCAGAGTTCAGGGGTGTAAAAAGGACAGAAAAATAATTAGGTAATGTATTTAACTATTTAATTAAAGGTGAACTATGTAACATTTTTGCAGGAAAATATCCAAAAACCACCAGGCCAGTGGTATATATTTTGTTCAGTTGAGTACTAGAATATCCCAAATGTTTCCAACTATTTGTAAATCGTGAGAAATTGCTATTTTAACCACGGAACCGGTGAGGGAGTCGCCTGTCAATTGCGTCATATCTGCGTTACCCTCGGTTTCCGGTTTTGTTTAGCAGAAACGCTTTACTCTCACTGGAGTGTGGACAAGTATAACAGCAGCCGCCGAGCGAACGTCATAACGTCCTTTTCAACACACTCATATATATCTAATATGATAAACAGAGCTGCGTTACCTCATACTCATGACTGGAAAAGCGGAAGTAGCACCGGCGACCGTGTCATAATAAAAGTCCCGTCGGTGACTATGCCATAATAACAGTCCTGCACTTCAATCGCTCCTGCGGCCTTGCTCAGCTCCACAACACTCGGTCCTGCTCTGCTTCTTACTACAGTAACGTTAATAATCGCATCCATGGACATGATTTCTGCCCGAGTCCTATCCTGACTCTTTCCCACTGACTATGAGGTGAAGACCACATGTCCCAAGATTCTGCGCTCAAATGTGGCGTCATCAAACTACGCCATTGTTTTGAACAGGCGACCTCTAGTGGACGGAAAAGTTACACTGTGTAGCTTTAATGTATTTAAACAGCAAAGTATACTTGGATGTACCAGTGTTGGAGAAAGTTACTTTGAAAAGTAATGCATTACAATATTGCATTACTCCCTTAAAATTTTAATTAGATACTTAGTTACTTTTTAAGAAAAGTTATACATTACTTTTGCAGTACTTTTTCTCACCTGGTCTTGGGTTGTTCTTGTTTTGTTTTGCAGGGCATGCAAATTCACTCATGTGCAGGGTGCCCCTCAAACAAACCTTTCAGCTTTGCTGCCATTCTGGATAATGGAAGAATGCAGGAGAAAAAAGTTAAACACTTACTTCACTAATAAAAACAAAAAATCTAAAGTCATTTTTGCTCATGAATCATCGAAGGTCAGCAGCTAGACATTGATCAATAAAGGTAGATTAAAGCTGAACAACTGTGATCTCCTAAGCTGAACAACCGTGATCTCCGATCCCTCAGGCGGCACTGCATAAAGAATCATCATTCATCTATAAGCGATATCACCACATGGGCTCAGGACTACTTTGGCAAACCTTTGTCAAGTACCACAATATGTAGTTACATCCACAAATGCCAGTTAAAACTGTCCTGTGCCAAAAGGAAGCCCTATGTTAACAGTCTCCAGAAGCGCCGTCAACTTCTCTGGGCTCGGAGGCATCTGGGATGGACCATCACACAGTGGAAACGTGTACTGTGGTCAGATGAATCAGTATTTCAGGTATTTTTTGGGAGGAATGGACGCCGTGTGCTCCGGACCAAAGAAGAAAAGGATCATCCAGACTGTGACCAGAAACAAGTCCAAAAGCCAGGGTATCATGGTATGGGGTTGTGCCAGTGCCCTTGGCAAAGGTAACTTGCACTTCTGTGAAGGCACCATTAATGCTGAAGAGTACATAGAGATTTTGGAGCATAATATGCTGCCTTCAAGAAGACATCTTTTCCAGGGACGTCCATGCATATTTCAACAAGACAATGCAAAACCACATTCTGCACACATTACAAAGTCCTGGCTGCGGAGGAAGAGGGTACGGGTACTTGACTGGCCTGCCTGCAGTCCCGACCTTTCTCCAATAGAGAATGTGTGGCGCATTTTGAAGCGCAAAATACGACAACGAAGACCCCGTACTGTTGCCCACCTTAAGACTTGTTTGCAGGAAGAATGGGACAAAATTACACCTGAAACACTTCATCACTTGGTGTCTTCAGTCCCTAAACGTATTTTAAGTGTTCTGAAAAGGAATAGCAACATTACAAAGTGGTAAATGCTTTACGGTCCCAACTTTTTTTTAAATGTGTTGCAGGTCTGAATGACAGGAAAGGATGCATATTTACAAATGACATGAAGTTGACCAGACAAAACATGAAATATTTTGTGTTCATATTGTCTGCAATGAAATATAAGTCAAAGTAAATTTAGAAATCACTTCTTCTTTTATTTATTTGCGTTTTCCATACTGTCCCAACTTTTTCTGATTTGGGGTTGTACATTAAAATATTATTTATAATGTTGAATATTATGTATAATAATGCAATGGGGGAATATATATTTTCTTCTTGGAAAAACAACTGAGTAAGTATTTGAGTCAAGTATTCAGTTTAAAAAAAAAACTGATGATGCTGTAATGGCACACATTTTCTTACCAAAGTTACTGGTGCAAGCTTACCAAAGATTAGCTTCAAGTACAGACAAGAAAGTTCTTTCGAAAAGCTGTCCACTGTCAGAAATTTAACCAGCACTCAAAGTATTTGATCATCATTGATATAAGCCCTGCCTGGAATACGCTACCTTTATCTGGTGTGTGATCTGTCTCTTGCTTTAGGCTCTGTAATGAGGTGCTGTATCGATCTGTTGAGTGCACGTGGAATACAGCGCAGTGAGCCATCTGCCAAACCGCACTCATTCAGACTGATTGCACCAGCATTAGCACAATACCCAAGCAAGCATATAGGAGCCGTTACCATGGTAGCAACTTTGTGACAGCATCACAACTTCCTGCGGGTCCTTATAAGGGCTGGAATTAGGGATGCTGAAATGACAGGTAAATGTGTTGGTGAGAACTAATGAAATTACAGAATTGTAATTAATACGATGAATTCGAAAATTTAAGTTGTTGTTGTTCACCCAAAAATAAAAATTCTGTCATCAATTACTCACCCTAATGTTGCTTAAAAGCTGTATTGTGGGAGTTTTTTTCACTCTGCAAAATGTATGTCATTATTTACTGACAATCTTGGCTTGCCAAATGATAAAAGGTTGTAAGTTTATTATAAATTTAAGAGATAGTTCTCCCGAAAATGAAAACTTGCTGTACATTTTTCTCACCCCCAGGCCATCAAAGATGTGTCTTTTTTTCTTCAGTAGAAATGTAAAGATTATTATTTAGCTGAAAATGTATGGTAATTCATATAATGCAAATCAATGCCTACTGTCATTTTGAGATTCAAAAAAACATGTAGGCCTACTGGCACAACAAATTTAAAATCCATGCCATGCCATTCTGAATTTTTTTTACAAAATTATTATCTGTAATCCACAGCCTTGGCAAATGGTCGTGCTAGTGACAGTCTGAAGTACATAATGATGAATGTGCGAGAGTAAACTTCCAGCGTTTGTACAACAGAGAGGGAAGATGCGTGTGTTGTTAGTTCACATCACACTTACATATAATTTGTAGAGAGTTAATTGAATTGCGTATTTGGCGTGCTGTCCTGGGAGGGCTTCGAGCTCGGACTTCGGGCCGAACCTAGAGAGTTATCTGACATGCTCCTCCCGAACCTCGTTTAGTAAAACAGCATTTAGTAAAACAACATATTGATCATCAAAGTGGTTCTTACTTATGCTTATCCTGGATGGCGTATATAAAAAATTATGATTAAGTTACATTCGCTTGCACAATCTCAGTCAGGAAAATGTACTTTTCACCAACGTTTGAACTCTTGAGCATACGTCATTATGCGACGGAAAGCTCGCGGTTCAGACAGCCATGAACAAACTGAAAGATGACGGTAGCCTTATCAACAAGGACCAGGTTCAGCTAAAATATTATTTACATTTCTACTGAAGAAAAAAAAGACACCTATATCGTGGATGTCCTGAGGGTAAATTAACAGCAAATTTTCATTTTTGGTGAACTAACTGCGGACAGCACAACAGAAATGACATATTTGTGAAAGCTTCATAGACTTTGAAAACAATGGGACATTTGAAAATCCATTTTCCATGCATTTTGATCCACTTAAATGTGGCAATGGAAAAATATTATTCATTCCTGATTAGCCTCAGTAAAAAGGAAAAAGAGAAGCAATAATCAATGGCTCTCCAGAGAGCAGACAGTGGAGACACTAAACCAAGAGACTTAGTTCCATTATGTGATTATAGATGTCTCTTGGGGGGGAAAAAGAAGTCATGATGACATTTAACTTTCACCGAGTTATTTTATATTGAAAAGTTGGAGCTTGGACTGATGAATAATAATAAATCAATTCCCTGCTATACTCACAACGTATCTCACAGTTCGCATTGTAATGACAATCCATCTATCATTTCTGTTATCTCGGCTCCACTTTCGCCAACAATAACACATTTACAAACTTTGCATGCTATTTTTGATATACTGCCAGTAAGCTTTCAGAGTGGTTTGTTTTGTCTTGACTCAAGTGAGTCATTAACATACATTTTCACCTTACAGAATATCACCAGACGGCTTACACAATCAATCAATACATTTGTACAAAATGAATGTTAAAACGGTGTCTAAATTCCTTTTGCATTACACTTTTTATTCTTCTCTTTTGTGTTTCTTGACCTTCTCTGAACTTGGAATCTAAATCCCATAAACATGAAAGAACATAAATATATCAATAGGCAAAGAGGAAGAGATGTCTTAATGATAATTTTCTCTGGAAAAAGTTATGTTCCCAAGGCCCTGGCTCATATAAAATGAAGCATCCCATTAGAAGACTGGCTGAGCGGAATATAATGATATAATAATTTTTTGCTTTAAATAAGGTTATGATATCAACATCTTTGACATTTCATAATTCTTATTCTTATAACCATTTTCAATATAATTAAAAAAAAACCTCTCAAGCTTACTGAAGACAAACAGTGATAGAGCAAAGAAACTACAATAAGAACAAAAACACGATTGAAATAGACCTGAAAAACTTCAAGCATTAGAAATAAGAACAACACAAAATGTATAAAGTTGTATAAAGTAATCAAATGTTATTTAAAAAAAAAAAAAAAAAACACTGCATTGTCTTCACTCCCAAGGCGTCAAAATCTGAAGCATGGTCAAGTGCCTTCCGCACGGTGATTAACAGACAGCAAACAGCAGACAAAAGGCTACCCACCTGCCACTCAAAGTGGCCACGTCCTTAATTATGCAGAACTTTAAAGCTTCATATAATATAAACGAAAAAAAATCACCCCCTCACAGTTGTCATGAAGGGCAAAATTAGATATATAGACCAAAACCACAATTTGTACCAGGCTGTAAACTTTTTTTTCTTCTGTAAAGTTGGCCATTTTAACATTGGGCTCAAAGAGATTGTGAGGCTCCCTTCTGGAGCCTGTCCCTAGCGGCCAGTTGATGAATTGCAGTTTCAAGTCACATTGGCTTCAAGAGAAACTGGGGAAGGTTACCTTGGTTGGGCATGGGAACATTATCATCATGAAATTATATTGGGGTATGATTTTGATATTATGACATGTTGGAGTGTGATTCTGAATTAAATCAGCCAGCATCATTTTATTTACATTTATTTTATTTACACTATTTAGACACGTTAATTGTAACATGTAACCCCCATGAACACATTCAAATTTCAAAAATTGTCGCCCGTTACGTCAGATTTCAAAGGGAAACGTCATTGGCTCTCATGTGTCTCATTCTAAAGAGTCGTGACCACTGATCTATAATGACGGGATCATAATTTTTTAAAACGTTAAGATCAACTCTGTTCAATACTTAATACTTTTAATACTTTTAATTGGGGGTTAATACTTTTCTACTGTTTTTTTTTGCAATAATACCTGTTACTGTACTTTTATTTGCCTGTTACGTGTTTTATATTGTTTAGAAGTGTTTAGGGTAACTTTAGGGTAACGTAGTCAGTTGCTCCAAAATATAAATCATGTCTGCTTTTACAAATGCAAAGAATTTAATGCGTCTTGATCTGATGTATTTGGCAAACAACTGAAATGAATGGAGTAACTTAGGCACTTGACCATGCTTCAAATTTTGACGCCTTGCAGTGAGAATGGGTTGAAAAGTAAATTACAAAAGTGATTTAGTCAAGAGCAGTGAGAGATTTTCTCTCTCTCTTTTTTTGTTTGTTTGTTGTAAAAACAGTGCAGGTCCCATTGAAATCATCACACGCATGCGTAGTGGTGCTCACGTGAACCGCATCGGCTCTCTTGAAAGCTCTGCACTATTTACAATGTAAACTGTGTAGGACACTGACACAGGCTAGACAATTATGAATAAATTCGTTATTTTTGTTTGTTTTTGAGCACACAAGTTGTATTGTCGCTTCATAAAATTAAGGTTGAACCACTGGAGTCACATGGACTATTTTAACAATGTTTTTACTAACTTTCTGGACCTTGACAGTTTGATTTCATAAAAAATGTATTTGTGTTCCCAAGAAGATGAAGGTCTTACATGTTTGAAACAAAATGAGGGTGAGTAATTAATGACAGAATTGTAATTTTTGATTTAACTAACCCTTTAAAAACGCATACAAGCGATAAGCTTTCGTGACTACTCAGCACAGCAATGTCACGTGAGTGCAACCGCGATAGAGCCAATAGTCCAAAATCTCTACCTTTCGACAAATTTATACCGGTTAATCATGTCTACCATTATATGTTGCCCACCCCCTACATGTGACCTTCATGATTTGTTTTCTGTACAGTCCCAGTGATCACACAAGTTATAAGCACTATATTCTATTTACACTATGTAAAAATAGATGTATTTTCTTTGCAATAAGTGTAAATAGTAGTTAGATACTATTTTCACCTAATTTTTTAGTACATTATAAAACAGTATGCAATAATGTATTAAGTGTAAATGATTATATTTATTAAATAAATGCTGCCTTATTGGGACAGTAAAGCCCTCCCTACATCTACCCCTAACTCTACCCGATAAACACTTTATTAAATAACCGTTAGGCACTTTAATTCCACTTTTCACAATTTTTTTTTCATATTGAAAAGAAATACCTTTTCCAATCTGATATGCCATGTGAAAAGGGAGAAGTTCAGCAAAAGGTGGATTCGAAACTCGTGTCGATCGCATCAAAAGTATCTGCTATGCGCCTCCCTACTCCAATGCAGCTGACAAGTTTCAGATGTTTTCTGTACTTTTGTCTGGCCCAATCAGACATTGGTAGGTGGAGTTAGTGTAAATAGACACTCTGTTATTGTTAACCAGAACTAATAATGTTATACCTGACTGTTAATTAAGCATACATTATATGCACTGACTATTTCTCTCAAGATTCACTGTCCATTACATACAGCTATAATTTCACAGTCTTTGGATTTCACAATCTGATGGGTTTTTTTTTTTTTTTTTCATTTTTGAGCAAACAAGTTTTATAATGATAGTACATTATGCAATTCTGATGGCAATTTTCCTTAAGGGTTTTCCATTAACACAGTAACTGCCAGCATTTCATTTGTCCCATTAAAGTAAAAATGATAGGCAATAAGACAGTGAAAGAAATTATCATAACATTTCCTGTTCTGACATAAACACTAACAATTAATTTTAATAACAGTGAATGTGCTCATTTGCTTGCTTAACATCACAGAGAAAAAGCCAAATTAAAGAAACTTTCCCAAAATCTTCTTTCAGGTCCTCTGTAGCAGTTGTACACATGTTGATTTAAAGCAGGCTATCTTATTATAGCTGATGGATTATTGATGGAAAAATAGCATGAAATAATTCTAGTTAATTTACACTGAACCCAGATCCCAAAGTGTAGCCATAAAGCTGTTTGTGTGGCTGCCTCTGCGTGTGGAGTTTCAGCTAGAGTCCGATACTGCATTTCCAGAACCAGGCACGGTTCTAGGATTGCGTGACTGCAGGGCATTTTGAAAAATTGGTGGGGAGGCATTTTGTAGTGTTGGTTAGTCACACAAATTCAGAATGATTCACTTTAATTTCTAATGAAATTGTAATTATTTGTTTACATATAGACCACAAGACATAATAATAACTGAATTTACACAAAAGACCCAGTTCAAAAGTTTACATGTGCTTGATTCTTAATGCTTAATAGTGTGTGTTATTACATGGATTATCAAAAGTTGCAAACATTCACTGATGCTCAAGGCAACACTACACGCTGAGGGCCAGTGTGTAAACCTTTGAACAGGATGATTGGACATTGTTCTTTTTTTATTTAAATATCTCAATTTTAAGTACTGCCCTGCAGAAACTACACACTATACCCACCCCTCTCCTCATCATGTGCACATGTTTACACTGCCTGACTTTTAATGCTCTGTGGAGCACTGCTCCTTCTGGAGCATCAGTAAATGTTCTCACCATGTGTAAAATAAATAGTTGTGTGTGAGTCCCTCAGTTGTCATCAGTGTGAAAATATGGATCTCAAAAATCATACACGCACTGCTGGAAAGGGTTAAAATATGCAGAATTTGTTGTTTTGTCATTTCTGAAGAATTGTGGGCAAAACAGGACTATTCATAAAATCGAATCATAAAAAACAGTCATGGATCATCCATTCCAGGTAATGATAGCCTACATACTACTGATAATCAATTAAGTGTATGTAAATGCAGATATTATTACATCTTGTGGACTATATTTAAACATTTGTTATAATAAAAAATATTTGTTGCTAAAATCATGTAATGTATGATATCTCTCTTATTTTAATGACTGGTATTTGATAAAGTGTATGTAACTATGACTTCAGCTAGGCTACTACAACACAAAGAGTGCAATATGCTGATAAAATATTTTACAGCTGATCAAATTTATTCCATATCTTACCACAACAGTTAAATATATATTTTAAACGTTTTAATTGATTTATTTTGGTGAATGACCTGGAAATCACAATTATAAAATTCTCTGTTTCCAAGTTTTCCATGATCTAAATGTAGCCAATAATGGTGTGAGCGCGTTTAAATAGACAATACACAAAAAGCTGCCATTATATTTATTTATTTATTTATTATATTGTGTGCTATCACAAAAATGGGTATCCCCTATACCATTGTCAGTACCATTTACCATGATTTGTACACACACACACACACACACACACAATCCTACGTAGCCTTTCAGTGCTGAGATGATGCAGAATGGCTAATTCGTTGATTAATAAAATCTAAATTTAGGGTACTTTTAATAAAAGTAAAGTCTTTAACATCTTTTGGAGGAAATGAATTATCATCAGAAATTAATATATTCACGATCCAGCAGAGGACCAACCTCTTCTATCTAGTAGCCACGCCCCCTCCGGCGATTGAACGTCATTAGGAACATGGAGCCAATTCAAACCTCAAACGTAGAAAGAACTTAAACCAGTTTACAGCCATACTTCAGTAATGCATTATACATAGGGCTGTGCCTGTGTTGTTGTGAGGCTGTACTATTCTTCCCTCGTGCCCACTGCCGTGTATTGGTCTTGGATGTCAGTTTCACGTTGTTTTGAAGACTCTGTCTGAACATGTATCCACCCTACCCTGCTGTCATAACACTTCATACTTCACAATCACAACAGAGAGGAAACGCTTTTATTTTTTATTAAATGATCGAGTGCAAGGCAGGAAAACCTAAACATACACTGCATCATGGAAGATAAGTGTTGTGTTACCTATTCTTAAACATCAGAGAAACAGTCCAAACCCTGCATTATTCATGATGTCATTACAATTACAAAAACTTTGCAACGGTGAGTATATGCTCTTTGACAGTGTTATGTAATAGACTATTGGTTATCCTACTACACTATATCCTTTAATGAACATGTTGTGAATGTGTAATACATTTAATATTCTTTGTGACATTTAATCTAGGCCCCTACATAGATACAGTGCAAAACACCAAAACCGCAAGCAAACGAACCATGTTTAACCATGGTTGTAGTAAAACTGTTATACAAACAAAAACATGGCTGCTAAACTTTTTAGGCTACTATAATAAAACCGTGGTTAATTTTCGTAAGTGATGAATTGTCCTCACAATGTCTTCAAAACAGGGAAGAGGGAGCATGTTGGGATTAGCAGGGCTGATAAATGAAGAGACTGAGAGGAGAGAGCGTGATAGTATTTTTCATGTTTACGTCTTGTTTATTAAGAGTCCCTCATGTGTAACAAATGGAATTTTGTTTATCTACACTCCACGCCTGATTGGCTGCCTAAATTGTGTAGCATTGTGACAAATTAATAATTGATGGGCGAGTATCTCGCTATTGCACTCAGAGAAAATCAAAATGCTCTTTGAAAGACATCAGACTTACTGTGGGCTTAATGGTTTCCATTTAGTGGCTCAGTTTTGACCACATTTGGTGTCATAAATAACCCACACAAAAATGTTCTATATTTCAAGGAACAATCGTTCGACTAGCATCTACAGCCCATCTTCTCCTGCCATCTAGTGGCTGAACTCTGCACTGCCGTATGTGGAGTATCTTGCAATAGATGCAAGCGCACTGTTTAATGACATGCTAATAAATAATCCAGGATACGTTTAAAAAACGGTGGCACTTTACAATAGGGTCCCATTGGATAACGTCACTTAATGCAGTAACTAACAATGAGCATTACTCTTGTTACAGTACTGGGTATTTATTAATCTCTGTTAATATTAGTAAAAACTGTTCATTGTTAGTTAATGTCAGCTCATGTCCATTAAATAATATTAACAGATGCTTTTGAGTTTAATAATGTATTAGTACATGTTGAAATTAACATTAGCTAAAAAGTAATAAAAGCTTTAGAAGTATTTTTCATTGTTAGTTCATGTTAACTCATTTAGTTTACTAATGTAAACCTTATTGTAAAGTGTTACAATTTTTTAGACCACAATTATTTGTTATTATTATTTGCACAAAGAAAATCATAATTAATTTTGTTATATTAATTACTGACACCTGTGTCAATTAAGCACACATAATTAAGTTTACAATTTGAAAATGTACATTTTAACAAAAATATTGTAATTTATATACAATTGAGAGAAAAAGTATGTGAACTGCTTGCAGAATCTGTGAAAACAAAATGAGAGATCATACAAAATGTTATTTTTTTCTTTAGTGCTGTACTGAACAAGATATTTTACATAAAACATATTTACATATAGTCCACAAGACAAAAAAAAAATAATAATGAAAAGGACCTCGTTCAAAAGTTTATGAACCACTGATTCTCAATACTGTGTCGATCCCCGATGATCCACGGCTGGTTTTGTGTTTTGTGATGGTTGTTCTTTCTTGAGTCTCTTGTTTGTCCTGAGCGGTCAAACTGACCAACGTTCTTCAGAAGAATCCTCTAGGTCAAGGTGCATTAAGAGCAGGGGATGAAAACTTTTTGTCCAAATTTTTCTTAGTTGTTTAAATATACTTTTTTTTTTCATTTAGTACTGCCCTTCAGAAGCAATAGAAAATACTTGCATGTTTCCCGGAAGAAAAATTAAATACAATTTACCTTAATCTTCAAATTCCCGGCTCTCAATGCATTTCCTTCTGGAGCATCAGTGAATGACTGAACCTTTTTTAATAATTGTGTTTGAGTCTCTCAATCGTCCTCAGTGTGAAAAGATGCATCTCAAAATCATACAGTCAATGATGGAAAGGGTTCAAATATGCAAAAGATGCTTGAAAACTGAAGTTTGCAGGACCTAGAGGATTCTTCTGAAGAACGTTGGTCAGTTTGACCGCTCAGGACAAACAAGAGACTCAAGAAAGAACAACCATCACAAAACACAAAACCAGCCGTGGATCATCGGGGATCGACACAGTATTGAGAATCAGTGGTTCATAAACTTTTGAACGGGGTCATTTGAATAAATTATATAATAAATACATTTTCTTCTCTTGTGGACTATATGTAAAAAAAGTTTATGTAAAATATCTCATTCAGGACAGTTCTAAATAAAAAAATAACATGCATTTTGTGTCATCTCTCTCATTTTGTTAAAATTATTCACATTGTCAGATTCTCCAAGCGGTTCACAATTTCTTATTATTCTAACATGTTATCATGTTATGTATTTGGGAGTTGGGTAATAAGTCAAGTGTTTATTAAAATATTTTTATTTAAATATTGTATTGCTCTTTGGGCTGAAGCGAGTGTTATACATATTATGTGTTGCATTATGAATACAAGCATTTGAAATGGGCTTCAACCAATTCATTTCAACTCAAATGGAGAAAAAAAAGGACAACAATTAAATATAAGGTTAAAAAAAAAAGTATTTATTTGGACTTAAGAATGGTTCACATCCAAACAGTGGGATGGTATAGGATAACATCACAGGGGATAATCCAACCATTCAAACACTCATTTAAGAACAGCATCACTAGACAAAAAGTGTTTAGAGGAGGAAAAAAAACCCAAAGGACAGTTTTCACAACCCACTACTACAGACAGACAGCACTTTTGTCCTGTTGAACATTGTGTCCAGAGAAGGAGAAAGCCTATTTTTTTTTCTGTTATCTTAGCGTACATACAATAAAGACCCACTGTGGCATACGTACAATACACTCCCAATGTAGCATACATTCCCAAAACATACTTCCAGTAACATCACATACAGTCTATTAAGTACAGGGATGCACCAAGTGCCTTAGAAATCGTGCAAGTACCATACAACATCCTATTATCAGACCAACACGGTCTTAAATACTGCAATGCAGGTTGGGTAGAAGATTTAACTTAACAGCAAAAGTATACGCTTTTCACAGCACAGCCTTGAGTTCACTGGCAGAGGAGAGATAAACAGAGATCAATGACACAACATGGATCAAAAGGCCATGACTATTTTAGTATGTTACGGATGGCAGTTTCTGTAAACTTGATATCATTTATTATCAAACGTCGGCTCGTTACATAAGCGCTACTATACAGTATGTATGAGCTGTACAACAGATATGTGAGAACGTAATGCACTGATTTTCCCAGCAGAACGAGCAGAAGTCTGATACTCAAGTATTTAAATTCATAACACTCAAAGGCATGATTACAGCATGAGGAAAGACAGTGCATGGAGATCCAAGGGTGTGAATTTCTCAACATAAATTGATTTATGTGAACCTTTGGTGCATGGCTGCTAGTGCAAGCTAGAGTTAAGAATGCCTACAATGACACTAAGACAGTTTCACATTTGTCCCAAAAAGCTTCATCCGCCAATCATTTTTATTTTTCCTGCACAGTCAATGAATGAGCAATACCAGCACTGACCAACAGAGGGAGACTATGAGCAGGGACAGGCCAAATAAGGCCACCAGAGGGCAGTATTTGTCTCAGCCCTTGTGTTTACCTGGTAAATCCACAGTAAGCAATACTTAAAGGGATAGCCCCCCAAAAATTTATGGGGAAAAATACTATGGAAGTCAACGGTCTGGTTACCGACATTCTTCAAAATATCTTCTTTTGTGTTAATATATGACAGAATTAAAATGTTTGAGTGAACTGTAACTTTAACTGGTACTGCGAGGGTTCCCACACACTTATTATTATTTTTAATTAAATTCATTCATGATTAGCCTACTGGATAAGGATATATTAGTAGAATTCACTATAGAAATGGCCATCAATTTTCTGGACTTTCTGAGATCTGTAATTTTAGAATTCCAGGTTTTCTATGGTAACCCTGTACTTCAAATCACAGAAGGATGACCCAAAAAAGTCTGTTTTATACATTGAATTATGCATGATTTCTTACTGTAAATAGAATCAAGCCCTCATCCATCCAGGTGTAATTATGCAGAAGTGTCATGACTGAATTCAAATGAACATCCAGAAATAGATATGCGCCCTTGTAATCGTATAAATAATAGTCTTTGCGCATGTCGTATGTTTAAATGGCGCCTACAGGGAAGTGATATGCTAAGAAATTAGAACTAAATTAGAATCACTTCCTGAGATGAGCCTTATCCTTGCAGCTACACACCCAGTTTCCTTTCGCTCCCTTGTGGCTGAAGGCTAATGTATTTAGGGACAGTGTGTTGTATCTAGGAAAAGGCACCACTATTAGTCTTTGAACAGTGTCGCTTACTGATTAAAGAGAAGCACGTGCGCGTCGGTCTCCCTCACATGCGGACAACAGGCTCATGCTACTATAAAGCTGAGGAATTCAGACAGAAGCTAATTACCAGTCTTCGCAAAATCATTCGAGATGGCGGCAACAGGACACGGAGTCTCAGAAGTGATTTTTTTAATGCTCCTAATGCAAGAGTAAATCAGTATGGCACCAACGGGAAATGTAAAACTAACGCAGACACATGATGTAACAACTCAAGCATGACTTCAAATGCAAATCTAGAAATAGTTATTGTGCGTAGTAACAGTACAGTTTTATTTTTAAGCTACAAAAGCTCTCACATACGGTCACTCTGATTGGACTGCATGAAGTGGCAAATCCTAAGGCAAAATGTAAAAGTAAAATCAGTGAAGATGAGATTAAAGCTATGGGCTCAGTGTATTTAAGGGGATATCTAGGTCAGTCGGGCAAATTTTGTTCACGACTGGGTATTCCCTCTTCAAGCACAGCTAGGGGAGGAGGGGTAACGCTGAAGATGAACCGGAGATATGACAGATTGGGGGCAGTGAAGCTCCTCTTGTTGGAGCTGGTTTCTATTGAATATTTAGATTGGGAGGAGGGTTCTGTACTTCACCAGAGAGCGTGCGGTATGGATTTACAAATGTTATCATTCATTACACTGGGAAATACTCTGTACTATGTATAATATACCTGACATAAACCAGACTGTTTTGGGGTGAATCTCACAACAACATGTCCGGATTATGCCAAAGCCAAGAGAAAAAAATATAAAAATAGATTTTTGCATTAGAAAATTAAATATTTAGGTCAGGTGGAGGGATCTGAACCTCACCAGAGAGAGTGCAGTATGGATTTATAAATGTAGCATTTATTACGCTTGGAAATTTGCTGTACTTGAAATACAAAAAAAGGGGATGGGATGGGGGATTCGGGGTTGCTCCTAAAATAAGTCCAGGTCATCCCAAAACCAAAAGAAAAATATGAACATAAATTTTGCATAAGAAAATGAGACCTATTTTGAGGATTTATGCATTATGATATCATCATCAAGTGAATTAATCACATTTTCACAAAAATTCTCATCAAAATATGACATGGACACATTGTTTGATTCACCCTTTTGAAGTCACCAACACATTGGTCACTTATGTACCATCTGGTTATTTTAGTAAGTATTAATATTCATATAATCAGTTAACAGAGTATACATAATAGGACACAAATATGTAATTGATGGACGCTTGCAATAACATTGAGGGAGCTCATGGGAATACCCTAAAGCCATGTGGCTTTGTAGAATGAAGCACTTAAATGCATAAATTCAGCATGAAGTACTGCTTTTTGTTTTAGGAAACTGATTTGATCAACAACAATAAAAAAAAGGGGAAAAAAGTAGAACACTCCCCAAACTAATATTAATGTTAATGGCTCAGACTGACTATTGGTTCATTAATTGTTTGCGTATTGGTTGTATAAGCTTTTGCCATTCTAGTCTCCCTGCCCGGTCATGTCCTCGGCTGTACAAAAAAGAATCTACCCAAAATGTATATACAAGTAAAACTACATTTTACCACAGGTTTCTTACAATTAGTTGGTATATTGGTTTTCTGCATCTCATATATGTATACAGCTTGGCTATGTTGTTACTTAGATGTATATCGCTTATTCTACAAACGAAAGGCATTACAAGTTCAAGTACAGTATATCTCTATTTACAACAGCTCAAAGGTAGCTGGCCATGTTAGACAGTCTTTGAGTGACCGTTTGGTTCTATTATATGTACAGTCCAGTTCTTGTGGGAGGGACTTACCGCTTATCTTAGAACAGTCCTCCAATGAGAGTTTATTTACTCCTCCTGAATAACAGAACTCTTCTGGCCAACCAGTGCAGAGAGTAACAAATGCGTTTAATCTTGCTCTAAATAAAGTTCACATAAGAATAAGAAGGCCAAAAAGGACAACTTAACATTAATTCTGAGGTAAAATTAATCATTAAAAAAAACAAGAAGATTTAATATAATGCAGCTCTGTTGCATTAAATTTACCCTAGAAAAGCTTTTTTGTCTCTTTCACAGAGAGGACAGGACATTTTGGGAAGAACAGAATGGTATGGGGGAGATCACCTGAGCCAGACTCAACTCGTATCATCCATAACCACACGTGCCGACCACTAGGCTTCAGCTTCGAACTCTTCTAGGCTCAAAATATACATTTGAAAATGAAATGAAAAGCACTCCTGAACTTCCTTGCTGGAGCATCGTGCCCTGGTTTGCCCTCACCAGCACAGGTAGCTACTCCGCACCACGGGCTACATGGTTCCAGGTTTCTCGCCCGAGTTGGCGGAGGAAGCTGCAGCATTGCCTGCGTTGTTTGGAAAGATCTTCTCTGTGGGGGTCACGGCAGGGCTTCCCACCCCAGAGGAGCTGGAGCTGCTGGAGCGGTGCTGTGTGGGCGGGGGTCGCACGGGTCTCATAGGTGGAGGTCTGAGCTGGGCTCCGGCCAATCTGGCGGACAGCGCCGGTTTAAAGGTCGTCATCATCTCGGTGGTGGAGCTGCTGCTGCGCCTCAGTGCCGCGTCCGGGTCTCGGATCATGATGGTGTGTAAAGGGCTCGGTGGCTCTGAGCTCACAGGGTTCTTGAGCGGCTCTAACGTATCCAGAACAACGTCAGGAGCTTGTTTGGCTGTGTTCTGCCGTTCCAATTCACGGAGCTCATGAAGTGCAGTGTTCATTGTCTTCTCGATGTCCTGTAACAAAAATATTTCTTTAGTCAGTTGTCGTCTTTTGATGAAAATATTAATGACAAAAATTGGACCTTTTTTAAATTTCACTCAAAAAGAGCATCTAATTTTAATTACATTTTAGTTACATTTAAACTAAATGCATTTTCTTCCTGAAGTAGTATTTGTCAACAGTATGTTCTAATCAGAATTTTTGAAAAAAAATGAATGACAAAATATTGACTGTATTTTAGTAATTTTTCAACTAATTTACCTGCTGAACATAACATTTAAAAAATATAGCTGCAAGCAGCAATTAACCGGGTTCAGGCACTTTAAGGCCTTTAAGCACTTGATATGTTTTATTTAGCATGTACCCACTTTTTTTTGCATGTAACCACTTTGATCATCATCATTTACAGCGAATACAGGCAATTTATTATAGGAAATATGTTTTTTAAAGCTTTTTAACAGTTTTAGCACCACCTATGATCCGATCTCCTCCATAAAAAAAGTGCATGCTTGTTTAGAATCATGTCGCATGTGCTCAGTTTTTGTTTAAAATGTATAAGCTTTTGAGTATATTTGACCACACCCATTTTCTAAATGACACTGATACAATGGCCAAAGTTATAGATCTAGAGAATCCCAAGAATTGTGCCCCCGTAGTTTTAAAAACCTAGGACTATTCCGTTCATGAGTTAAAGCCATTTATGTAAAAGTGGCTCCACTCTTTTCTAGCACGTAGACCGTGAAACGAAATTTCAACCTTTTGTTTGATAATTATTGACAATCCTTGAAAATTTGATTGGAACTGATTGCTAACTGTCGTACGCACGTTCATGAGCAGTTTTAGTGGAGCAGTTTTATGATGGATTGATTAACTTTTATGGACTTCAAAACAGAAACAGCCATTCACTATAAAGCTTGGAAAAGCCAGGACATATTTTCAATGTAAATCTGATTGTATTCATCTGAATGAAGAATGTCATATACACCTATGACAACTTGAGGTGAGTAAATCATGGGCTAATTTTCATTTCTGGGCGAACTATCCCTTTAAATGACATGTACTTTTATTAACTGCATTAAATTGTCGAGTTTTTCGAATATAGCAAAGCATTAGGGATTTGTTTAAATCCTCTTGCACCACTAATAAGAACCACGCTGTGAGAAATTGATTGATAAATCCAATTTGTCTGTTTTTTTTCTGCACAGAAAGTATTTATGGAGCTATATGGCCTTAGAAATCTCTCATCTTTCCTAGGGATTCATCTTACTTTCTTCCGGAGCGGCCTAGTATATCACGGAGGCAGATTATGCTTGATATACACACAGCGTCGCTGCCGTCCTGATAGACTATAAACTCACTGCTTTCCATTCCTCTTTCAAGATCGACCATCTCCGTTCTGTCTTGCAGCTGAGCACGCCATAAAAGTTTAATGCTCAGAAGATAAAAGGCTCATGAAGACACATGCTCACACACAAAAAAGTACCTTGCAAGGTCTTATTACCAAGCAGATGTCATCAATAACTCCACACACACACCCTAAACACATTTACACACATCCCCAAATTGAACATCAAGCAGTAGCATTATTTAGATCATGTAGTCTGTGCTTATAATGCATTATCAGTTTACAAAACAACACATTTCTCTCCAACAATATCCATCATGCCTTCATTTTGATGTCTGTATTCACACGAGACATTTTCTTTTCATTAGGTGAGGGTAGACACAAAGGGGCCATTATGAAAGATCATTAACTGTTCCGTGTGCCACAAACTTCATTATTTAACCGTGTGCAAATAAAAAAGCTGGATCAGTGCCAGCCCATCCCATTCATGCTGATATCAGCCTTTAGTGCCAGCTCTTTGTTTCTGCTGGACTAAATCTTGCCAGCTTCTTCATACACACAGAATACTAGGTTAATTGCTAGGCTCAAGAGAAACACCAAAAAGCCTTCATGACTACAACTTAAAAGTCCTTTTAAGTCCTTTTGAACTTTGATTTATAAGGGTACAAAATATAAGAGGATTTATAGTACACTTAGTGAAAATATTTGAATGTTTGATCCTATAGCAATAGAGATTTATGTTAAAAAAAGGATATATTTAAATCAAGCTAATTTAAATAAGACTGTATTGAAAAAGCCATCAAAATTGTGGTATATATATATATATATATATATATATATATATATATATATATATATATATATATATATATATATATATATGAGAGAGCGATGTGTGTGTATATATAAAAATAATTAAAGAATTGACAAAAACACAACAAAACGACTACTATCTGAAATTTAAATGAAAACAAAACAGATCAAATCTAATTTTAAATAATATTAAAAACTACAATAGTATCTCACGATACTAAAATAACACTGTCCTGCCCTAAAACACTGTGCGTTTGGATGAGAAAGTAAAAATGTGCACTCGCTCACCTCTGCTAAAGCCTCAGCCTCCAAGGACTTGTGATCCCCAAGGCTGCTGTGTCTCGTTGCTCCTGGAACAGGCCTGAGCGGGTGACCTTCAGGATAGATCTTCCTCTCAGGGTAGTTAATGCTTCCTGCACTGCCGAAGGTTCCCAAACGTCTCTTCTCAGGACTCTCTATGTGGCCCCTAGTGACCGCCACTTTGTGGGGGCTGCTGGGGCAGGCGGCGGCCCGTGGTGGGGTGTCTCGGGGAGGACTGTGAGAGTCAGTGCCACTGCGGCGTCGAGGAATGGCAGACCCATCCGACCGCAACCTAACCCTGCAGAAAGACACAACGAGATTGTAACAAGCTTAAATACAGACAGTCACACTGTTTTATCTCAAAGCTGACTCAGTTAAGATTTTTGTTAAATATTTGTGTCACAAACAAGCCTTAAGAGGTCAGTAAGTAAGCTGCAAGGAGAAATAGGATAATTTAATACAGATCATTATTTGTTCCTGAGTATGAATATATGTGGAATAAATACAAGCAGAATTCTGCATAATCAGCCACTGACCGGCTCATAACCCCGCCAAAGTTGTAATCATGCGACGGTTCGCATGGGGACTGCAGATCGTTTTTGGATGAGGTTTTATCGTCCAGTAAAGGTCCACTGCTGGCCTCGCTGTCAGCCTTCTGACTCAGGCTATCAGAGAACGCATCATCCCTAAAGAGAAAGAGACACAAATCTTTCCGGTTACTCTGCAGACCACTGATGGTCGTGAAGGATTCCAAGCAGTGCAAATAGATCTAAATAAAAAAAAACTTTTAAAATTCTCATTTAAAAAAACAACAACACTTATTTATCACATCAGTGATATGAAAATAAAACCACAGCCAACATGTTGGATTATATAAATGGAGTCATTTCAAAATGTAGGAAAACATGCTTGTTCATTTTGCAGTAAAAATAGTAATATTGTGAAATATTATTTAACTTTAAAAGAACAGTTTTCTATTTAAATATATTTTTAAATGATTTATTCCTGTGATGGCAATGCTGAATTCTCAGCATAATTTCTCCAGTCTTCAGTGTGACATGAAGACTGTCAACTTTTGAACGGTAGAGTACATAATAATGTTCACCAGCTAACCTGTCACACACACAAAAAAAGTGTGCATGAAGCTGGCAATGAAACAAGCCTCTGGTCTCATATTTTTCAGTCCCAGCAGCCCCTACAATCACTCTCACTTCATGTCTCATTCAGCCCACAGCAAGCAAACATCCACTGATCACAGTTTCACAGCATGTTCTCGGGCTGCTTTTACAGTTCTCATAGGAGACGACAGCAGAAGGTGTTTGGTAATCTGAAGCTGTTGATCGTCGCATTTGTGGAGAAAAAAAAAGTCTCAGAAAAAGTTACAGCCCAAATGTTTCATTATGCAATCTTTCAGCAGTCCTGTTTACTGATTGCCTTTCAAACACACTACAAGGACTTAAGTATGTGCCGGATTCCATTCTTCCGGTATGGGTTTTCACAAGATGTTTGAACATGGATTCGGTGATTTGCATCCATTCAAACACAAAATCATGGACTAGCTCGCAGTTTGCAAAAAAATTTGTCGCAAACTTTAAGTCACTAGATTGCTAAAAATAAGCAGAATATGGTTAGGTTGTATTTAAAGCATTTTGGGGTTAAATTTACAGCAAAAATAACTTATGATAAAAGATTTTGGTCATTCCACCCATCCCTACTGTAGTGTAACCTTCAACTGGTTATCCCCAACCTCTTTTCATTTTAGCAACCTCAATTTTATTTATTTGCTGCTGTTAAATCTCGCAATATTAGGATTGGGACTTGAACTGACCCTTTTAATAAACTCATTCATCAAACTGTCATCAGTTAACCATACAAAGAGATAATGAGCATGTCATCATTTTAGTAATTACTGAAACAGCGGTAGGACAGTTAATATCAGCCGCTGATATAAATATGATCAACTCAAGGACACTGCAATCAACCTTTTTTTTTACTTTCATGTCATCTCAAGACCTTATAGAAAGTAAACGAGAAGATAATTTTTCTTTCAGCTCACTTTAACCTTAGTGAATCATGTCAGTCCCACTGCACACAACAGGCTTTGACATAAATGCATGCCAAGCACATTAGGGCACCGCCAATGCTTAGTACTTCAGAAACACAATTAGGCTTATATAGTGTAAAGGCCCCCGCCAAAGACTTAAGAGCATTCTTTAACTGCCACTCAGTGCTGTTAAATTTTAATTAAAGTGTAAAGTGTTAATGGCGGGAACTATTTGATTCTCACTTGAGCTATTAAGGTCAGAACTCAGGCCAGATGGTCTGGTTGATTAGTCATATATTACCCAGAAGGCAAAACTTTCACAAGGCAACATGCATTGAACTGTCCTGTAACTAGTGCCAGGACTTCTTTGCATAACAGTAGGAACAACATTTTTCTGATAAAAATGTGGTTGTGCTGCCAAGTGGTTTTCTAAGGTGCTCTGATTAGTTTTTACCATGTTGCTATGTGGTTACTAGGGTGTTCTGGATGGTTGCTAGGTGGTTACTTAAGGGTGGAATACACTACATGACTTGTTCAGATTTTTAACCCAGATATTTGCAGTCTGGATAAATCAACAATATTCTAGACCCTAAATACAGCTCAGGTACCTATAGAATTTCTATCACTTTTGATGCAAACATCACAAGTCTAAAACTGCAAAGTGGACTTTATCTAAAATTCTTCAAAATCTTAAAAAAAAAAAAAAAACTTTCTTCAACTAGCTACAGTTGGGTAACACTCATGCCCATAGCAAAAAAACAGTGTGGGAGAGATTATGCACAAAATAATAAAATAGCTAAATAATGATTTAGTATAGATACTTACAGGTCTTGTACTACTATATACTGGTGGGGTATTAGGCCGTCAACCCCGTTGTGTCTCCCCTCCCACCAGTCCTCAGATGCACGATGATACAGCAAAAGGGATGCGCCTTTTTTGAAGGACAGCTCTCGAGGAGTCCGACCCATGTAGTCAAACTTTGCAATGGCTTCAATCTGCTCCACCTCTGTGTGTGTATGAGAGAGAGGAACAGTGAAACTAGGGCTCATTAACGTGTTTGCACAGAGAATTATGTCAACAAATTTTCAGAGAGCTTCAAAGCACTGCAACAGACTCAAATCTGTTATGCTCCCAGCTGGTTCTCAGCAAAAACACACACACACACACACACACACACGCACGCACACAAACACACGCACACAAACACCATGTCCAGACCACTTTCCAACAACTAGCAATTTGTAAAGACCAAATGCTATGTCACCGATCACACACACCGATCAGGCATAATATTATGACCACATTCCTAATATTGTGTTGGTCCCCCTGACCCGTCGAGGCATGGACTCCACTAGACCCCTGAAGGTGTATTGCGGTATCTGGCACCAAGATTTTAGCAGCAGATCCTTTAAGTCCTGTAAGTTGTGAAGTAGGGCCTCCATGGATCAGACTTGTTTGTTCAGCACATCCCACGGATGCTCAATTGGATTGAGATCTGGGGAATTTGGAGGCCAAGTCAACACCTCAAACTCATTGTGCTCCTCAAAGCGTTCCGTAACCATTTTTGCTTTGTGTCTCAGGGCACATTATCCTGCTGAAAGAGGCCACAGCCACCAGGGAAGTGTTGTACATAGTCTGCACCAATGCTTAGATAGATGGTACATGTGTCAAAGTAACATCCACATGGATGGCAGGACCCAGGGTTTCCCAGCAGAACATTGCCCAAAGCAACACACTGGCTTGCCTTCTTCCCATACTGCATCCTGGTGCCATGTGTTCCCCAGGTAAGCGACACACAAGCACCCGGCCATTCACATAATGTAAAAGACAACGTGATTCATCAGACTAGGCCACCTTCTTCCATTACTCCATGGTCCAGTTCTGATGCTCACGTGCCCACTGCTGGCACTTTCGGCAGTGGACATGGGTCAGCATGGGCACCCTGACTGGTCTGTGGCTATGCAGCCCCATTGTCTGTTTGATTGGAACACACGGGCCAGCCTTCCCTTCCCACGTGCATCAATGAGCCTTGGCCGCCTATTGACCCTGTTGTCGGTTCACCACTGTTCCTTCCTTGGAGCACTTTTGATAGATACTGACCACTGCAGACCAGGAAAACCCCACAAGAGCTGCAGTTTTGCAGTCATCTAGCCATCACAATTTGGCCCTTGTCAAACTCGCTCAAATCCTTATGCTTGCCCATTTGTCATGCTTCTAACACATCAACTTTGTGGACAAAATGTTCTTTTGCTGACTAATATATCCCACCCACTAACAGGTGCCGTAAAGAAGAGATAATCAGTGTTATTCATATATATATATATATATTGACATTGGGTAAGGCACTGCATAACTGCAGAAACTGTAACCAATATATTGACAAAGTGTAAAAAAAGCAACAACCAAACAAACAACAACAACAGCAACAACAACAAAACACACACACACACATGGAACACTGCAATGCAAAATGTCACTTACACACACAAAAAAAACCCTAAATTTTGAACAAACAACAATCACTGCAATGCCATATTGCTAAGACTGTTCAACAGGCACAGCAAAAGCTTGTATGTTAATTTATTTCTCAAATAGGCCCTATAATTCATATCATAAAGATTCACATTCATCACATTATATTCTTACACATCAGTGGATATGATCTCATCTATTACTCCATCAGGACCACAAAGAAACAGGCACATTTCTAATAAAGATGGGCTACTAAAATGCAAAGTGGACTTTATCTAAATCCTTTCAAATCTGCCACCCAGCTTCCATTTAATGTGACCACTGCCATCATATGACCACAGATCAGTTCACGCTTCACCCCACAGACGCTGCCAGGGGCAAACAGACAGTGGGGTCATTCAGGGTTAAGGAGATCAAAATCAGCGCTTGGCACAAATCTCCAAGTCGACTAAAAAAAAAATACCAATCAGTTTCATTAGGGTCTCCACCCAGGGGTGAAATTAAATACAGGCATGGCACAGAAGTGGAAGGAAAGAGGAAGAATGGAAATGGAGAATGAGAGAGAAAATCAGCCCTGCAATTCTGTATGTTGTCTGATTGTTTCCATTGTGACTGCACCAGATTGGCTGGATTGAAGGCTCAGAATCTGATTGCGGTTTCTCAGCATGTGTTGAGGGTTATAGGGAAAGTTGAGATAACGCTGTTTTGAAGCTAAAGCACGTGACTTCCAACAGTCCTGAAGTGATGCATAAGGCAGGCTTTAGCTGATGAGCTCCAGAGGTATGCAATTTGAAATTGCAAGGTCATTGCTAGTCATTCAATCACAATTTGGTGGCCATCATGAGGAGGCGGCCTGCCAAATAAAATATTCTTTTATAATCCACCTCACTTTTCAATGCAAAAGTAAGCTATTTCCTGCGAAGGTTTTTTATGGAATATTGCAATATTTCTTATAAATGATTTATCCATGCACATCAGACATCAGTATTTTTTTTTTAATTCACACGTCATTGTAATCTTTAAATCAAAATAGCTTCCATTCCAGCTTGCCGGCGTGAGGGCGGGACAACCTGTCACTTACATGACATCATTAGAGTGGTTCAGGTATGACATCATTAGAGTGGTTCAGGTATGACATCATTAGAGTGGTTCAGGTATGACATCATTTGAGTGGTTCAGGTATGACATCATTAGAGTGGTTCAGGTATGACATCATTAGAGTGGTTCAGGTATGACATCACTATGTCCGGAAGCGAGTCAGCATTTTAGCACGTCTGGTTCCCTCATACCAAAGTCAATGTTTTTTTGTTTTTTTGTTTAAATGGGTGAAATAAGGTCTGTGGTGAACACAAGCCCAAGACACTTTCATGTTTTATTAATAAAACGCCCCAGTGTTACCCCACTCATGATTTTTTGCTAAATGGGACTACAGCGGCTGTCGAGGAGATTAAACGTCATCATGCCAAAAAGGGTAAGTTCAGTCCGCTTTCACAGCCTCATGCTCATAACTGTGCTCTTATAAACTATTCTAACTCAAATGTTCTGGGAAAATGTTTTTAGAATAACTGAAAGAGTTGTCGGAAGCTTTGTGACGTTGAAATCGCAGGACCGTGGTGTTGTCAGTTTATACCCACCTTTTTACTTCTGCCAACTGCATTTAGACTTCAAAATTAATAAAAGTTGTGTTCATCTGTGATAATTATTCTGATGGACTAAACATGTAAGTATCACAGAGCTTGTTTTTTGCAATAATTCAAAAGCCTATTGGAAAATCCTATTGGGTTTTTCTCGAAGGAACCAGTGCGATGCTACCTGCTGGTTGGCCTAAAAAGTGACGTCATACCAGCACCACTCTATTCCCGTCCCTCATTTTTCTTCTTTACGTGGAAAAAAGTGCACCTTTAAATAGAGAAAAATAAAAAACAATGCTCTAGTTTTAATGTAAAAAAAAAAAGCAATTCCTAATTCATTAGTTGAATGGTGAATGGTTTTAGTGAAACAAAAAAACAACAACGGTATGACTTCTTGAATGAGCAGCAAGCTGTATGCGAGAGATGTTATCAGCGATGTGGCTGGTGGTTGGGTTAGAGAGTGAGTGCAGCTCCATCAATCAGTAAATGAAGGGAGCAGGCGCAGGAAGCCCCGTGAGACCTGTTTACTCACCCTGAACAAAGAGCGTGCAAGAGAGAGGGAGGGAAGGAAAACAAAGTGATAAAAGCCAAAGGAGGCAATTAAGCAGAGAAATCCAGGGGCTGGAAAAGAGATGAAGCGCAAAGATTGCTGAAACTGGGCCGAAAGAGATATTTCTGTCGGCTTCTTCATTTAATATAGCAACTGAAACGTCGCTAGACAATGCTATCATTTACATGTGAGAAATGAAGAGGGTGAGGCGGGGGAGGACTTTTTTTTTTTGAAGACCTGGAAACTCACACAACCCTTTATGAATCTGTGCTGCCAGTTTTCAACTTCCTTATCTCCTCATAACCCACCAGCCAATAAGGATGCACACTGCTTAAAGGTCACTAAGCTGATTGGCTGAACAAGATGTCAATCATAATATCCACCAAACAATACAACCTGGTGTTTATGAAGCATTTCTTTACTCTTTATTTCTTCTTAATCAGTATTTTTGTTGTTTCCTTAAAAACTAAATACAACATTTTATTATTTTAAAAAGATACATTTAAAATAAAAAATGTACAAACCTATACAAAAACGATAATATGACCTGATTTTCAGAGAATATACAGTATCATAAATTAAGATAATTTGTTATCCCACTGGCAATGCTAAAAAATAAAAATAAATGTAATTTGACATTCACTGAAAACATGCAATATATGAGACTTTTTGCTGCTCAAGTAAATGCATTTTATTTCAAGGATGGTTAGATGCTTTACTGGAAAACATGACACAAATACAGATTTCGATTTTTTTAGAAAACAATTAGCGCAGTCAAAGTCTCATATTGGCTGTGGTTGTATAAATAATATTGTTTTTTGTGGAAACTGTTTAGATCCCACTGAATATGACCCAGATGTTTCAATGCCAGTTTTGACATCTGACGTCAATTAGGTGGTTGACATGCATGTGCACGCACACACACACACACACACACACACACACACACACACACACACAAACACACAAAGGTCAGCCAGAGCATAACACAGAAATGCTAATCAGCACATCATCTTCAAAATAACACAAGGCAAAACAATTTTTCTGCTTTTCAAGAAGCAATATGTGGTCATTTTGATTCCTTTCACTCCAAAAGCTGGCGTAAAAATCTGACTGTAATTCTATTGACTGCGTACACTAAAAACCTCAAATGCTGATTTCTGCTTCTGGTTATTTGTGGTCTCTTATGCAATAGAATTAAATACAACATCCTGCTATAAAAGACAATAATAAGAGTGTGTATAAAGCAATGAACGAATGCAAAATGCCTGTACCATCATCGCTTGTGTGTGGTTCGGTGCAGTTGTCAGCTTCATCAATGGTGCCTGGTTCACTGTGAGGGCTGTCACTGTTTGAGTGAGAAAAAGAAAGAGATGTTTAAAAGCACAGTAAACACTGTAACTGCACATCTGACAATGCCAGCACTGAAAACAACCATGGCAATTACAGTTTTGCGATGTCACGCGATAAACAATCCTTTCCTGTTAGTATCAATATTAAAGACTCCATGAAATGGAGTGACAAGCATTGAGGACTAAAAGCCACAAGAGTCACATTTTGATTTTCACAATATGCCACAAGCGATTGCGCAACAGTGATTTCTGTTTCACACAGAACACTTATTTGTGTTCTGTGATGCAGGTCCATGAAAAAAAAAAACACAAAAAAACAAGCTCTTGAGACACGTTTTTTTTTTACTGAACGTCTTTTAGAGCCTCATACTTAGAATGCGCAAGATGGCAAAAGACACAAGATGCCAGCGCAACAGTCAAACATGTTTGTCTAGCGCATGGTTACATAGAAAACAATGAAAGAGTAGCACAGTGGAAGGGAAAAAATGTGTTCTGTGTGAACGGGCGTAAGAGTTGTTTTTAAGCATAATGTAAAAATATAGCAAAGAAAAATCACAGGACAAACAGGTAACAAAGAGCATTAAGTGCGTATTGCTTTTAAAACAGCACGTTCAGTTAAAAAAACACACCTGTTTAAAAGTTTGGAGTTCGTAAGGTTTTATTTTTTTGAAAGAAATTAATATTTTTATTTAGCTAGGATGCATTAATTGTATTTATAACTTGGTCTGTTTAAATACTCGATACTGATTGGCTGGAAGGTGTGCAGTAAAACCGTAGTTTTTTGACACAGGTAGTTCCAGTCAGTTTGGTTACAGTTCGAAATTAATCCACCACTATAAACATTGGTAACCATAGTAACACAATTACGCTTGCAAACAGAGTAATGCCTGGCTCACACTACAGGAGTTTTAAAATCCTATCCGATTGTAAAATCTGGTTGCAGCACACACTTCAGGAGAATCTTTGCAGATTTTCTTCCTCAAATCTTACACATGCTCACACTACAGGATTTGAAATTCGCGAAGCATCACACACTACAAAATGTTATTAAGATTATCGTACAGAGGAAGCGCATCACGTGATCTACGCAACAGATTGTAATCGGGAAAATGGATACTGTAAACCGAAAACTTGCTCTATCATTTCAAATGTCCGTCACTTCCGTCTAGTCGAAGACTTCTTGTTTCCTATTGCCTATTGTGACAGTACTGGCGTTATTACAATCTTGCTCATCCCGATAAATATCAAACATGTTTGATATGATCGGGAGAGCCCGATTTATGTGAGAGCAGATCGGGAGGGGCAAGATTTTATCTGTGAATGTCTCACATTACCAGATAATCAGCGCCAACATCGGAACCGATCGAGGTCGTGGACAAGATTTTTCTCCGATTCTAGGAGGGGGAAATCGGGTATAAATCGGTCTAAAACTCCTGTAGTGTGAGCCAGGCATAAACGTTTATTTTAGGTAGGCATTTTTTGTCCGTTTGGTTACAGTTCGAAATTAATCCACCACTATAAACATTGGTAACCATAGTAACACAATTACGCTTGCAAACAGAGTAAACGTTTATTTTAGGTAGGCTAAATGCATGATTTTTTCATATCGTTTATTTTGTATGGTGAATATGGCAATTTTTTGAGAATTGGGCCCAGGCACAAGACAAAATAGAAGACTTGGAGAAGAAGTTAAATGACAAAAAGAGGCACAAAGAATTAACACCGGCAGAGCTTGATAAGCTTGAAGACGACAAAGATGAGGTCAATATGAAAAAGACAACTAAATGGGCAGTTAAAACTTTCAGAGACTTTTTGTGCCAGAGACAGAACAATTGTGATGTCGAGACCTACTCAACTTTTCTTTTAAATGAGACATTGCAGGAGTGTCATGCCTCTGTTCAGTCTACCGCTGGATGCGAATACAGTGCAATGTGTCTTTATTTTTATAGTAGCCTAAACTGTGGTTAGAGACGCCAGTTTTATTTCACACTCAACCTAATTCATTTAAATAAATTATATGATTAATTCAAATAAAGATTGCCTTGTCACTGTCAGTGTTGCCTGTCATTCATAAATAATTTTAATAAATCCATTAAAGAAGCATTAAGTTAGCCTATGTTAGCTATGCTTAAGCAACAAGCGGACTTCAGACTGTAGACTTTAAAGAAGAGATGCACATAGTGCAGGTCTCTCTCTCTCTCTCTCTCTCTCTCTCGTCTGTTAAAAAATTACACTGTAAACATCAGTTACTGCTTTAATTTGTTTTTAACTTGGCAAATAACCAAGGTATAAGCGGGTTGCCTCTAGGTCGTGCATTAAAATCCTTTAATGCATGGCTAGCCGTGGATTATTCCTTACTTCTATTTCAAATAAATACTGTTCGGTTTGCCATAAAAAAATTAATAACATTTTAAAATATATTCAAAATATATTTCAAATTGTAATAATATTTCACAATAATACTACAGTTTTTGCTGTATTTTAAAAAAAAATGCAGCCTTGATGAATGTAAGAATATCATTTTAATATCAAAAAATCTTACAGACACCAAATAAACAATTATTACTAAATATAATCAAAGCAAACCCTTTTCACCAAGTAGCCTGGAATATTATGGTATATTAAAAAACATGGTATATTAATCTGGTAATGTTTTGGAACAATATTATTTATCAATTTACCATATTGTATTTCCATCGGATATATCAACACTGTACCATGTTAACGCTACAATAACTTTTGTAAGGCTTCGATCAGATTTTATAAGTAGAAATATTGCCTTTAGCAACATTAGATTACAAAAGTCATCCAAAGGTATTCCACTTCATATGACCTGAGTGCTAAACTCCCCATTCATTTGGAGTACAGAGCTCAGTTTAAGCCACAGCTGGCTCTATGGAGAAATTATGACATTCCGCAGTAACAACAAAATCCAGCTAAAATCTTCAAGCTCACCAGTACTCCTCTCCTCCAGTCATGCATTTCTCATAGACAGGGCCGTCCAGCTCTCGCAGGCTGGGGAAGATGACCTCATGGTGGATGATGATGGTTTTAATGACCTCATTAACATGAGCCTGGCAGGCCACAGGGTCCTGACCGTCCGGAATGGGCATCAGAGTGGGTCCAAAACAGATGGCAAGGTTATATGGGTCCATCATGTTCTCGTCACTGTACTGGGACACACTAGAAAGATGAAGAGACGGAGATAGAGGAAAAACTTTACATGTCCTTACGTTCTGAAAGGTGACATAACACAGCAGGAGTTACAAACTTTCAAAAACTTTTTTCTTTTCTTTCAAAAAACGTTTATTTTTCAATACATTCATTCTTAACTTTATTCCAGAGAATTCATCTTCATGTACAGGGTATTATATTTCAACAGAGGAGAGCTCATCTCTCATTGGGAAATCTCTTGACTGAAGAAGTGAAGTTCGAATGAGTCACAGCTGCGAGAGCTGCGGGCACCGACAGCAAATGAAAGGGGGAAAGAAGTCAGAGGGAAAACTCATGATGTGAAATCAAATTCTCTGTTTGGTCTGGGGGAGGGTGAGGACAGGAAGCATCAGTAAAAAGCCAGGAGAAGACGACAGGTATAGTACAGTACAGACTGATGGGTTTATTCTGGCGTAAATATCCTCTAAAGCACTCCTTGACAGACGTGGTCATAAATTAGACAAGAACAGTGGGGGCTGTTGAATAGCTCTTTGTAAATATAATGAATGTCTATAATGCTGCTATTCATATAAATGGTGATTTACTAGGAGATTTACTGTGTAAAGACAGAAATGCTGTGAAGGCAGTGCTGTAAAAATACAGATTAGCTTTCGAATATTGAGAATGTATTCGTGTGTGATTGTGGATCAGTGTGCCAAAGTATGCCACACGCAATGGCCACTTACTGATTGAGAAAAGCAAACAGGTATCTCATGACAATGATGATGGTGCGAGGAAGGGTGACGATGATCTGCTGGATATGGTGGGCTCTTTCAGCAGACGATTCAAGCTCTGAAACAAGCAATCGACAAACCAACATTCATATAAAACGACCTACAGCTTCACATTCAAAATGTACAAACCGCTCAAAGCTTTGGGGTCGGTATGATTTTAAAAAAAAAATTTTGAAAGAAGACTTTTATGCTTTTATGCATTTTTTTGATCAAAAATACAATAAAAACAGTAATATTTTGAAATATTATTACAACTTAAAATAACATGTCTATTTTAATATATGTGTAATAAAATACAATGTATTCATGTGATGACAAATCCCGTCTTCAGTCACATGATCCTTCAGAAATCATTTATATTAATATTTCATCTTATTTTCAATGTGAAAAACAGTTGTAATGCTTAATGTTTTTGTGGAAGCAGTGATATACTGTATGTTTTTCAGGATCAAAAGAAAAGTTCAAAAAATGCATTTATTGTAAATATAAATATTTTCACTGTTACTTTTGATTCATTTAATGCTTCCTTGATCATTAATATCTTTAAAAAAATTACTGACCCCAAGGTACTATACAACGACCGCAGTCACAACTTTTTACATTCTCTTTCCAGACATATATAAAAAATATAAAACTGACTAATTGCAGCAAAATATATAAAGTTGACTAATTGCTTTGTCAAGTTGGAAAGATGAAGCCAAGTGCCAATAAGAACAGAACAAATAACAGGAATCTACGGAGTAATATCAGATTTAATCACTGACATCATGACATATTGACCTATCCTGCAGCTGGAATCAACACTCACTGATGGTGGAGATCATATCCAGGAAGCGCTCCTTTGGGAACAAAGGGTTTTCCAGCCCTCTGAAATACAGTTTGAGAACACCCGCCACTGAGTTGATGTCCTGATCGCTCTGATCATCAACCAGTGGGTCCTCACCTGAAATAAATATATACATTTAAATTAATTTTCATATTACTCATTAAACTTACATTAAGATTTTAAAAGGATAGTTTGCCCAAAAAAGTAATTTTGTCATCATTTACTCACCGTCATGTTGTTTCAAAGCTGTTTGAGTTTCTGTCTTCTGTAAAACACAAAATAAGATATTTTAAAGAATGCTGGTAACCAGACAGTTGACTTCACCCATTGACTTCCAAAGTAGAAAAAAATACTATGGAGATTAATGGGTTCCATCAACTGTCTGGTTACCAGCATTCTTTAAAATATCTTCTTTTGTGTTCAACATAAGACAGAAACTCAAACAGCTTTGGAACAACATGAAAGTGAGTAAATGACGACAATATTTTTGGATGAACTATCCCTTTTTACTATACAATCAATCAGTTAATGAATACATGCAATTTATTAAGAGAGAGGGTCTACAAAATAAAGATTTGACTCTAGAAGTTTCTTATGATATGAATCAGCTGGGCACTAGCAGACACCTTGATTCACTTAATATTAGGATGTTGATGATTCAATCACCTGTGACAAGGTTGCGCATTAAAACAGCTATTTATCAACAAGATCACTGTATAATTTTTATGACTGATATTCTTCTGGTATCATTTGTTTATCTCGCATCTCTCTTGTATATGAAATATGCAGTCGTCCTCCATATCTGACAAAATGCTTTTTTTCATTTCTATAATTACAATCCGATTTAGACCTTTAAGGAGACTATTGTAATTTTTTTGTGATTTTCCTGCTATTGTACTTCATCTTGTACATGTTCTTACAATTTACTTAATTACAAAAAAGGGAGAATATAGCGAAACAAACCACACTCAGCACTCTCAGAAAAAAAAGGTACAGGGGAGGTACTATTTTGTTCCTTGGGGAACAAAATGTGTAAATGTACCTTTAAAAAGTACACATTTGGTCCTTAGCGTACAATTATACAATTGTTTTCATCTACTTAGGAGGTACAAAAATGTACCCTTAAGTGTACCCCAGTGATGGCCACTTGTACCTTAAAAGGTACAATTTTTTACTTTTTTTTTGAGAGTGAGGGGTTTCAATTGTGCATTCTGGGAAATTCTAGGTTGTGTATGTTTCAGTGCAATGGAACAATTGTGATGATGGTAAAGCCCTAGAAATGACAGACTCTCCAGTTCTGACACGTCTGTGAATCTCAAAACCAAGCACATGATTGTCTGTATCTGCAAACATTAGCTAAATGCAGAATCGATTTGTTTTAACAGTAAAGCTTTGGTAAATTGACAAATGTAATTTTATGACATTATTTACATCCTATGCTCAGCAACGAAATTCATAGTTTAGAAAGTACAAAAAAAGAACTGAAAGTTCATCTCTAGGGGACTGACCTCTTTCAAATGAATTTTTAATATCGTTGACTTCCACCTGAGATCCAGGAACTCGGAATATGCCTTGTTGTTGCAGCCCTGGTACGGGAAAATAAATAGAAACATGAGTCACCAACTTGTCAAGGCATGATATTGCATTATCTCAGCTCAAAACAAGATGCGTACCGAAGAAATTTTAACATTTCCCTCTAAGGGATCCTTTATTTTTGGCACATATTTTGATAAAGAGGTTCCAATGATTTTCTGAGATTTAACTAGATCCTGAGGGAACGCTTGTGATCTTAAAGCAATAATCTCACAGAAAGAGTAGATTAGGTTCCTGTTAGCAATCTTTGAGCCAGCACAGAAAATTGAGAGTTTATAGCATTATTATTTCCATAAACATTTATAGTCTCTAGCAAAATAATAAATCATCTATCCACAGCATATTTAGCAGCCAAACCCATGTCATTCTCTAAATTCACTGACTTCAGCTTTACCCAAACAGATGGACTTTATATGGAACTTTTTCGAAAGTATCCCGGGATCACTAAAACTTACAACAGATGGGTCCTTATTCAAATTAGCATCTGTGTCTCTCTGTAGCTCAGAGTGTGTAGTGGATGATAAGGGGCTGTGTTGTTTCTGGAGAGCTCTCTAATGGTTTCCAGTAGCTCCTGAGTCAGCATGTTTATCTGCAATCAATTAGTGACCTTTCCTTGAACCGCTTACCATATAGATTAATGTATCGAATACAGCTCTCCACTACCAGAGGAATGGGTTGACCTGAATCCTGAAAGACAACAATCATTACAAAATGGCACCAGTTATAAAACTGTGGCTGATATTTAAAGGCAAAGTTCACTAAAATATGACAATTCTGTCCTCATTTACTCACTCTTGTCATCCCAAATCTGTACACTTTTTTCTTCCATGGAAAACAAAATAATATTTTAAAGCAATTTTGTACATAAAATGTTAGTCAAAATCAGACAAAATTGGAGCCAAGTAACTTTTATTGTATGGACAAAAACAAACCCAGATTTTTTTTAAATATTAAATTTTGTGCTCTTCAGCAGAAAGAGAGTCACATACATTGTGAGTAAATGATGACAGAAGTATTATTTTTAGGTGTTCTGTCCCATTAAAGGTGCACCTACACATTTTTCCCTCATTAAAAAAAGTGACTAATACTAATAGTAGTTAAAATTATATCAAATACAATCATGATAAACCTAATAAAACCTGCTGTATTTTACACAGAACAGGTCGCATCATTGGGCCTCCATTTTAAGATCACATGACCAGCTAAAAAAGCTTTTCAAGGCCAATGATATGACTGGAGTTATCATGTCATGTGAGCGTTTAATTTTATTGTGTATAGTGCTGTCAAATCGATTAATTGTGATTAATCACATTTAACGTAAGGCTTTGTGTGTGTGTGTGTGTGTGTGTGTGTATATATACATCAAATATGAATAAATATATATATATGTATAAATATACACACACCAGACATAACATTATGACCCTATTATTGAGGTGTTAGAAGCAGGAAAAATGGGCAAGTGTAAGGATTTGAGTGAGTTTGACAGGGGCCTAATTGTGATGGCTATACGACTGGGTCAGAGCATCTCCAAAACTGCAGCTCTTGTAGGGTTTTCCTGGTCTGCAGTGGTCATAATCTTTCAAAACAGTGGTAAACCGATGACAGGGTCATGGGTGACAGGTGACCGGTGACAGGGTCACTGATGCACGTGAGGAGCGAAGGCTGGCACATATGGTCCGATCAAACAGACGAGCTACTGTACTCAAATTGCTCAAGAAGTTAATGCTGGTTCCGATAGAAAGCTGTCAGAATACACAGTGCATCGCAGTTTGTTGCATATGGGGATGCATAGCCACAGATCAGTCAGGGTGCCCATGCTGACCCATGTCCACTGCCGAAAGTGCCAACAGTGGGCACGTGAGCATCAGAACTGGACCACAGAGAAATGGAAGAAGGTGGCCTAGTCTGATGAATCACATTTTCTTTTACATCACGTGGATGGCCGGGTGTGTGTGCGTCACTTACCTGTGGGACACATGGCACCAGGATGCACTATGGGAAGAAGGCAAGCTGGCAGAGAGGCAGTGTGATGCTTTGGGCAATGTTGTGCCATCCATGGGGCTGTTACTTTGACATGTACCACCTACCTAAGCATTGTTGCATACCATGTACACCCTTTCATGGAAACGGAATTCCCTGGTGGCTGTGACCTCTTTCAGCAGGATAATGAGCCCTGCCACAAAGCCAAAATGGTTCAGGAATGGTTTGAGCAGCACAAGTTTGAGGTTTTGACTTGGCCTCTAAATTCCCCAGATCTCAATCCAATTGAGCATCTGTGGCATGTACTGAACAAACAAGTCGATCCTTGGAGGCCCCACCTCACAACTTACAGGACTTAAAGGATCTGCTGCTAACATCTTGGTGCCAGATACAACAACACACCTTCAAGGGTCTAGCGGAGTCCATGCCTTGACGGGTCAGGGCTGTTTTGGCAGCAAAAGGGAGACCAACACAATATTAAGAATCTGTGTGTGATCAGTGTATATGCTGTAAATTTATACATGCAGACACACATATTATATATAAACAACTTCAGATGTGATTAATCGTGATTAACCGATTTGACAGCACTAATTATGTAACAAAACAAATATATTTGCGTATCAATAGGTGCAAAACTTTTTTAAATGGAAAAAATGCTTAGTGTACCTTTAAGAAAGTAACAATTTTCCAAATGCTTTAAAAACAAAAATAGTTTGGGTTGTTTTAGTAGAGAATAAAGCAAAGCATTAAGCATGTCTGTCCTCGAGAGCATTACACAACAGAAAAATGATTTAAAGTTCAGCCAAGGCTGCTAGTAGCAACTCATCCTAGGACGCTACAGAAAGCTCGTTAGAAATTCTCTTTGAACTCGTCTGGAAAGAAACAAAGACAAGCCATTTGTCTCTAAGCAAATGTATTACAGCCTTATCTGAAAGGTAAAGACAGTCCATGGCTGGCCCTATTCTATAGTACCTGATTGCGGGTACGAGCATTCCGTCTTCCCCTAGGACACAAAGCAGCGGAGAGCAGAGCAGAGGAGTGAAAGAGGTGAGAAAAATCACAGTTAGACAGGAAGGACGACAGAATCGCCATGGAGACGACAGTGTCGTCGTGGTGATTGGGTGGAATAGCATTAGGACGGCTGCTGAAATGGCTTGAGATGCAGTAAAAGGGAGACATGTGGAGAACGTGATGCCCTTCAGTTCATTTTCTCTGCTATTTAAAATGTCTTTTTAAACAAAATCGTTTAAGTTTAATGGCTAATCGACCACTTAATTGCTTAAATTAAGTATCAAATCAGTTGCTTAATAACTAATGGGCCCTGCTGAGTCTCTATTTAGGCAGGAGGGCATCAGCCGCCACCCTTATCATCTGCATCATCGCCACCTGGCGAAAGACGGAAATTAACAGAAGCAAATAGAGGGTGTAAGCACATGAGTCAGTCAGAAAAGATAGAGAGAGGTTCAGCCATCCCTCCAGCCCAACAGAGGGCACTGATAGCACCAAAGTCAATCGGTACCTTAATGAAACTCTCCATATTGCCATTAAACAGCTTATGGTTATAGATGGAACGAGGCCTTGGTTTCCGCAATTTCTGTGGTTTCGGGGGAAGGGTTGGGGGTCTGAGGAATGGAGATGGTTAGATGGAACAAAAACACAGACAAAATCCCCTCTGAATCACATATATATAAGACCTTAAATCTATTTAGCCCAACCCTTTCCTATATACACAATCATGCCATTAACTTACAAATGTCTCAGCGGAGAAAACAGCCGATAATGAAGGGTTTAAATAAGCAACAGCCATTAATTGTTGTTCTTTAAAAGATCGTAACTACATCCTAATGCTTTTGACCTCAGATTAACTGATAACAACTGCAGGGAGTTTTCTATTCCCTATAGGAGCTCTGAATCGGGCCCTTATTGAAACAACTGCTGTTGTGACAGACTGGTAAATACAATCAAAAGTCAAACATGACATGGCTCCGACTTTGGTTTTAAACCTGAGGGCATAACACAAGCTGTTGTTTATATTTACTTACATGATTAATCACTAACAGAGATGGGCAAGTTGGATGTTTGTAATGGAGGCCATAGAGAATCTATGTAAGGCTAAGTATAGACATTGTATCAGAGCTTGAACAAATACCACTTCACCTTATTGTTTAGGTCTGAAGCAATGTATACAATTACCTGAATACAAACGCTACTAGCTAGGCAAGTACAATTTTATATGTCGCCATGACAACATATGTACCGACCAAACTTTGAAAACAAGATAATCGACATAAAACGATTATTGTGACGCTTCCACCTTCCGTCCAGCGCACCTGCATTTCCTTCACAGCGGTGTGCTTTCGTTCCTCCCTAAGCCAAACTTAACATCCAAATCAGCCCAATAAGTGAGTGTTGTAAAATGCAGTCTACTGTGGGACGTGCTAGGACGATACTGTTCCCTAGGCGGCTTTCAGTGAGCGGAACGCGCATAGGCAAAGTGCTTTTCCGAAACGGTCAAATAGCCTACACACAAATATGTTGCAATGCTGTTTTGGAAACACAGGCTGCACCTGAAATAGCACTCTCTCATACATGAGTAGGTACTTGTTTTGAATAAGTAATTACTTCACGACCGCTAAAAAGTATGATCTATAACTTAGTATAAATGTATGTAGTATGAATGTAATCCAAAAGTACTACATTCGCCATGTTGTCATCATCATGTGACCTACCAGCGTCAGTTACGTCGCTTCACTGCCATTCATAAATCCTTTCCTGTGGCCTCATGGGATAGTAAAGCATCCACCGTAAGCACACTTCAGAATCTCGAAGGAAGTAGTAGTTCATCCGGGTACTTTTTGCCTTCTCTTTTACGAGTACTGTGTATTCGGATATAATTATTTTGTCGCATACTGTTTTACTCCTACTAGGGAAGTATGCAATTTCGGATGCAATCACAGTCAAGCCAGTGAATGTAAACAGTTGAGAAAGAAAATGTGTGTTACAGTATATTGGATCTGTGCAGCTCTTAAAGTGACAGCAGCCTAATATTTTATTTACCTTATTGCTGACTGTTTACTTGTCTTCTGTAACTGTTTTGGGGACTTTTTACTTGCATTAATTAACCTAGTATTAGTTTTTAATATCGATAATTGAGACTTAATTAAGACTTTGATCACATCACCCACTAATAATCGTGATTTCAATATTGACCAAAATAATCGTGATTATGATTTTGGTCATAATGGAGCAGCCCTACGTGTAGGTTTCATTTGAAAATGTTAGTAAAGGGCAAGTGATTATCAATGGCAACACTGGTAGATGTTATCCAACTGAGAGGTCAGCACAGGTCTGCATCTGTTTACCAGGAAGGCTCTATTCTCAGCATTCTCCGACCGTCAGAGGACATTCTGGATAACCCAGCATGAGTTGAGCCCCTGCCAGTGACAGCTTGAGGACAAGTCGCCTTTTGACCGCTGAGCAATATCAAAAAAGTTGTATTTTTCCTCTCTTGCTTTTACCCTAGCCTCTTATGGGATTTAGAAGTTGTTTTATCAGCTGAACCTGCAGAAAATTAACTCTTTTTAAATCTCTTTTTAGTCTAAAAAGTCTAAAAACAATAATCATGGATATGGAGAAGTATAATAATTACTAAATTTTTGTCTTTAATGACCCCATGGCCTGACAAGTTTTAAGACCATTTCATTGGACAAAAATCTTTAGATATTGTAGAAAAAGCAAGCTAAAAGTATATCTTCAATCTTAAGGTTCTAAAAGGGAGAAATCAGTGTTGCCATTTTGGGAAACATTTGTTTCTTAGTGTGAAGAACATTTTAATAATCTGAGGAACTTTTTCCATTATAAGGGACCTTTTGTGCAATACAAAAGTTCCATGGATGAACCTTTATTTTGTTTCTGATAAGTGGGAAAGTCATCATCATCAGAACTCTCTTACCTTGTAGTTCCACATTCGGCTCTTTCACCTGAAAATGAAAGAGAAAATAGGGAGGAGTCAGAAATGTCATTTTTAGTATGATCTCACGCACTGGGTTCTAAAGCTCGGTCAGGGCGTACTGAGGGCCATCGTGAGAGTGGCCAGAACTATTGAAGGCAAGATGAATGGGTGAGCAGCCACACTGCGCTTGAGACAAAGAAGAGCACTGGTCACCGTAGAAACCTTGGAAGGGCCCTGCGGGGTGTCAGACGGTCACAGAAGGGAACTAAAAGAGGCTAAATGAGTGTGTGTGTGTTTGTATTTGTGTGTATGAGGGTGTGTAGAGAGTGGGTGTGCATCAAGGGATTCATTTCACACTGGTGACACTGAGCGATATCTGTGACGGCTCACTAAGTTCTTTGTCCCAATATTCAGTGCAGCCAAAAGGGTTCCCTGGTATCGCAACGACACAAACAATGAAAAATGTACACGCCCATAAAACAAAACAAGCAGGAAGGTTACAAAAATCCCAGATAAAGCAAGAATGTTCTATCTTAAATATCAGTTGGGAAAAAAATGTAATGAAGAGAAAAAAAAAGACCCAAAATTCTCAAGAACAGACCAAGTTTTTCCAATTTTCCAATTCTGAATCACCATGTAATGAGGTGAAACCACTAATGTTTCTACATGGGTACTTTTAGTGATGTGAAGTGGCCCCTCAAATCATTTATTTTTACTAAATCTGCATATCAAATGGAGTGGTTCCCATGTGCCTTTGCTTTGCCCTCTAAAATAATTCCAAAAACTGAAAGGCTTTTGTCCTGCCAGCTGAGGGGTTAAAATCCTTTCCTAACATGTTTCTGGATAGCGTTTAGGGAGGATCTGGTTTACATGCAGGAAATATTCGCAAACAGAGACGGTTTATTCACTTCATCACTCATTTAAATGATAAGCGTGAGCATTTAAGCCAGGTGGCTGGCACCATGGCAACCCTTGATAACATAAATGGAGAGAATTAGTTGTGCCAAGCTAATTGGCTTAATGGATCGAGGATCAATTAGGTGAATAATTTAAAAACACAGGCGGTACCTGCTGCAACCATCTGTGATAAACTGCATGTATATGCAGAATACGCACACACTTTGGCCAGCCTCGAGTGTCTGGTTTTACTCAGACGAAGAGGTGAAGTGTAATTGAACACACAGTCTGGTGAGGGGAAGAGGCCAGGACTGGTCAGCTATCATATACGTGGATGGCTGGACTCAGCTGGGGCATCCCACAGTGTGCAGTCATTAGATTATGAGCTGCCGCACAGGCAGCTGCCGAAATTCCCCCCTGGTGCCACTAGCTGATTGATTGGGCGTAAACTGCCCGTAACAGAAGTGACAAGAGGCCTTATGGGAAATGTGGCAATGAAAGAAGGGTCTCTATAATCATCTGACAACAAAAGGGCTCAGACTTGAAGGAATATTCAAAGTAATTTTCATTTAACTCTTTCAACTATACCTATCCTTCAACTTGTAAAAACAAACAGGAAGCGTGTTTACACTAATACACGTACAATGGCAGTCTAGCTGTTTTGTTAAATCACTTAAATTAATTCTTTGTACCCAAAAAACACTGACATAGCTTGTAGTCATAATATAGTCTTTATTAGATAACAACAATTCAGTCAGAGACATTCTTTAGAGACATTCTACATATACTTCATCACGTCAACACATCACAGGCGTGCTTTATAGTTTGCATTGGCTTCCTGTTCAGTCACGTATTGTCTTTAAAACTCTCACACTAACTTACAAAGCTATGCATGGAACAGCCCCTTCTTATATCTGTGACTTAGTCACCCTGTACTTGTCTTCTCGTTCACTTCGGTCAGCTGATTCTCCTACTCTTCAGCAGCCTCCCTGTGGATTAAGATCTATGGGGGAGAGAGCTTTCTTTGACGCTGCACCCAGGTTATGGAATGCACGTCCTCTTATTGTAAGAGATTCTCCCACATTAGCCAGTTTCAAGAAGAAAATTGTCCACTATACTGTTTAAACATTTAGTTTAAAGCTCTATATCCAACAATAAATCAAACAAGACCTCTATTACCCTTTCAGATATTGGGATATCCATCTGCCACTTGATTTCACTGTGGCACTGGGAGGGGAGCAGGGAGGGATTCCCACGCCACGAGTCCATAGAGTCGCCAGACCCACTGACGTCGGGCTGAGAATGGCTGGAGGGCTTTGCCCCTCAGCTCCACAGCCCTTGGGTTTGATGAGCCGATGGAAAAGCTGCCTCTCACGCTCCGGACCAAAGAAGGGAGCAAGTGTGGGTGCCGGGACTCCGCCCCTTTACATGGACCAACCCCTCAGAACACTACCTTTCCTTCACATGCCTCAGCACAGCAAGGACACCAGATCCCCTGTTTATTTGGATACCTTTTCCCCCTTAGACATATTATCTCCCCTTTTTGGACATTTTTTATGTTTATATTATGTTTATGTTAATGAACGCCTTTCTGAGGTCTGATGCCACACCCACTGTTGTTACTCCTCCCGCCACAATATACACACGTAATGTCCAAAATAACTAATAATAGGGACTGTCAAGGGACTCATTTTTTGTTTTATTTTTAGGATTCTGAAGAAAAAATAAAACAATAAAAACTTTATAGGTCCCTAATACATAAGCAAATTGGGGACACTGACCATATTAACACCTTTGTACTAATGAAGTTCTTGGACAAGTTGCTTTTTGAATCATTTAAAATCATGCTGGATAACATGATCATCAGGTTTACACAAACTCAGTTTTACCAGCTTTCAATAAGACAAGTAGATGCACAATAGAAGACTTTTCACTAGTGTTCACAAATCTTAAACTTTTGGATCTCACTTCTGTATGTCTTTTCCAATTAGTCCAGAACCATTCATTAGTCATAAACTTAGAGAGCTCGCTGTGCTGCTACAACTTTCAATTTTGTATCCAACAGTCACCAAATTTGCAATTAGGTGCCAGAGGCTTAGCTGGCACTCAGCATTTCCAGAGAGCAGAGAGAAACTTATTTAATAAACAGACAACTCACCTTCCCCCAGAGTCTGTTTCAGCAGGTCATGCTTGGCCTGCAGCTTAATGATGAGGTTACTGCCGTTCAGGTACTCCTTGAATTTCTGAGACACAGATGAAGGCATCAGTGAGCTAATGATTTTAATAGGATGTGACTAAAACTGGGGAGTGATGTGTGCTGTGGGCAACAAAGAACAGATTTCGCTGTACTTTGCACGCTGCAAATTCAATCTGTTCCGATAGGAGGGTTTAATTTCCGTCTCATTGGTGAGGCATGGGCCTTGTCACGAATGTTTTGCGGATACATGTGTGATGACTGAGTTTGGATAGATAGATAGGAAAGGCTGAATATACTTTCATATCAGTGTTTGCAGAGACAATTCTGATGAGAACCATGTATTAAAAGATCTACTGATAGTCCAGATATCTTGAGGACCAGGACTTCATCTTATAAATGGAAGATATCGGGGTTTGCCATCTTGTGTCTGAAATAACTAATACTTAGGAATGCCAATTGAATTAATTACACATGTCAATTTCTTAAATCACAATTAATTGACTATATTAATATGTCATATAAAAATGGCCTAAAAATAAAAACGGTACTGGTGGGCCAAATGCTTATGGTTTGAGAAAATAAGGCCACTCACAGTGAAGTAAAAGACTTCCGTCTCCTGCTGATTGGCTCGTCTCTTAGCAATGTTTAACTTGCTCATGTAACTCTCGGAAGCCACGGATTTAATGGACTCTGTGGATCGGCTGTGCTGGAAAGCGTCTGACACATCAAAGTCCTCCACTGTCAGCATGTCTTGTAAAGTCTGCATGGTGGCATCCAAGGTCTTGCGTACCTAATTAAAGCATAGCAGGGACTCAGTAAGGTGAAAAAGAGATGAGTATAAACTTTTAGAATATAAGATTTACACTACTGTTCAAAAGCCTGGGGTCAAACTTTTAAATAAATGATTTTATTCAGCAAGAATGCATTAAATTGATCAAACGTGACTGTAAAGATTGAATGCTTTTCTTTTCAACTTTCTATTCATCATAGAATCCTGAAAAAAGGCAAACACCTGTTAAGCGGCAAAACTGCTTTTAGCATTAATAAGAAAAGTTTCTTAAGCAGCAAATCAGCATTTTAGCATGATTTCTGAAGGCATCATGTGACACTGAAGACTGGAGTAATTATTCTAAAAACTGTCACAGGAATACATTACATTTGAAAGAATAATAAAGTAGAAAACAGTAAATTAATTAAGCCTTGAGCAAAAGGGACTTTGTTCAAAAACTGACCCCAAACTTGTGAACGGTAGTGTATTTTTCAGGACGCTGGACAGTGATGTAAATAGAAAAGAAAGTGGGAATTTGTTGAAACTGTGAAAATGACATTTGTTAATCTTGGAGGCATCAGTTACAATAGGTTTAAATTTTTAATTAAATCAGAAATGTTTCACGTCATATTCCCTGGTTTTCTAACAAAAGTCTGTTAATGAATTTATAGAAGTCATGGAGGTATATATGGAAGATGTTTCTGTCTCAAAGCAAACAAAAAATAAGTTTCAAATAAGAAATAATTCTGAAAACATGCAAATGAGATGTAAATTCCTTTTTATTTTTGCATAAAGAGGCTTCCATAGTAAGTTTCTTTAGAAAAAGAAAATGTTAAATGAAAAATATTAGGATGCTATAAAACAATATTAACACATCATGTATTACCATGTTGTCATATAATGCTGGCAGGGCAAGAAAAAAATACTGGCCTAATCAAGCCATCAGAAAAAAACTCTCTATTGCGGGAACTTCTATGATACTTTAAAATAACATTTTCTGTCCCCATTCCAGTTGAAAAAAAATGCTTATTGTTTTGCAATAACAGGTACGTGGCACTGTGATATATTCAAACCCACAATATGACTTAAGGATATTGAAAGACTAAAAATGTGTATACTGGTTCAGAAAACAAAAACAAAATACGTTTCCAATGAGCTTCAACCTTATGTCTGCAATAGCATCAGTGTGTCACGTTGATACATAAGCCTACAGTGTGTTGCAGCCTAACTGAATACTTATGCAGGTCATAACTTTTAAAACCTCAAAACTGAACAACGACCCAGACTATTTGCGGGCACAAAATTTGATCCCTATCCCTAACGACAACAGCCGTGACATTTGAGCATGTACAGTAGTATAAAGTATACATCTTGAAATCTTCCTATATCTCTTTAGATCCTATTGATATCTTGAGGGTTGGATTCCCTTCGACCCCAGGACCAAAGATCGCTCCCACCAATGTGTGAAATCAAGGATTGTCTGAATGCTGTAGTGACTGTTGCGTAAATTGGCAAGAGGCCCTCAAAGATTAATGTGGCACATTTCCAATAAGACACAAAATCATCTATTACTAGCTGGTTATGAGACACAAAGTGATAAGGGCAAGATGAAGTCATCAATACACACAGACGGGAGCTATTATAAAGGCCATTAGCACCTGCATACACTTAGTTGGTTGGTAATGCGCCTGAGTTGTATTCGTTCTCCCAAGACAAAGAATTACCCTCACCGAAGACCAAACATGGAGATAACCGTTCCATCCCAAAAGAAACACACCATTAACAGATGAGTATGCTAAAAATACACTCTCAGTTCCCAGGAAAGATGGACTAAATTGCAATGAGTTTGATTGCTAGGCTGAAGTATTCTCTTGAGTGCTTTAAAAACAGCAGAGAAAATGTTAGCGAGTAAAGCCGAGGGCTCTTTGAGTGCTAAAGACTCGTGTGAGAGAGGCTGTTGGGCTTTCTGTAGAGTTATGACTCACACTAAAGAAGCTGATGAATCTTTCCAATGAGCAGGTGTAAATAAAACTGAACAGTCTCCAAAGCATTTGGTTACACCAGCGGGAGTTAAAGTCAACAGGAACTGGAGTTCACAAACCTATTTTAATTCTATAATGTGACGTCAGGTGCTTAAAGCGGAGGGATTGAAAATTATAAGAGGACTTGATGATATCAGCCCAAAAGGACATTTATGTCCTTCAATGATTAACAAAGATACATTTCTTTAACTTTGGAATAAAGGTGCAGTCACGTTTTCTGTTGTTCCTTGTCCTTGAATTTGCACAAGGAAACTCCATTCCTTTCGAGAGGAATCCACGTGATCAGAAATTGAGGTTGGGCAATAGATTTCCCCACGCATTTTTCACAAATTTGCCACAATGACTAACAGAAAGCTGTTTGGCTTAAAAGCAACTTTAAGCGGACCGCCTTCCGTAGACAACTTATGAAGAAAGTTTAGCGCCTCGTGCAGTTCAAAAACGCTTATGCTACGTCCAACATCATTATTGCGGCAGCTTTTTTCGTATGTTGAATACGGACGGCGGTCCGCAGAAGCTAGATATTTTACTTTATAGTGTTTTAAATATGGATATTTTTCTTACAAATACCCATCGATTCGCTTCAGAAGGCCTTTATTAACCCCATGGAGCCGTGTGGATAACTTTTATGATGGATGGATGCACTTTTTTGGTCTTTAAATTTTGGGCTGCCATTCACTGACATTATAAATCTTGGAAGAGCCAGGACATATAATATTAATATAACTCTGATTGTATTTGTCTAAATTAAGACTGTCATATACACATGGGATGGCTTGAGGGTTAGTAAATCATGGGCTAATATCATTTTTGGGTGAACTATCCCTTTAATGTGAACTGATGAATCACAATGATCTAAGCAAGATAATAGGATATATTATGATTTTCATGTTTCATTAGATTCGTCTTATGAGTTTGATGTATGAGTTCACTTTGTAGCTTGTTCTAACAAAGAGCTGCCCACGTAGACAGGGCTATCTCTGATTGACAGGTTTTTTTTGTATGTTTGGAGATGGGCTTAAATCCAAAATCTCAAATAACTTTGAGAACAAAGTGGAATATACAGTTGTGCTCCAACAAACTCTGAATACCTCTCAAGATTCAATGTCTTGAACTATAAAATCCACAAATTAAATTGACTAGATCTTCTACTGAAGCATTCAGTGTAGCTGCTTGGCGCTGTATCGGTAAAGTTACTGTACCGTAACTTTGTTTCCCAGCAGACTGATAAAGACCTGCACTCCCTGACATTTTGGAAATTGGATAAAACCAGATTAGAGCTATGCAATATGCATCACAGTGTGTGAACGGTCTGTGGGTGTGGCATCTGAGGCTGAGAGTAAATAATTATTATTGAGAGGTGATTAGCATGATAATGTCCATGATAAAATGTTGAATGTAGTAACTGTGAAGATTCTTACCTCCTCGTTTTCAATCTTGAGTGTGGCCAAACGAGACTGCAGTTGGTGGTAACGCATCAGAAGTTCAGTCTGCACAGGCTGCTGCGCACTCACCTGGCACACCTGAAATGCAAAATGTATCTCTGTCATACATATGTCTTGACATGTCTTAGATCTTCAATACACATTTAGTATTTTATTATTCTTAACCTGAAAAATGAATATTCTGTCATCATTTACCCTCATGTTGTTCCAAACCCAATAATAAACAATATTTTGCCTATTTTTTATACAATATATAGATTGCACTATAGTGCACAAGTGATTTGGACCACTGTAATGATCCTTTTAAGGTATTTTTTTATTTCATTATATGGAAATTAAGTGGCCAGGATAATCTTTTCACGAGTTCACACTTGCATACAATTAAAGGGAGTAAAGTTGAATGCGTATTTGGCGTGCTGTCCGGCGGGGGGCTCCGAGCTCTGAATTTAGCACAAACCTAGAGTATTCCCCCGTATGTAAATGGTTAGGACTAGAAGTGTGGAGAAGGGGTGGTGGAGGGATGCTGCTAAACTGTGAATGAATTGAGGTGAGACTCTGCTGAAGATATATACACCTCTTATCGTTGATTGCTGAGTGCTCTCCAGCATAATTAAGAATTCAACTTCTGCGTTCCACAGAAGAAAGTCACACAGTTTGGAGTAAATAATGAGAGGATTTTCATTTTTGGGTGAGCTGTTCCATTAATATGATATTATTGGGTGAGTTGAAAGCTTGATACCTCGTCTCCCATGTGCGGCAGAAACTCAAAGCGCATGGGTGGGCAAAAGACCTGATTGTACATGTCCATGATCTTGTGCTTGTCACTGCGAGGGTCTAGGTTGTCTACAGCATTCTCAATGATGTCCAGACCCTCATGGCGAGAGGTCTCCAGGTTATACTCAGCAGACAGATACGTCCTTAATGTGCGCGCCAAGCTAGCATGATATCCGAGGTCACAGCACTGTGGAAAGAAGAAAAATGAAAGATGAGAGATAAAACGTCACAGCGAGCCTGTATGACATTTAGAGGAACACCAATCCGATCTTTCTTCCTATGAAGACAGTATAAATTAAACTTTATTTGCCAAAATGTTTCCATGGTGATGCCTATTTTTAGCAATCTTGAGATTTCACATTTCACTCTATCAAGACGAACTGTAACACAGGTAGCATCTCCTGTGTCTCTGTGCATAGTGTCATTAAAATGACATGCTCTAAATGAGTGAATTTTATCCTGTGGAGAATCAAGATTGTCAGTATCTACAATTAGAAGAACAAGCACAGTGGGATATCTTAGCTAATTAGTTTAAACGTGCAACAAATGTGCAACTAACCTCTTTTAGCAACGTGGAGCAAGTTTAAAATTGCTTGAGGGAAACTATAAACCTCTGTGAGTCATAGCGATGAGGCAGTTACCGCTCTATTGGACTGTAAATCCATATATTATGCTCAAAAGGATTTGAGTGCAAACACTACATTGTCATAGCCTGTGGCACACTCTATTTAGCATTACAAAGCTACAGGAAAGGAGGTGTACATTTGTAAAAAGCTAGTAATATCACTAAGTTTAACAGCAATGGTGCTAATTCTCAATAATTGCAAATAACCATAGATCATAACCATAAACAGAAGTAAATCCAGACATATTTATTGTGTATCAGTAATAATGAAATCGCTATTTGCCCTGAGGCAAACGTATTTCGGTCTAAAGCAGAAAACCACACATTTTCTATTGTGCATTGGGGACAGCAAGTTTTACCATGATGAATAAACCCGTTAACATTTGGTTCACTGTCAGTCTCTCTGAAAACTATTAAGCTTGACAGACCTGCTTGTCCCTGAACTCTTAAAAATATATATTTTTTCTTATCTAAAAAACATTTTAACTGTATAAGGGTTTTAGGGATTTGAAAAGGGAAAAAATATATATAAATAAAAGAACTATCTATCTTTTGGGACGCCTGCCTTTACATGCAAAATCTACCTTATTTACTTTGTTAGCAAACATCATTGGTCTTAGGGTGAATAATTAATCTGTGCAAGTTAATACACAGGAAAAATATTGTTTGTCGTGGTAATCTTTAATCAAAATCTGAAAAGGAACGCCATTCCAGACCGGAAGTTACTTTTCAGATTGACGTCCTTGAATATCCTTAACAACTCTACTCTAACCATTAGTCTGCTACGAGCGAGAGAGGAGGAGCGCTGAAGTAAAACCCTGCCCTCCATTCAATATTCCAATTCACTTGGAAAAATATGTCACAGCACTGAAATAAAATCAGTTGCAACTTCCGGTTCACTGGGATTTTAATGACACCCCATTCTTAATCCGTAGGGTTTAATATGGAGTTGGCCCACTCTTTGCAGCTATAACAGCTTCAACTCTTCTGGGAAGGCTTTCCACAAGGTTTAGGAGTGTGTTTATGGGAATTTTTGACCATTCTTCTTGAAGCGCATTTGTGAGGTCAGGCACTGATGTTGGACGAGAAGGCCTGGCTAGCAGTCTCCGCTCTAATTCATTCCAAAGGTGTTCTATCGGGTTGAGGTCAGGAATATGAGCAGGCCAGTCAAGTTCCTTCACACCAAACTTGCTCATCCATGTCTTTATGGACCTTGCTTTGTGCACTTGTGCGCAGTCATATTGGAACAGGAAGGAGCAATCCCCAAAGTTGGGAGCATGAAATTGTCCAAAATGTCTTGGTATGCTGAAGAGTTACGAGTTCCTTTTACTGGAACTAAGGGGCACAATCCCTGAAAAACAACCCCACACCTTTACTTTCGAACTTAGGAAAAGTCACTGAGCTCCTGAGTGCGACCATTTCTTTCACAAATGTTTGTAGAAGCAGTCTGCATGCCTAAGTGCTTGATTTTATACACCTGTGGCCATGGAAGTGATTGGAACACCTGAGTTCAATGATTTGGAGGAGCGTCCCAATACTTTTGGCAATATAGTGTATATTATTCTGTGTTTAACAGAGAAACCAAAATATGACCAGGTAAATTAGGATAAATTGACAGAACAAATTTTTTGGTGAACTATCCTTTAACAGAGGATATGTAAAGCCCTCCTGGTTTCTTTGAAGAACCAGCACTATGGGTTGTGGTCATTCAAAAGTTTTTAATCAGATAGCAAACCAAACATTTCTGGTAAGAGGTAACCTGGCATCCTAATTCACCACGACAGGCCACAAGTACCACATACATTTCTATATACCCAGTGGTAGGTGTGGAAGTTTATGAGTTTTGGTTCAGTGGTTTCTACCCAATAATGGTTTTAAAGGTAAACCTATGTCAACAACATAACTGAGAGCCCTTTACAGAGTTCTTACCACTTCAACCTGTAAAAAGTACAGAAAAAGCCAACAGGTTCACTGTCCGATACAACATTCCCTAACAAAACAAAGATAACAAAGATAAGCATACAGTACGTGATTGCAGCAGTTTGCATAGAGGAATATATCTTGGCTTAAAAGTTATCTATAATAGCTTATGTTTCCTCTCTGCCTTTGTTGCTGTTGTCAGATGTACAAGTGTGTGTGCGTTTGTATTTTCTTAAATTGCTCCAGGAAATCAGAGCGTACTGATGACAAGCAATGTGACACTCTTTGCGTTTCTCAGCAAAAACCACAGAGGTTTGGTTTATCTACAGTATCCGTACTAATGCTAACATGACAGAGACAGCAGAGCCGAGCCAGAAGGGGAAATATTTCAGCATACTTCACATCAACAATCCAGTCTCAGCATATTTTTGACAAGATGATACCAGTGCCACTGACAGCCTGTTGTTATATATGCAACAGTATTTTGTGAATTAAAAACGATAATAGGTTTACATGCAATTAAGCCAGTAATTCCATTTTCTTGTTACAGATCTGACAAATAAAATAATTCTGGTTTCACAGAATAATAGATTTAATCACCCTTTGCTGAATGAAGCTGCAAAACAGATTCGAAGGTTACAGTAATGTGATTAATATTTCAATAAAAACACAAACACCAGAGGGAGTAAGGAATAAAATCAGTAGACAAATCCAATTCAATAAAAATGACATTCTAGCAAAATGCAAAGCAAACATTTAAAGAAAATAAATGAGGCAAACCATATTAACAACCAGACACTTCACCCAAAATGCAAAGAGAAATAGATGGAGTAGTGCCCTCATCAGCTCAACTGTTTAAATCCCAGCTGATACACACACAAGCAAAATCATGCCTCATTGTGCATACTCACATCAATCATATCCGAAACATCATGGATGTAATATTTTGCCACGACGGCGTTGGTGGCTGCCAGGTTCAATAAATAGTCGTTGCGGGCTTTTGTGCATTTCAGTTTGTTCTCGGAGTACTTGGCTTGCCTCTGGAAGGAAACAAAATGAAGAAAAAATTTGTTTATAGTTGTTTTTAATGTTACACAATCAGATGCATTACTTTTCAGTTTACAACAAAATATCAGAGTTGCTTTTTCAACTCCCGTTTATTGACTGATACCGCTCCTGTCCCCATGTTGAGGAGCAATGTGTAGAGGTTATGTGTGCGCTGTGTAAACATGATGGTTTTTGTAGTTCTAGGCTAAATGTGAGCAGGCATTTACTCATCCCACTTGCATGAAAACAGATTCAGTATTCTTCAAAATGAATAAAAACAGTGAAATGCAAAAATATTATTACACAAACCTGCAATAAGTATATATGTTAAATAACACAAATACACTTTATGCATTTAATCTCACTTTTTTTAACCAATGCCTTTGCTACTGACCACACTAAGTGAAAATTACTTTAGTTAAACATCATATTTGTGTTTGTTCAACTAAGGAGTGTTGAACTTTCTTGTCCTGTGTCTTATTCTTATGCAATCTAGAATGGCACTTTTGGTGTGAAAGGGTCTTTACATTCATCAAAAATAGAACGTTTGTAACATAATGTAACATAACACATTACTTTCCATAAAAAGTAATTAAGTCATGCAATGTTGTACCCAATGTTGTAACGCAATACTAAATGAACACTGGTTGTTTTCAGTAATAGGGTTGATCGGGGCTTGCTGTGACACTGATTTAAGAGGAATACCCTCGCTTGAAATATTAAGGTAAACAAAAAAATAAACAACATCTATATTCTTAATGTTTTACAGATTATGTGTTTTCAACTTGTAAAAAAAGTCAATATACAACCAATTCAAAACATTATTTTGGCCTACAGGAATTAATTAATTAATAATACAATTATTTAAAACATATAAAATACATGTTACTTGCCCCAATATTAATATGACAACAACCCCCAACCTGATATTTATGAAAGATATCCTTTTATTAAGAACACAGTTCAACATTAAAATTATAAAAATATGATGAATTTTCCATTTTATATCCTTTTTTAAATAATGTTTTTGCTAATATTATCCTACAAATTATCATTGAAATCAACAGAAAAAAAACCCTTTGACTCAATTTACTTCTACATTGAGACGTTTTTTGTCCAAAATGACTTCAGTTTTATTCAAGGCACACATTTCATAAGTTGTTGCTTTACCTGGTAATCAAACCCATGACCTTTTGCCATGCTCTGCTGTTTGAGTTACAGATATAGCCCTTGTGACAACTTTCCATTGAGGAAACTAGCCCCATTAAATCAAAATGACTTGTTAAAGGATTAGTTTACTTAAAAATTAAAATGAGCCCAAGATTTACTCACCCACAAGCCAAGTGGAGAACGTTTTTGATGAACGGATGCACTTTTTTGATCTTCAACCCCGTTCACTGCCATTTTAAACCTTGGAAGTGTCAGGATATTTATAAATTATTATAAGTCATATACACCTAGGATGGCTTGAGGGTGAGTAAATCATGGGATAATTTTCATTTCAAAGTGAACTAATCCTTTAATAGTACTCAAAGACAACAATAGAACATATATTTTGGAGTTTAAAGAAATTATAACTCACAATTACCTTTGAAAAAGTGTAGTTAAAAGCTGTAAAATGAGCAGTCTGCAACTTTTTAGTAGGTAAAAAGCATGAAGAACAAATAGATATAAAAAGTCTACATTCTGAGAGAATGAATAATAACATGCTGTGCATAGCATAGAGAAGTTTTTAGTCAATTGGAGTTATTATCGTTAACTAAAATTAAAATGTAATTAAAATAATAAATAAAGACATTTAACAATCAAAGTAAAATTTAGCAAAAACTATAATAGTATATGAATGATTCTAAAATGACACAGGAATTGAAACAGGACATGCAGACTGAGTCTCATCTGCTTATAAGCTCCAGCTGGGTGCTGCTGAATTTTTCATCAAAAAGCTTGAGCACTCAAAGCAGACAGCTGCTCTAGTACCATTAATAACAGCTGACTGCTACATAATTGTATTGACAAAACAAAATCCTTAAATGAAGAACAAACACCAGTGATTAGTATATACTAGTACAAATGCTTGAATGCTGATCAAATGAGTTGAGGTTGACAGTGACTAAACCATCCCTGTCTGTTATGCCAGTATGTTATGAAAGCAAACATGACAGGAGCAATATAAGTGCAGACTATTATTTCAACTTAAGCAGTCAATTGCTACTTTACAAGGGAACAAAGATCATATAGTTCAAAACAGGCCTTTTAATCATTTTGCCACAATGATTAGCTGGGTTTGTATTATAGTAATCGCAGATCTAAATACTACCTGTAATAATGGTGATGCACAAGGGCTACACAAATCTGAGCATCAATTGTCAATTATTACAATCTACAACTAGATTTTTTTTTTTTTTTGGCGCAGTTCAAAATGTATATCAAACTTCACATTAGCTATGTGTAAATACCCATCAAGGCTTTTTAGGGTTGCAGGTGTGCTAAGATCACCACGGAGTCTGCTAGCCTGCAAAACCAGGTCAGGCTGCAGCGAGAAACACAGAGCATCCATGGCTACCATGGTTATAAATAGTGTGAGGCTGAGTGGCTTTCATGCCAACATCTCTACGCATTGCAGCCTGAAAGTGGAGGAAGGGAGGGAGAGAGAGAGAACAGCAGAAGGAGAAAGAAAGCACCACAAAGAGCAAAAGTGAGAGAGCGAGAGCTAGCTGGCTAGCTAGCTAAAGAAACAGAATTCATTCACATGAAAAACGTCTCATGAAAAGCACAATATTTCTGTGCGTTGATTTCAAATCTTATTTTTGTATAGTGTCACAGTCATTATGAGTTAGCTTCCTGTGAGTACATATTACTAGCTATGAATTAGCACGATGATTTACAGCTGAAGTCACTGACCTGAAATGTTGAATCTGGTTTGTATGAGTAGCCAGCCATTCAGTCTCCAGGCTGTCTACAGTCTTACTGACCTCATTGTCCATTCTTAGATAAAGCTCAGCCCACATTCATTTTTATAAACCCATCCATCAGTTTCATTCAGAGCTTAGTGCCTACATTGCTTTTAAAAGCCGATGAGAAGGTAACTAGGAAGATATTAGGATTGCTTCTAAATATATTTTGCAATATTTCAGGATAGGGCTGCACGATTTGGGAAACAAATCAAATTATACTTTTTCTAATAAAAATTGTGATTAAATAAAAATCTACATGTGTGCTGTGCTTGTTTGTATGGACGCACAATTTGGCTAATTATTTGTGATTATATACATAAATAACTATATCAATATGACAATATTATACACCGATCAGGCATAACATTATGAACATCTTCCTAATATTATATTGGTCCCCCTTTTGCTGCCAATACAGCCCTGACCCATCGAGGGATAGACTCCACTAGACCCCTGAAGGTGTGCTGAGGTATCTGGCATCAAGATGTTAGCAGCAGATCCTTTAAGTCCTGTAAGTTGCGAGGTGGGTCCTCAATGAATCGGACTTGTTTGTTCAGCAGATCCTACAGATGCCATGAAAGGTTTCCATGAAAGGGTGTATATGGTCTGCAACAATGCTTAGGTAGGTGGTACAAGTCAAAGTAACATCCACATAGATGGCAGGTCCCAAGGTTTCCCAGGTGAACATTGCCCAAAGCATCACACTGCCTCTGATGACTTGCCTTCTTCCCATAGTGCATCCTGGTGCCATGTGTTCCCCAGGTAAGCAACGCACATGTACCCGGACACCCACGTGATGTAAAAGAAAATGTGATTCTTCAGACCAGGCCACCCTGGCCAGCCTTCGCTCCCCATGTTCATCAATGAGCCTTGGCCACCCATGACCCTGTCGCCGGTTCACCACTGTTCCTTCCTTGAACCACTTGTGATAGATACTGGCCACTGCAGACCGGGAACACCCCAAAGAGCTGCAGTTTTGGATGCTCTGACCCAATCGTCCAGCCATCACAATGTGGCCCTTGTCAAACTCGCTCAAATACTTACGCTTTCCCATTTTTCTTGCTTCTAACACATGAACTTTGAGGACAAAATGTTCACTTGCTGCCTAATATATCCAACCCACTAACAGGTGCCGTGATGAAGAGATAATCACCTGTCATAATGTTATGCCTGATCAGTGTATATGTGTATAATAATAATTTTATTTGCATTTAAGCATTTGGCAGACATTTTTATCCAAAGCAACTTACGATGCATTAAAGGTATTTCAATTTTGATCTGTTCTTGCTTTCCCTGGGAATCGAACCCATAACCTTGCCATGTTCTCCTGTTTGAGATACAGGAAAGCTATAAATAAAAATAATAATAATTAGGCATGCTATAAGCTACTCAAATTCTGAGTACATATGCATTTGTGTGGAACAGCATTTACTTTGAATCGAAGTTCATGGTTTGCTGTCGGAAGGTTTCTGGTTTGATTCTCGCAAAGAGGCAGCACCATTGTGCACTTGAACTCTTAACCAAGAACAAGGGCACTTAACCTAAGGTTTTCCAGGGGGACTGTCTATCTATTAAGTGTACTGAAAGTAGCTTTGGATAAAAAGACTAATTTAGAACATCAGCCAAGATGATGCAAAATAAATATGGGCTTTTACTTCTGATCACGGTCAATGAGTGACAAACAGCTTTATCCTCCATTGTGCACCGAATATATACACGGACGCACTTGAAATAAGATAAACATTTCTCTTAAAGGGTCACAATCCTGCTTGAGAGTGTCAGGAGAGGAAATGAATGTGATTGCAACGGCCCTGTGGTTTAATAAAAACCGGTTGGCATTATGAGTCACTCTGCCAAGCATTATGAGCTAGGGCCTTCTCACAAGAGTAATCTCACCTTCTCCTTCATCTTCTCAATCTTCCTGACCGAGCTGCGCCGCTGGGGTCGGTCCTCGTGGCGCAGGAGGTTGACGTTAAGGTCTCCAGATTTGCTAAATTGCTTCTCCTCTTGTTTCTCTGCATCCTTCAGCTTGCTCTCTGCACTGATGCTCTCCGTGTGGTACATGTGATAAGTCTTCATCACCTGTAGGATGATATAAAATACTATAAAGACTAGTCTAACAGCATCACACATACTGTACACACATACTAGTGATACAATCTTGCTGTGAAAACAAATGATATTCTGCAAATCTTTTTTATTTCTGCTGTGTTCCACTTGGTAGCCCCACCCACTCTGGAATCTCATTGGTCCAAAATCCTTAATTAAAACAGGCTTAAAATTGAGTCATTATTCACTGATAATCATCCATTGTACGGCCAAATTTCATTCACATTTCCAAATAATTAGAACAATGGGTTTTGGCAGCATTAACACAAATCTGTTGGGATACTGGAGGCACAAATGAGATTTGAGACCTATGGTTTTCAGAATTTTTTTTATTTATTTAGAAATAAATATATAAGTATACTGTTTATTCAGCAGGATGCATTCAATTGATCAAACGTGACAGTAGAGACATTTGTAATGCTAGAAAAGATTTCCATTTAAAACAAATGCTGTTCTTATGAACTTCCAATTAATCAAAGAATCCTGAAAAAGCAGAACAACTGGTTTCAGCAGAAAAAGAAATGTTTCTTGACCACAAACATCAGCATATAAGAATGATTTCTGAAGGATCATGTGACACTGAAGACTGAAAATCACAAATAAATTACATTTTAAAATGGAAAACAGTTATTTTAAACTGTAATAATATTTCACAATATTACTGTATTTTTTATTAGATAAATGCAGCTTTGGTGAGCATAAGAGACTTGTCTATCATGTGTATATTTTCCTTTATTCTCTTTTTTCCATTTATTTTGATTATACAGAAAAAGTGCAGCGTGAACAGAATACTGTGCTCCATAAAACATGGAAAGTCATACAGGTTTGAACAAAATAAAGGTGAGTAAATGACAATTCTCATTTTGAAGTAAACTAACCCTTTAATTTCATCTCTGCACATTAAACTGGAATAGAAGAATAGCATATACTTTTCTATGGTGATACAAAACAACTCAATCCTGACTGAAATGATCTCCAGACTAGTTTCATTCCAGGGAAACTGTGCCGTTCTCAATTGAGGAGGATCAGATGTATTCCCGTCAGCTCTACAGAGCCATCTCATGAATATGCATAGAAGTATGGACTTGGCAGAAATACCATACCACCCATAATCCTGCCTCTTTCCACCCCAAGTCCAAGCCTTCCACTCAAGCCCGGGATGACAGAGGCTGAAGGAGGGGGCGATCTAAAGACAATGAGATTCTGAAGGAAGTGTGTATGAAACACAAAGCTGATTCAAACAAAACCACACATTTTTACTCCAAAAACAGCTCCCTGTATGAGATGAGATCTATTAATTTTTGTTTAGATTTAATATTGATCCTTTATTTTTTGGACATTCGTTTGGAATTATTAGACTTTCAAATCTAAATTATATAAATTCAAATCTACATTCTACCTAGTAGTGCCACTCCTGCCCCACCCCACTCTTAAATCTGCATCATTCTACATGCAAAACACCCCGATGTACATTCAAAAACTATCCGGACATGAATACAAAAGATGATTACTTTTACTGCTGGTGATGATTAATGATTTTAAAGGCGACCTATTATGCAAAATTCACTTTTACATGTTTGTACACAACCACCCTATAATGGTAAAACTCCACCCCCTCTTTTTTTTGAAATCCCCATAAATCATAAGCAGTGTCTCAGAATAAAGGCCGTGGTCACAGACCCTGTCCTGAGTGAGCGGTACACAGTCCACTGTTTTTGTCTCCTCGCCAGAGCATCTAATAGCAGCATTCAAGTATGAAAGCTACTAAAGTTATTCAGTCAAGAGCAGTGAGTGATTTTAAAAAAAAATTCATATTAACAGCAGTAGGTACTGTATAATACACTGCTTTCACTTTAATACACAGATCTAATATACACAAGCGATTTTACAGAACAGAACTTAGTTTAATAGTCATGGGACTTGCTGTCTGAAATCCAGATTTCTGTGCACTTGCTTCGGATGTATGCGCTCAGAAGTTTAGACTGATGTAGCTTTAAAACATGGAGATGATAAACTTTCATGACGATGAAGAAATGTCACATGAGCATGACCGCGATAGAGATGACAATCAAACCAAACAGATGTTTTAGTTTTTGGCAGAGTATCCGAGGCACGAGCTGTACAGGCTCCGCCCTCTTCTGGAAAGCTGGTGGGGAGCAGAAGCTCATTTGCATTTAAAGACACATGCATGAAAACAGCATGTTTTGGCTTCCACTCAAAAATGGGCATTTACAAAATGGTACAATAAATGATCTGTGGTAGAATTTTGAATTGTGAGTGTGTGTAGCGGGGGCGGCATGACAGTGCGGCAGTTGTGTATGACAGGAGGTGTTCGCAACAATGCAAACTGTTTTACCTCATGGCTGATTGGTGTGACCTAGTCTGCTATTCAACCCCATTATCCTCTCTGCTCAAACAATAGAACAGAGCAAGTGAAAGGGGGGGGATGGGTTCTCTGCACCATTGCCCTGCTTTATTCCTCTCCTTATAGCTGGCAGATGCATGTCAGACGGTGTTTTCAATAAAATGCTTATTAAATCAGCCAGCCTGCAGGCGTCCACAGATTGCTCATCTGCACCGACCCTGACATTAATGTATATACACTCATTTCACTCTAACTTTACATGCACAGATCATCAGCTCATTCCAGAGGAGGTCATCAAGTGCGTCCGCACGATGGCACTATGCATGCTTGTTGTGCTGTTTCCTCTGTGATTTAAAGATTCAATGTGTAGGTGCTACTAGTAGTACAATATGAAATTAAACGGCAAAAAAATTGATTGTTTATGACCAGGTTTCCACCCCTATCTTCCATTATTTGAACAAACGGGTAGTACTGTCTCAATTTACAGATTGGTTACATCCATTAGCGCCGCTGGCCGTCTTGATGCCCTAAGCGTAACTACTTTATGATGCTCGCGGATGCGCCGTTCACGACTTTGTTTTGGGGGATGGGTGAGGTGGGGGGGCGCTGAGAGAATTTGCTTGTGGTGCCCCCCTCAGCACCTGGTGCCCTACGCGCAGCGCGTGATTACACTTTTTGTGAATGGTTTGACATTATTTACACTGTGTCTACATCAGATGCGATCGTTGCAAAGCGCAGCAACATCTAGAAGCTGTCTACAATGGACACGGCAAAGCGACTGTTTAAAATCCATTTGTCCTTTGAGAAGTATCGCAAGTGCTTGGAGTACATCACAAATAGAACAAGGCATCAGTTTATTGTCTGGGATTTGTCGCATTATGTCCACTGAAGACAACATCAATGATTATTAAAAAATAAAAAAAAATTAACAAATCATTACCCAAATTTTCGATAAATAATCAAACAACATCAGAGCACTCCTACACTCCTATTACTTATATTTGAACATTAAACAGGGATAGAAGAAAATATTTTAACATGAAAAATTTACAAACATTACATTTTTGTAATATGAAGTACACCGTTCAAAAGCTTGGTCACCAAGGCTGCATTCATTTGAACACAAATACAGTAAAACAGTAATTTTGTGAGAATTTATTACAGTTTAAAATAAATGTTTTCTATTATATTATATTCTAAGAATGTAATGTGGTCCTGTGATGGTATTTTCAGCATCATTACTCCAGTCTTGAGTGTCACATGGTCCTTCAGAAATCATTCTATATGCTGATTATTAAATATATTAAAATGAATATTAAAATGTTGTGCTCCTAAATGTTTTTGTGGAACTTTTTCTGTCACAAATACTTCAAAATGTAGAAATACATGAAGCCATGTTAAATGTTCTAAATTCAATACACCTACACCATTAGCCTTGTTCTTCGAACTAATATAACATGTTCCAGTCATTAACCGTTACACAGTATCCATGGCCCACTGTCCCTAGTATTCCCTGATGGAAAAAGCTGTTTCCTCAAGCTCATTAGGAAGAGGATGCAAAGGATGTTTCTCAGAGAAGTGCTAGCTCTGGCCCCAGGACAGATCACCAGCCCTTTTAACAGGGTCTAGTAAACATACACAGATGTGAGAGATGTCGTCGAGCTCACAGATTTTTAGACGGTGTACTCTGCCGTTTCACATGCGGTTGTGTAAATGATGCAGCCATTGCAAGGTTGATGGAGGGTAAAATCTGGTGCTAGAAGCTGAAGCATGCATGTTTGACTGTTACAATGCATCAAAGCCTTGCTGACATCAGCATGGATGCACCATTATGACCAAATAATATAGCTTAGAACTGATCCATCAGAATTTAAAAACATTATTTTATAATTTTCAAGGACACGAAACAGGTTAAAATCCCTTTTACAAACTCAATAAGACCACAACACTCAGTGACATTCTTAAAACTGCAGGCTGGCTGAAATCATGAATGAAAATACTGAGCTGGTGTGTAAATGTGACAGGATCTATGTACTCCAGTGCAGGAGAAAATCTAGGTTAGCACTCAGCTCCTTCCAAGGCTGTCACTCATCAGCCCATAACCCGCGAAGAGAACACAGCAAAGTAACATGTTTACAAGCATGCTTGATGGACATGGCTGGCAAACCTCCAGCATCAAAACTGTATTTACAGGCATGTTAAGGTGAGATGACCTAAGCTGTAAAGAGCAACGCTAGGGCAAAGCTGACATTAGATACAGCTCTGGGACATCTTTAAACACATGTAATTCTGATGTACACACAATCCTGTTGTTATGATTAATAAAATCTAAAATGTTTCATACAAATGACTCTTTATATGACTGCAAATTTGTAGCAGTGCTAGCAAAATAACCATAGTTTAATTGCATCATAGCAACCACATCTAACCTCATGGATAACTCCTCCTCATGGCTACAACAAACTAAATATGGTTACAAAATTTTAAATGAAAGGAAATAAAAGAATTTTAGCACGGAAGAAATTGTTTTATGAAAAGCAATATATTTGCCTTAAAAACAGTTTAAGTGTACATAACACACACAGTTTCTGCCAATCTCTGTTAATCTTGAGTTGCATCCTTCATATCTCTGAAGGGTCTTTAGTTGTATCATATTTATAAAAGACAGACATGCTGTACTGATTTTTTCTAAAAACAGCCAAGCCCGATGCGTGCAGTGGGCAGACCTAAAGAGTCACAGTGTACGCTCTTAATTATGCAGAACTTTAAAACTTTATATAATGTAAACGAATGAGTTATAAAAGAGTTCACCCCCCTCACAGTTGCCGTGAAGGGCGAAATTAGATATATAGACCAAAACCACAATTTGTACCAGGCTGTACCAGCTACACACCGCCTACGGTTTCGACTCATGGTCGTGAAGAAACAAACACACTTGCAGAACTTGCAGAACTGTTGCTGCTCCGGAAAAACAAACTGCATCCACTGTTTACTTAACGCTAGGTTATTTGGGAAGCTGAACAAGGTAATCTTTCCCTCACAACCAGAAACACACATTTAGACTAAAGAAGCAAAGGTAATCCAAGGCACTCGATGGGTGTGTTGAAAAAGTTAAAAAGCCTTTATTTTTTCATGGCTTAAACATTAAAAAATTGCCTGACGTTGCGATTGACATGCCTTCGCCAGGGTGTGTATGATGATACACACCCTGACGAAGGCATGTAAAGCCGCAACGCGTAGGTTTTAACTTTTTCAACACACCCATCGAGTGCCTTGGATTACCTTTGCTTCTTAACTCAATTATCCCACACAACCAAAGAGCACCGAGATTTTACACCCTGTGCAGCACTTTTTGCATTCCTTGCTTTGACATATTTAGACTATGTTCACATTTGACATGTTTTTTGACAAAACATTTTTTTTTTTTTAAACAGTCAATGTTTGGTTCCAGTAGCAGCCGAGGGCATCTTTTGTTGCTATAACAACAGCGGCAACAAGAGTGCTGTGTGGTGCAGAGATACAAAATATTGAGAAAGAGAAAGTTGGCTCTTGACGTTAATCTGGAGGAGAATGCCAGGGAAGAAAACAGTACGGTGCTTACAATACTTGAGTCCAGAATCCTAGTCCAGGAGCTCTGGTTGGATGATGCACGGTTTGCGAAGAACGGGACCTGGACTCAAGTATTGTAAGTATTGTATTTGAAAATCCTCAGCAAAAATGTGGTGTACATGGTTTTAAATTGTGATTTTTAATTTTCCAGAACCAAGTTAAGTTCCGGAAAATTATAATCACAATTTAAAACTATGTGCAGCACATTTTGCTGAGGACTGCTTCCTCAATCTCAATCAGTTTAATGCCGGATTCGCAGAAAGATTATTCTGAAAAGATGACGCAGTTCCCTTGTCTGGAGAAGGCGTTGTTTATGGACCACAACCGGTAAGTGTATTTTAATATTTAAGTTGGTCCGTTTAACAGTTTATGTAACAAATTACACAAAGTGCAACGCTGTTTAGCTTTGTTAACTAACGTTCGATGGTAATTGAAACTAATCCGAAAAACTTTTTAAAAAAGTGTATTCAGACACCATCGATTGTTGGTGTTTGTAATGATCAGTTTAAATGATTTGTTTATTATATCTGTTGTTTACTGTTTAACCACATGCTCGTTCAGCTGCAGCCACACATGCAATTTGTAACAGCCAAATATAAAAGCATGACAACTACTGAATAGACAGCTTACCATTGAGAAACATCCTGCAAAAGTTTTTCCTGAGCAGGTTGTAATCGATCCTCTTCGATATTCTCCGGGTCTGATTCAGGCTCAAATTGATAAGGCAATATAGACATTTTTGCAATAACATTGAGTGCGCGTATCTCCCCGTTATGGTAAGAGGCGTGACCTTTCCGGGCAACGTGCGCTAAGCTGCTGGCGAATCACAACACGAAGCGCTGGCCTAATCAGAACTCGTTACGTATTTCTGAAGGAGGGACTTCATAGAACAAGGAAATCATCAGGCTGTTTTTAGGACAGAGAAAACAGCGGTGTACAGATAAGTAAAATGTGTGAAAAAAACTGTGTTTTTTTTACACGCGAAACATGAACTCATGTTATATTGCACACTGTAAACATAATCAAAGCTTCGAAAACACGCGAAGAACGGGACCTTTAACAAAAGTCATTTTGAAGGCCTGCTATTCTTGGTTAGTCGATCTACCGGCACCTTCTCCATTTTTCATATTATGGGAACGAGTCAGGTCTCGCTACTCGCTTGACATTAGTCAGCTGTCAAAAATGTGCTTGACGTAGGGCGTTTTTAATCAGAAAAGTTGAACTTTTTTCAACTTGAAAAGAATCGTTGAGCTGCAGAAAAAGATGTTGGCATTTCAAAAAAGCGCTCAACTTTTTTGAAAACACGGTTTACTCCATAGAATTATAAAGTGAAACAGATGCTGGCAGTTTCAAAAAAGATGTCAAGTGTGAACATGTAGTGACATTGTTGACTTTGTGGTCTAAAAACAAAATTACAGCATTGCCGGTGGTTTCTATAGCCCAAACGAAAATCGTTGCTCGTTTTCTCGCTCTGGTTGATGTGCGCACATGGCTTTTGGCCATGTTTAGCATGAGAATCCAACTCTTTAACAGTGTAAATAAGTCAGAATGCATGAAATTAGACCCCCCCCCCTCCTTTAATTTAGATGTTACCACATGAAGTACATTCTTACCATTCTTAGGTTGAAAAACTGACAAACATTTATCCTCACATTTAGCACCACTGCCTTGAGGTTTTGTGGCCTTGTCAGAGAGCTGTGCAAGGATAGTCTCCTTTCCTTTGCTAAGCCGCATTAGCTCAGAATTTGAGCATTAGCCAGAGACCTTAAACTAACATGCAGTGATTTATATACAACTTCCATTTCCACACAAACTGCCTGGAGCACATCTATATGCTTTTGTACCATGGTACACACCCTAACTGCTACCGTTGCAACCTCTTAAGCGTTGCTGAAAATTTTCCTGTCAACTGGTCAAAGACAGACTGTCTTTTGTAAGACCTTGTGATCGGCAAGGAGAATGAGGTTCAACAGGCTAAATGGGCAGCACCAACTCGTTCATCATTTCAGATTGATGGTCCTCATTGTGTGCAGGCGGATGCCTTTAAAGGGATAGCTCACCCAAAAATGAAAATGTTGCTCACCCTCATTTTGTTCCAGTTTCTTTATTCTGTTGAACACTAAAGAAGACATTTTAAAGAATGCTGGTAAACAGACAGTTGACAGCACCCATTGACTTCCATAGTATTTTTTTCCTACTATGAAAGTCAATGGGTGCCATCAACTGTTTGGTTAATTACATTCTTTAAAAAACATTTTTTTTGTTTGTTTTGTTTGTTCAACAAAATATAGAAACATATACAGGTTTCGAACACATTGAGGGTGAGTAAGTAATGACAACATTTTCATTTCGGGGTGAACTATCCCTTTAGGAGTGAGAATAAATGACAGAATAGAATGTAACAGAACAGGAAGGAAAGGACTTAAATTTCTGCATTATGATTTCTCCTGTGTACCATATAACTGAGGAAAGAGCTGCAACCTTGCTAAAAATGTAAGAGAAACAATGTCCCATTACATCATGGGTTTTGAAGGCCTACAATTCCAACTCTTTCACATAAATTCAGTCACATGTCTATGTCTTTGGGGAGGGGCTCCCAAAGTCAACACTTAAATTCTTATGCATAGATGCATGTTTAATAGAGCTTCAAGTGCAGTCGTGCAAGGGCACCACGCTATAGACTAATTTCCTTAAAGCTACAGAATTTATAATGTGCCGTTGACCGTGCCATCATTTAGGTTAAAGGATTGCTGTTCTCAAATACAGCACACAACCAATAATCCAATGTACTTCAGCTCTCATTTATTACAGGCCTGCTCCCTGGCAAAAGCTGCTGAGCTTTTACATTCCACAAATGTGCAAAATTCACCTTACTGTAAATTACAAAAACAGAAATCACTACTTTAACTTTCAAGCTTCTCAGATAGAGCTAAAAAGAAATAAAAGCATAACTTTGGTATTCAGTCTGATTGACAGAATACATAGAAGTTGCGCATTTAATGCCAGAGAAAAAAAAAGAAGAAGAACCATCGATCACCCTAATACACAAACACATTGCAAAGCCAATGCAGAAATTTCACATTGCACATTAGAACTGCAGAAGCTTTACATTCATATTTATTATTCTACATTCAGAACACACAACTCAACCTACAGAAGAGAGGCAGGATCAATACTTAAGCGTCTAGTGCATTTTTATTGTCAAGCTGTTTATCAAGAACAGTTGATCATAAGCAAGCCATGATCTATCAAGCAAATGTAAGAGGTTTGCAAAGTGTGAATTTTTTAATATTCATAACACTGTTTAGCATAATACTAGAATAGCATTAGTGTTAAATTTGCATAATTTAAGTTAGTGGTCAACCTATAGTATATGGGATTTTAAATGAGCAGACACTGACATTTAAGTGTTTATAAAAAGATAGTATATTTAAAATTTAAAATATATTTATATATTTAATTTTAACATTTATTTTAAACAAGGTTGATGAAGGGCAATATTTCCTCAAAATTAAATAAATATTCTCTCAAAATTAAAATAACTATTGAAAACAGAAAATGTGCATCTACAAGGCTGTGACAAGAGCAATCGAGTGCTGTTATTGGCATATGCCAATAATCTCAAAGTGGTCAAATATGACATTATATATGGTCAAATTGTATTTTAAAAATATGATTGTTTTTTATTTTTTTGAGCAAGCTGTATATTAAGAACAGTTGATCAAATGCAAGCCATGCTCTATCAAGCAAATTTAATTTAAAGGTTTGCAAAGTGTACATTTTTTAAATATTCATAACAGTGTTTAGGATAATACTAAATTAGCATGTATGTTAAATTAGCATATTTTATGCATAATTAGCTCATTTTATTAATGGTGAGAAGAACAAATTATATATATATTTATATATATAATTATATATCTCCATCATATATATAAAGGGATCTCAAAATATCATATGTATATATATATATATATATATATATATATATATATATATATATATATATATATATATATATATATATATATATATATATATATATATATATATATATATATATATATATATATATATATATATATATATATATATATATATATATATATATATATATATATATATATATATATATATATATATATATATATATATATATATATATATATACACATATACATATACATAATTATCCAAAAAGGTATGATAAAACAGCACTGCACAAACTATATTCTAATAATACAGCCAAAAGCCCACATTTCTGTGTCTACTTAGCAGAAAAATGACTACTAAATATTTCATGACCACAGTGATGCACAACATAATAATTTAGATCTTTCTGCAGGGATTCGGTATCCTGACAAGGCTTTATTTGATGAAAATGGAAGAAAGAGAAAGGGTGGCAGGGAAAGGATAATGATCCTCTCCCATGTCTTCTCCAGCGATACATTACACTCTGTCAGTGACCTTGAAGCACATCAGCGTCAGAGCAGCACATCCCAAACCACATGTGTGTGTTTCAACATTTTAAAAAGAAGAAACAGTGTCTCCCTGATTCATAAGTATCATGTCTGTGCTCCTAAGCATTTTAAAAACGGCCTCAGGACTGTGATTTATAGTTTCCAATCTTTTATGTAAGTTGGAGTACATTCGCATTTTATACATGTTTGACACTGTGATTAACAACCGCAGTCAAGACAACAGGAGAATGATCAGATGAGCTATACTGTAGCTTGTTCCATTCAGGGATACGGGTGAGACATTTTACTATGCGACCTGCATAATGATGCAAAGAGGACATCTGGAATAGGTCGAGCGATGGAGAAGAATTTTCTCTGATGTCCTGTCATGGGTGACAACATTAATCCCAGCCTGCTCCTCTGCAGAGGAAGCTTGGTTTTCATCCAGAATGAAAAAAAGAAAGAGCATCCATCTTGGTTGATGAGAAAATGTTGATGTAAGAGAAAGAAGGATTTCAGCTCCTAATGACCCAGTTTCTGAAGCAAATTAAAACACAATGTGGAAGCGATTGAAGTAGCGACTACTATGAAGCTTAAAAGGAGTGGAGTAGGCGTCTCTACCAATCAACGATTTTCCCATCACTACCACAATCACAAGTAGTACCACTTTCATTATTCCCCCCCAAAAAATCCCTTGATTCATTTTCCCATACTTTAATAGAAAACTATTTGAAGCAACAGTTTCTTTCTTCTCCAAACTGTCGTACAGCCAAACAGTTTTTGTTCTTGGCTGGAGAGTCAGCGTTTCCATGGTGCATGGCAGGACACAGCGGGTGAGAGCTCCATTCAGAGGGGAAGCGAGGAAAATAGAGAGAAGGAAAAATAAAGAGAGAGAGATTGAGAGACATTATACTCACAGTGTACAGCTCGTTCGTCACTTTCACCAGCTCCTCGTGCATCTGAATGCCAATATCTTTACTCTGCAAATACAAAGAAATACAAAATGGGTCACAAATTAGTCAAACTCAAGAATTTATATATATTAAAAATATATATATTACTAGTGCCATCAGAATTAATGCGTTAACGCATGCGATTAATTTTTTCAGTTTAACTTGTTCGAAAAAAATGTACGCAGCATCTGTTCTTTTTTTTCTGTCATTCTTTGGCAGCGCTGCAGTATCATTCATTCAAGTGCTATTAAACCATTCAAAAGCGATAAGACGCAAACAAGAACTCAAATCTGTTCTGCTGCGCTGTCTGTGAAGCGGCTTCAGACATCATGGCAGTGCCACTTTAAGTAATTTTTCACGCTTGAAAGGACAAAAACACAAAATGATGCCAAAGTTCCTGTTTTGTCGAATATCCTCATAAGCACAGTCCTAAATGAGTTAAAAAGTATTAAATAGGATGTTGTGTGTCAGGTCTTAAAGTGACAGTATAACCAAATAAACCTACAGCTGTCTGTGACAAAAATCAAAGAACAAAAGAAAATGGAAATCACTCACTAGTCTGGACTGAATAACATTTGTAGATTTAATAAGGATTAATCTATATTTAATTTTTAAATTCATGCAGTGAAGACTTTATTCAATTTCTGTACATTTCTGTTAGACCTACATGAACATCTTAAAGGGTTAAGTTCACCCCGAAATGAAAATTATCCCATGATTTACTCACCATTAAGTCTTGTTCAAATTGCTTAATTAAAATGAGCTAAAGAAACACAATTGTTATACATTTTGACCTAACTTAATTTGATTGTGTTCAATCCACTTAAATAAGTCAAGAGAATAAGTCAAGTTGTTAGTTATTATATATATTATTATAAATTATTAGTTTTGAGTTGTGTTGAGATTACATGAATGATTTATGTTGCATTAAGTGAAACTGGGTGGGGCTAGTTAGTTCCCAGCATGCCTTTCATATGGCTACATCAAGAGAGAGTAAATGTTGTTATTTTATAGGTAAACTTGTTATTTAATGTATTTTTGAGCAAGATGAGAAAAGGGGGAGACTTGATTTGAATATTTTTTTCATACACAAATGCATCGCTTCACTTCAGAAGGTCTTGATTAAACCCGAACACAGGACATTGTGTTCGTCTAAAAGAAGAATGTCACATACACCTGGCTTCAGGGTTCAGTAATGTCACATACACCCGGCTTCAGGTTGAGTAATTCCTGGGCTAATTTTCATTTTTAGGTGAACCATCCCTTTAAAGCACGGTTTAACCGGTTACATGGGTCAAAAACAACAAAAAACTATAACATTCTGTGCATTTTAGCAGAGAAGGTACAAATCTGAATTGTCCCGCCTGGGGGAAAAAACCTTAAGAGTTGAACCTTGATATATTAAAAGCACAGCTAAAATTGTCATAGATTGGTTCATAAGCACAAATACCTGCTCTTTTTTTATATAACCTGCCAAGTGTCATGAACATACATGACTAACATCCAAAATGAAAGCTAAAAAACACATAGCAAAAGGTCTAAAAATGAAAGAGTCTTTTTTTCACATTTTTCTATGGTTATTCTTGAATGTGTTTAGAATAGCATACTTTTATACTACTCGTACTCTCTAATATTATTTCTGCAGTAGGCTGTACAGTATACTGTCTGCAGTAAGAATTCATGCATGGGATATTCAGATGAAATAAATAATACTAACTTTAGTAAATACACACTGCGTAATATGCAGTTAGCTAACAGCAGCTAATAACAGCTGCTTGGTTTCGACGAAGATGACTTTGAAAATGTAGGGTTTCAGTACTTGCTGATTAGATTTTGAATGATTTAATTTAAAGTTCAACATCAGGCTAGTGGCTTCATGTTTCTCATTGTATGGTGACAGCACCATACTGCCGCAAAATGCCAAAAAGGCTCATGTTTTCAATCGATTGTCATTTGACTAAATGCTTTTCAAATAACCTTTGCAGCACTGTTTCCTGTGTTTTTGTAAACAGCGGTTCAGACAGGAACCAGGATGATTTAGACATATGAAGACTGTGACACTGAAAACTGCTTATGTATTCCTGTGGTAAAATAATAATTTAATAATGCTATAAACAAGAAAACAACTCTAGCAGAGAAGAAAAACATTTTATACCTCCTCCCACAGCTATGCTACTCCTGCTTACATGCACACACACACACAGACACACACACAAACACACACCTGTAGCCGAAAGAGAGAATATACTGTGTTTAACTCTAAAGTAAGTGAGACAATCTGGCAGAGACAAGAGGGCAAGAACTCCAGGGAAGCTGGAAATTGTTAACAGCAAGGACAAGCCTTTTTTTCACTAGGCACAAATGACAGAGACTCGGAGACTGTCCCAGATAGAGATATTCACACGAAGTCTGGTCCAACTCTCATGCCCACAGAATCTGCAGGTACAAGCATCAACTTGTCAGCAGTTCAAAATCTGTTTGTAGACATACGAAGCAAAATGTTATCATGTTTAATGTTGCGTCAATTAACAACTGTCCAAGAGCAGTGTTGTTATTAATTAAAACAAAGTTTAAAAAAAAAAATATTTGGTCATTGAAATGAAGCTGAAGTAAAATAAAATATTAATATTAGATGGAAAAACTTAAACTTAAAAGTTTAGAAATGTTGCCTTGGCAACTAAATTAATTCAGATTGTAGTTACTAAAACTGAAATTAAAATCAATTAAATTAAAGCTCATTATAAATATTAAAAACAAAAGCACATAAAATGTCTAAAACTGAAAATATAAAAATAAAAGCTAACTCAAAAGATTAATGAACACTATAAAAGTATATAAATAACACAACTGGAATGATCTGTTTTGCACAAATAACATTTTGTAATATTTTGATGCAATAGAGAGCTGACAAATTTGAAAATACACATAGCGAGTGAGCATGATCCCAGTCTACTCAAATGAATTATGGCAGTAGCCCTGCAAAGCCCTTTTATGTTCGTAAAGCATAATGGACCGTAATTCTCATTGATCAATAAAGGCTACAGCATGAGTGTAGTCAGGCCTGTGCTTAGGGATCAAAAATAATCTCTCTCTACACATGAATGTGTACATACACATACACACTTATCCCTGCAACCAATTTACAAATCCAGTCATCCACATTAATGGGATAAACATCTCACAACGTTTCATGCATATGTATTGATTTTGTCTTTAGGTGACATGTAGACTCAACATAGCACAGCATCTGAGGAAAGACATGAAATGGCTGAATAAAATCAAGCAAATCCTAAACTTACAACCAACAACAACAACAACAGGTGAAATTGCTAAATGTCCCACAAAGGTTAGAGTATTTTTTAAATCAAACAATTGTTGATATAATTCCTAATTTTGTGTTGGTCCCATTTTTGCTGTCAAAACAGCCATGACTCATCGAGGCACGGAAGGTGTGCTGTGGAATCTTTGTGCAAGTGAGCATCAGAACTGGACCACGCTGTTGGCGCTTTCTGCGGTGGACAGGGGTCAGCATGGGCAAACTGACTGGTCTGTGGCTATGCAGCCCCATACGCAACAAACTGCACTGCACTTCTGACACCTTTCTATCAGAGCCAGCATTAACCACACGGGCCAGCCTTCTCTCTCCACGTGCATCAATGAGCCTTGGCCGCCCATGACCCTGTTGTCGGTTCACCACTGTTCCTTCCTTGGACCATTTTTGATAGATACTGATCACTGCAGACCGGGAAAGCCCCACAAGAGCTGCATTTTTGGATCGTTTACGCTTGACCATTTTTCCTGCTTCTAAGACATCAGCTTTGAGGAAAAGTTGTTCACTTACTGTCTAATATATCCCACCCACTGGTGTTATTCACTTCACCTGATCATAATATTCTGCCTGATTCGTGTATAGTAGGGTACAGCAATACAAAACTAATATGGCAAGTACAGCTCAGATAATTTTTTTAAAGAATTTGATGAGAAATTTTCATATTGAAGGTTGTACACTATTAAAATGAAATTCATGTTATTGCATAACAGCAATAAATATGGCAAATGATTTGTCTAGGTAAATGTGAATTTAGGCATTACAACACTATAACAAAAGATTTTAAGATTACATTTAAGAATGTTTTATTTGGGTTTTATTATTATTATTATTATTATTATTTTTATTATTATTATTATTATTAGGACAGAAAATGACAGCAAATGTCATCTAAATATGTGTTTAGATATACTGTATATATATATTTTTAAATATAATATTTTGGATAAATGCCTAGCTTATATGTTCAGTGAAAAAAATAATAATGATTATCATAAGATAGGACATGATATCTTGTAAGATAATGAGGTTTTCCCTTTATCTTCCCCACAAAACCTACTGCAAATTCATGCTTTTGTTGAGCCAAATCAAGCCACAGGGGGGATCGAGAATCAGTATTATCAGCAGAGAATATTTGAGAAAAGCTCTCAGTGAAAACCTCTGATGCAACATTATGAAAGAGCCAAAGCCACTGTCACACTGCAGCATCTTGCCACTGGTAACGCTATAGCGTAAGACCGCTCAAAATGCTATCAAGCTACCGCTTCCAAAGCTGCATCTGCTGCTCAATCATCCTCATCCCGTCATTCATCCTAACCAATGAAACGTTTCACTGACCTCAGGTGTAGATTCTCATCTCAATGTGTGCTAGAATTCTTTGCCCCAGACAAAACTGCTGTTAGTGTTTACTACCTGCTATTGAATGAAAAGGTTCAAATAAATGTTCGCCCCCCGGCTCTCAATGCATTGTGTTTCCTTCTGGAGCATCAGTGAATGACTGAACCTTTTTTTAATAATTGTGTCTCTCAATCGTCCTCAGTGTGAAAAGATGCATCTCAAAATCATACAGTCAATGATGGAAAGGGTTCAAATATGCAAAAGATGCTTGAAAACTGAAGTTTGCAGGACCTAGAGGATTCTTCTGAAGAACGTTGGTCAGTTTGACCGCTCAGGAGAAACAAGAGACTCAAGAAAGAACAACCATCACAAAACACAAAACCAGCCGTGGATCATCGGGGATCGACACAGTATTGAGAATCAGTGGTTCATAAACTTTTGAACGGGGTCATTTTCATAAATTAATCAATTTTAATACATTTTCTTCTCTTGTGGACTACATGTAAACATTTTTTTTATGTAAAATATCTTATTCAGGACAGTTCTAAATAAAAAATTACGCATTTTGAATGATCTCTTATTTAGATAAAGTTAGTTATTCACATTTTCACAGATTCTGCAAGCAGTTTTATTCTTTTTCTTGAAACTTTTTTATTTTTGTTGATTATTATTTATGATTATTGTTGATATTTTTTTTAAAACCTAATGGTGTTCATCTTTTTTTTTTGTACTATGCTCATTTATTATTAACATTATGCCCTGTATTATTAACAGTATTAGCTGTGAGATAATTTTTTTTTTAATAAGCAAAATAGACATTATAACTGAAATATGCTCATAAAGCAAAACTGAATTACAATCTGAATCGAAATGAAAGCTTGTGAGTTAGAATCAAAATCGGATAAGAATTATAATGATGAACACTCAGGGTTAGTTCAGTCATAATTATAAATAGGTCCGTCTGATCACAGCAGCATTCAAGCGAACATACATGCAGAGTAGGGTATCTTAGGTGACCTTGAGTACACTCACTGCAGGCAATTAACAGTTTCCCAAGGTGCCCTCGATGTGTTTTATTGGTTCACAGTCACCTCACTGAACCACTCTCCTATGAATGGAGGCTGGAAGCACAGGGCCTCACCTACAGGAAAAGCAGCCAGGTGTAAACACGCTAGTAGTGTTTGGATTTCACCACAGGAATCCGGGCTATGTGTTGACAGCGTTCCAACTCATATAGCCCAGAAGTCACACCACGGAGAATACAGCCAGTGGCGGCACTCCTCACCACAGTATGACTTTAACTCTGAGAGGATGTGCATAAATAGGCTGTAGTCACACTGTGAGACAGCATGCATTTAGACATGCCCATTCATTTTGTAGCATACCATCCGTATAGCTACACCGTCTGCAGGCATTTAAAACCACAAACTGAAATTCACAACAGCTAAGCAAGAAGGTAGGAGGTAGACGTTGCTGTTCTAAGAAAAATGTCTGCCAAGAGAATGCAAGCAAATGTATGAAGTCACCTGGCTGTGTGAAAGAATACATAATGATTTTGGATCAGCAGAGGGTGTTACGATTTCCCATGTTTGGAAAAGTTCAATGTTAGAAAAACTTTACTACCAAGACAATTGGAGTTAAGTTTATTTAGTTTAGTTTCTGTATACTGATACACTCCTAAAGGTCCATAAAAAAAATACAAAATAAACTGTCAGTGAAAACGGACCAAAAAAATGTAATGACTCGTTTGCATAAATGTATACCAACGTATGTGGTTACACTTTATTTCGATAGTCCACTTTAGACATTGTATTAAAGGGTTAGTTCACCCAAAAATGAAATGTATGTCATTAATGACCCTAATGTCGTTCCACACCCGTATGACCTCAGTTCATCTTCGGAACACAGTTAAAGATATTTTATATTTAGACCGAGAGCTTTCTGTTCCTCCATTGAATGTATGCACAGTATACAGTCCGTGTCCAGAAAGGTAAAAAAACATCATCAAAGTAGTCCATATGTGACATCAGTTGGTTAGTTAGAATCTCTTGAAGCATCGAAATTCATTTTGGTCCAAAAATAACAAAAACTACACCTTTATTCAGCATTGTCTTCTCTTCCGTGTTTGTTTTCAATCCGCGAACAAAGATTCGAACGGTTATGAATCAGTGAATCGATTCAGAATTCGGATCGCCAATGTCACGTGATTTCAGCAGTTTGGCAGTTTGACACGTGAGCCGAATGCTGAATAAATACGCTGATTCATAACCGTTCGAATCTTTGTTTGCAGATTTATTCAGACAATGCTGAATAAAGTCGTAGTTTTTGTTATTTTTGGACCAAAATGTATTTTCGATGCTTCAAGAGATTGTAACTGACCAACTGATGTCACATATGGACTACTTTTATTATGTTTTTATTACCTTTCTGGAAAGGGAAAGTATACCGTGCATACATTCAATGGAGGAAAAGAAAGCTCTTGGACTAAATATAAAATATCTTAAACTGTGTTCCGAAGGTTGGAGGTCTTACGGGTGTCGAACGACATTAGGGTGAGTAATTATTTAAAGAATTTTTGGGTGAACTAACCCTTTAAGTAGAAGTAACTGTGCAACTGTGTCAACCAACTCTCACTCATTTGCAACTACATGTCAACTAACTCTCATTAGAGTAGTACTATTAGTAGACTGTTAAGATAGGGTTAGGGTTAGTAGAATAAGTCAACTTGTACTTGCAAAGTTACTCAGTATATTAGTCAGTATAATGTCTGTTGGGGTACCATCAAAAAGTGTTAGCAGACAGTCCACCAAAATGTTACCAATGTATATCCAATTAAAACCAATGCAGTCTCCAACAGAGCAATATAGATGCAATAATATTGTATCTCGCAATGCAATGCATATGACTCATTATTTGATTAGACTATTAAGTGGTACTAAAAAGGTGTCAAAGATACCAACCTTTTTGAAGAGCCGGATGACGTCGTCGCTGATCTGAGCCAGGCGAACGATGACATTGTTGATGTAAATGTCGTTAAGTGTGGCATGATCTCTACTTTCTCTTCGAGTCTGGTTCAAAACCAGATACCAGCAGTTTACTGAAGAGAGAAGGTGTTGTTCTTTCCTAGAAGGGCAGAGAAAGGGATAATAATGTTAAATACTGTTATAAGTTGGCTTGCTTGCTTTATTGCATTTCTTCCCTTCCAGCTGAAACGTTTGACTCGTTCTCCATATAACGTCTCGTTCTCCCATAATTGTCAGGCAAAATCCACAATGCCTTTACAACATTCTCCTCTTCTGAGCACATAACTTCAGTTTACAGCCATCATTTTCTGAAAAACTAACAAATGCAGTCATATTGAATTACTATTAGTGACTTTGGCTGCCAAAACAGCCAACTATTTTCCACTGTTGGAGACTGTTGATTCTCTTGATTTTACCATTAACATACACATACAAAAATCATCAACATTATGCTAGGATATAGTGAGTGGATTCTACTGTTTGTAAGCACACTATATGCAGTTGCTAGGGTGTTCTGGGCATTACCTGAAGGTTCTTACTAGTTAAATTCATAGGAGCCTTTCTTTATCCATTCAGTCTCCGACACCACACATACAGTACGCACACCTGACAGTACACTGATCACTTAATACCTTAACACTGCTAAAAATAATGACGCCGAGACAGAAATCGTCCTAGCTTGAAATTAATCAGCTTTGGGGACCATAAGCTTATGTTCTGTGCTAACCCTTCACTTCTTTCCTTAGTCCTATCTCCTTAACCAATCAACAAGCTCAAGAACAAGAGTGCAAAAAAATAAATAACTGAGTGGAGAGTATTGAAAAGCCGAGACATAGCAGAATGAGGCTTTGGATAAACGACACGAGGAGCGAAGGCAATTACTTCAGAGAGTATTTGGACTAGGGGGAGAACATCAAAGTGTGTCCTCTTGCAAGAGTTAGTGAAATGCTAATCGCTGCTAATGAGGAACGTATATCTCCCTGCTGCATGTGGCGAACGTTATTAGCCCTGTAATCTGCCCTCAAATTGGGATAAACAGTAAACAAAGCAGCATATGCCAACAAGCACCCTATTAATGCTGATCTTTAGGGTAATGACAAGCTTACCAAAAACAAACACTGCATATATAGACATCTATAAGTAAGTTTAAGTCCCTCCAGTCGTAAGTGTAAACAACTGTTTGGACAACCTGTTTGAAAGCGGACATTGAAATTCTGTATGGTGATGCTAATGCACATCTTTAAAAAAGGCGCTATTTCTACCAGATCTGATTTTTAAAATTACTTTCCTTGGCGTGAACTAATGTAGTCAATTTGATATGATTATGTAATATTTTGCAGCAGTTAATTTGAGTTTAACCACATTTTATCAAATGTTTCTCAGGTTACCTTTAAAAGAAAACAACTGTTTTCCTTAATGAAACTTTTATTCAATCTGAATATTAGACTGATTTCTGAAGGATCATGTGAGGCTGAAGACTTAAGTAATGGCTGCTGAAAATTCTGCTTTGCCATCGCACACACAAACAAAAGGTATTACCAATGCACAAGATTTAAGTTTGCAGGTTTGGAAATAATTAATACGCACCGCTGTGTATCCGTAATAAAACAAAAAGAGAGAGAGAGAGCATATCATGTCACTTGCAAAACACAAATGCACTCCAGTTCACACTGTCAGACACACTCAAAAAGCTGTGCTATCTGTTCATGCATAGCTTCCTCTTAAAGATAAACTTTATATGCTGAAGATTTTGACTGCACTTACAAAAATGAGGAAGAGGAAGGAGTTTAATGCAATGTGACGGACCACGGCCGCAGCAAGGAAATAAGAATGTGCCCATCACCGAGACAGCTGAAAAACGAACAACTCAAAGTGTGACTGTGCAAAATTACTATAAAGATTTTTCATTTTTTGGCCCTTGCTTTTGAAACAGGCTATTGTAGCACTAGGCCATAGGGTAGATCTCTACAGTAGATTAGAAATCATCTTTATCAAAAAAAAAGCAGAAAGACATTCTCTGGCCCTTATTCTCATTTATACTTTTTTCAATATTCAGAAAATAGATCAAAAGCACAGCTCCGACTCTACAATCAAGGCCTGAAAAAAGGATCATATGATTCATAATCACATTTCTCCAATTGCTTTTCTCAATGTTCATGGTCTATAATCCATACAAAGGGCCATGGCGAGGCTAGCTTTTTAGGGGTGCTTCAGCACCCCTAAAAAGAAGCTCAGCACCCTAAAACTTGGAGTAAGAAATTGTTATTTCAATTTTTGTTTGTCTTTACACGATTAAATAATGTCCAAAACATACTCCGTAGTTTGTGGTTTAAAATGTATGTGTTAAGGAGGAAAATGAAAACATCCCCACATAGCAAATGGTGTCATCCTCTTCTCTTCTTCTACTTCTCCTCTGTAAGTTACCTGCACCGCTCAGCACGACCGTCATCCAGCGCGAAACACCGTGATGTAAGTTAGTGTTGTGATCGGTTGAAAGCTGTGTCTGACACTTCTTTCCTTTTACCTAGAGTTGTTCCGATTTCGAAACCATATATCGGTGATTACTGGAGTCAGTATCCTGAATCACCATGGTGGTACACGTACACCTATAATAAGTGTTTATTCTCTGACTTTTTAGTCCGGCTGGTCGCCGCCGCTGTGAAGTAGCACAGGACCCGGGTGACTCGTGCATAGTCATAAACGGAGAGAAGTAACGTTAACGTTAAATAGTTTATCGTTAATTTGATACTCATTTTAACAATCGAGAGTCATGTAAACATCACGTGCGTCTTTTCTGGTCAGTCGTCATGGAAACATGAAGCCCTGGCGTTTGGAGTGAAAACAAACGACGTATCACTGAAAACACTTACTGTGGCTTTTTAAATTAATTGTTATTAATTCCTAGATTTATATGTTATTTTTCAGTTGTGGCTGACTAACAAACTAGACGATAAAATAAAGTTTCATGTTTTTCTTTTGCTGTATATTCATTCATCACACACAGGATTTAACCTGAACCTAGCATAACTCTCTCTCTCTCTCTCTCTCTCTCTCTCTCTGTGTGTGTGTGTGTGTGTGTGTGTGTGTGTGTGTGTGTGTGTGTGTCTGTGGCCTGGCAGTGAGCAATGGACATACGACAATTCTTTAAAAGAAAAAAGACAGATTCAGGTGAGAGACTAGGGACAGTCCATAATGACCTCTGTCTTGTTTTTTTGTTCTTCTGAAAAGTGTTAAGCTGGAGTAACAGATAATGCAAACCAGCTGTAGTTGTATCAAATTACTTATCTAGGCAATGGTCCCCTGCTTTTATTATATTTATTTCAAACTCACAAGCTTCTCTTGTGAAATTAATTTGTCATTTAAAAAGTTTCTAAGCCCAATAATAATAATAATATAGACGTTTAAAATTACACGCCTCTGTGTGCCTTTTGATCATATCCTTCAATTCTGTAAATGGTCCCATGGTTTCATTTTTGTGACATGACAAACTGACCTCAACTCTCCTGCCTACATATATTTGTGTATGATTGTCAGTGCCAAGGGATAGAGAGGGAGATGGCGAAGGAGAAAGGGAAAGGGAGAGCATGCAGGAAGAATCAGGTGAGGAAACAACAACAATAAATTGACATATAGTTAATAGTGGCAAGCAAAACAGTAACTACTCCTGTTTATGTATGTGTACTCCTATACAAACTTATTGGCATTAAGTAGCCTATATTACATTTTTTTTTTGTAACATTATTTTACACCACATTTTTTCATAATAAAGGAGGAGGAAAACAACAGGGAGGGTCCATACGAGATGAGAGGGAATTGACTAGTGAAAGAAATGAAGAGACAGAGGGAGTGCAACATAGAGAGCACCAAGCCAAAGCAGCAGAGACAGAACAGAGCTGTGGCTCTGACTTAGAACAGAGCTCAGACTTAGGCGATAAGGACACTGGTCCTAAACAGTTAAAGCTATCTCAATACCCTCATACTCAGTTTAGCACACAAAAAAGAGCCTTTCAAGAACAGTGGTTCAAAAGTTTCAGATGGCTGGAATACTCAGCTAGACAAAATGCTGCTTTCTGCTTTCCTTGTAGGGTATTTGGCAAAAATGTCAGAAAGGATGCACTTGTTAATGATGGAGTTAATAACTGGCAAAAGGCACTTAGCAAGTTTCAAAAACATGAAACAACACAGTCACATAAGGACAGTGTGGTTTGTTGGAACAGCTACAAAGCAAGCCTGTCAAAAGGGAATGTTGTAGAGCAGATAGAGGCAGCAAGTACCACTGAAATTAGTGAAAGAAGGCAGTACCTAGAGCGTATTATGGCAGTAACCTGCTTCTTGGGGAAGCAAGGCATAGCTTTCAGAGGTCATGATGAAACGGATGAGAGTCACAACAAAGGCAATTTCCTAGAGTGCATGTCACTTTTGACCAAATTTGATCCCTTCTTGCAAAGATACACAGCCCCTTCAAACACCACGTACCTCTCATCTGATAGCCAAAATGAGATGATAGAGTGCTGTTCACAAGAAATAATAGAAAATATCATCCGTGAGATAAAGGGAGCAAATATGTATGCCATTATGGCTGATGAAGCCAGGGATGGAAAGACAGAACAGTTGGCACTCTGTGTTAGATACGTGTCTGTTGAGGGTGCCGTCAAAGAAAGGTTCCTAGCCCTTACAGAGGTTTCACAGTTTGATGCTACTTCAATAACAGCTGCAATTGAAAATCAGTTGGTAAAGAAAGGAATTGATCAGTTGAAATGTGTGGCACAGACCTACGATGGGGCAGCTGTCATGAGTGGGGATGTTGGGGGTGTACAAGCCCATTTTAAAAAAAAGCACCCTGAGGCAATTTATGTGCATTGCTATGCACATGAGCTAAATCTTGTTTTATGTCACACATGCAAAGCTGTCTCTGAAGCCACAGAGTTCTTCAACATGCTGGAAAGTCTCCATTCTTTCTTTAGTGTCTCCCTTGTAAACCACCATAAGTTTGTGGACACTCAAAAGAAGTTAGGGTTGCAGCCAAGAGAACTTGTGCAGTTGTCAACTACACGCTGGGCATGCCAGCTTCATTCAGTGACTGCAGTGATTGATAATTTCCCTGCTATCATTGAGTGCCTCTCCACAATCAAGACACCTACAGCAGTTGGATTGAGGGCAAAACTCAGTAAATTCTCCTCAGTGTATTTGCTGATGGTTTTCCACACTCTCCTGTCTGTAACAGCAGGTTTACACAGATACCTACAGAAGGAGACCATTGACATTGCCCAAGCAGTGACATACAAAAATGCAGTGACTGACACCATGAAGCAGAAACGCAGTGATACCACTGCTGCAGATCTGTACTCCAGAACAATGGCAATGTGTGAGGCAAACCAGATAGCAGTAGAATCATCCTCAGGACAGAGGCGTAAGACAAAGAGAATGGATGAATATGTTGTTGAGTCAGCTTGTGGGGCAGGCAGTGAAACCTGTGGCTCTTCAGAGTCTGAAGATCTCAAGAGGAAACTTTTGTTTCCTTGTCTGGACCGAATGATCTGTGAACTTGAGAGGCGTTTTTCTGGTGTGAATGAGGATGTGCTCAATGGAATTCAGGCATGTAGTCCAACTTCAGGCCATTTCTTGTCTGAGCCTCATCTGACAGCACTGGCTCTGCATTACCATATTGAACTTAAGTCAGAGGAAGTGATAGTCGCAAAAAACTTTCTGAAGCGCAAGAGTGAGTCTGGTACAGTTCAGGACATGCTAGCAGTGTACAAACTCCTAGATTCGGAAATGTTCCCTTCACTGAAAGCTGTTATGCAGGTTGCCTTGACAATACCAGTTAGCAGCTGTACATGTGAGCGGTCTTTTAGTGCCTTGCGTCGGCTCCATACATGGCTCAGGAGGACCACAGGCCAAAGCAGACTCCAGCACCTAGCTGTGATGTCTATTGAGAAGGAGTTGCTTGAAAAAATTGAACACCAAAGGGTCATTGACAGGTTTGCCACCCTCAAAGTGCGTGACATAGATTAACTCTCCCAAAGTAGAGCCAAATGGGGATTCAGGGAAGTACTTCAAAGATTTCCCTCTTTCTTTTTTTATATCTTTACTTTCTAAGTATTTTCAAGACCTCTGTAAATACTCTGGATATTTTGGACTTTTTGTTTTTACCTTCTTTTTTTTCTTTTTCTTTTTTTTTGCTCTTGATATGAAGCTTGTTTTATTATTATTTATTGATGTCATATTGGTTTATGAAAGTTCAGACAGGCTTGCATCCAGATATGTTAGAGATGGCCATTTGTAAATAATTTACAGAAGATGAATTACATTTTGTTGTCCAAGTACCTGTTACTTTGTTCAATGACAATAAAGTTGAATCTAATATAACCAATCTGATGACTGTTGATACAAAATGAGGCACATGGAGTTAACGGTCAGGAAAACCAGCTGAGTGAAGAAGGTTTTGTGTTTGTTACATGGAGCTGTCTGTGTGAACTATCACAATAAAGCTGGTGTTCTGAAAATGTCTGAACATTTTTTTTTTTTAAATCTGAATTTTGGAGTTCGTTGAATCAATGTTAAAATGATAAAGTTATTTTTCAATAGACATATTTTTTGTTTTTGTGTGAAAGAGGGTGGGTGGTGGCAGTGGGGCTCATTGGGTGCTCAGCACCCCTAAAGCTCTGACTCTAGAATCGCCCCTGCAAAGGGCTAAAGATCACATAGAACTCAATCTAATTTCAAAGCCTTTGAAACAAGACTGCAATGCTGAGGTTCTCATATACTTGTGGGTTTTTTTAGGCATGTGTATATGGGCAGAGACGATGCACATCCAACTAGGGTTGGAGATCAAAAATTGGTTAAAAATCAGCTTGTTCCATTTAAACAAAAGTAAATACCAAAACCAATTATTTTCATGAGGCTACTGAGCTGGTTCTGTTCAAATGAACGGGTCAAAAAGACTCATGAACCAGTCAGCTCATTAGTTATCAGTCTGAATAAATCTTAAGACGAACTCACTGAATTGAGTGGTTCTTGAGCCACTGAACTGTTTCACAGAATTAATCGCAAGTCATTATGTTTGTCATATCCTCAGAATAATCATAAAGAGAATCGTTAAGGACCAGAATTAATATATATATATATATATATATATATATATGAAATAAAATGTCTATCTGCCGATGGAAAGCCCTTTTATAAAAATATATAGTCAGCTGTTTTACCACATGACAGCCGCTCTGGGCAAGCTACACACCACGTTGTGCTGTGATTGTTAGTGACAGGAGAGAAGGGCTTCTGGAATTTGGTGATATCCTTTTTGTGGGCCAGTTTAGTCCACAAAAAAGCCTCTAGCACAATAACACTATTTAAATAAAGTTCTTATCATATCTTGGCTGTAAACACTTGCCTGTGATGTTCAATAACAACTGCAAGTGCAAAGTAACAGTTTGCTTCAAAACACCAGTTTTTTTCAGTAAGCATTTGAGCATTTTCTTAAATTAAGTACATCTGAGTTGAGTGATAGTTCATGATTTTAGTTTATGGGTTTAACTCTTTGTGAACCCTTGTGTGCCGGTTTCCCAATTTTTGTTGCATATATTTGCTTAACTATTTTTACACTTGCAGTACTACATCCAAAAATGTAGCAAATAAAAGCGTTTTCCAAAATTCTAACAACATTACTGAAAATCATGTGTTCTACAGAAGAGACACATTCACATGGGTTTGGAACAAGTTGAAAGTGAGTAAATGATGAACATGTTTTTCATTATTTCACATCACTCTAGACAGTATTTCTACCGGGTGTATTGTAGAAACTCACACATAAATATAAACGCACACGATAAGCAACTTCAATCAAGTGCCATTGATCCACAAAACCGACCGATCCTCAGAGATTTCCAGTAAGAACTGAGCATCGTGTTGTTCTTAATCTCCACATATTGGATCCTTGTAAACAACTCTCAAACCCTCTCAGACTCTAAGTATTTCACATTTCTGCAGCCTGGTGAGTCAGAAAGAAAAAAAGAGAGAAATTACTGTGTGTGAATGAGTGAAGGCCCCGAAATACTTCAAACGAAATCAAAGAACAAACTGATGTTACATCATTTCAATCATGCCCGAACAAAGTTTGTTTGGAGTTTGTTTTGGGACTTTGAAACAGCTTTCCGGAAAAGTAAACACCTTTGTACTACTATTGGTCTGTGACGATTACATAATAGGTAGGTGTGCACAGAAACTCTGCCTATTTTACATGGAAATCTCTGGTTCATTTCTGTTCAGTCCGTCGAGGCCTGAAAGCTGCTTTATAGTAGAAAATGTGGTTGTACTTCTAATGAAACAAGACACTGACACAGTAAAACTGCTTGATTTTAAGCATCCTATTGTATAAAGTGCTACATAAATAAACGTCACGTGACTTCACTAGAGTGCCAAATTGCTGAGCTCATGCAGACATATCCATGTTGCGATGATCAGACTCTTTTCCTATGCTTTATTAAAATGCTTGCTGTTTTATCAATTTAGTTGTGTGTTTATTTTATTATTGAAAGGAAAGCGTGCAACACATATTTACATACTCAGCTGAGTGGGTGGTGTCAGATGTTTGGTAACACTACATCGCTGGTTACGTATTTCGAACTCCGTTTTAACCCTAAGCGAAGAATGAAAAAGGCCGTCACCATAAGTATATCAGGGCCTATGGTTTCTGTGGCGGTACCATCACTGTACCTTGGTAACTCCACAGTCCCTTTTTGTAAGGGATATGTGTGTTTAATCATATGAAGTGCAAGCTTTTATGTGTAGTACTACAAATTTAAATGTGCAGAAGCATCCACGTATATGTAATATGTACATATAGATAAAATGGTGATATATTCTGAGTGTGAATTATTGTGCCTTTTCTAACCTTTAAGGCTATGCAAGAGATCAAAATATCTCTAATCCTATTCTAAGAAGTGATAAGTGGGTATCCGTATTGTATTTAAAAACACCCACACAGAGTATGAGAGGGGTTCAAAATCACTTCACACTTAGCTTCATTATACTGTAGCTGTACAAGCCATAAAATATAATCATACAAATCACACGCACCGCCTGCCACAATATTCATTCAAGAAAGTGTTTTTTTTTCCCTTCTTATGAACCAACCTCGATACAGCTTTATCAAAGAGCTTTTAATCCAGTCTGGGGTGGCTTGCTCAAGCTTATCTCCTGATGGAAAAGCAGGGGAAAGAATCAAGTGCCAAATCAGGAACGGTAGTGGAAAGAGAAACGGGGGCATGCGCTCCCCAATTCAAATGTATTTCCGCCTTTTAAGTAAGCTTCAATACATTGCACAATAACACCCCCCAACCCACAAACACGCAAAATGAGGCCACCAATGTATGATTGCTCCCAGCTGTAGCCCCATGAGAGGGCTGGAGAAGAGAGAGCGAGCAGAGAATTTCCTCAAAGCAGTGAATGGTAGGACAAGGATTAGCTCAAAAGCTCATTGCTGATGATTCTGACCTCATTAATCCTACATTATTAGCCATATTCAGGGAACCAAAACCAAAAGATCTGAACGTTTTAATTTGTACTCAGCTTTAAAGGAATAGTGAATTCTGTCATGATTTACTCACCTTCAAGTCATTCCAAACCCGTATGACTCTCTTTCTTCTGTCAAAAACACTAAATATGATTCATTTGATTCGACTATTCTGGCCACTTTTCAAAAAAATAAATTCTAATGAAGTAAATGAGGGCTGGGGCTGTCAAACTATAAAACAAAATGATGCCTGTTGATCACACCTCTTGTGGTCTGATTGGTTGAAGGACTATCCAAATGCGTACAGAGTAATTTGAATTATGTTTGTTGATCACGCCTCTTGTCTGATTGGTTGAAGGAATATCCAGACCAATTTTCGGTCTTAAAGCAGCACCAGGTAGGTTTTGCTCTCGGGGTCCCCCTACAGTTGGGAAACAGTATTATCCTCTACTACTGTCGTAAACTGTCATCCTACATCAGGATGCGCACATGCATTTGTTGATATGACAACCATGATAGCCCTGAACACTGCAGGAGGAGTTCACACGCAGGTGTTCTGCTTGCGTCGCGTGTGAAATGTCTTCATCCCAGGTACAGAAGCATATGTTTCAGCATGTCATATGAATATAATTTCATGGGTTTTATTTTTTTCAAACGCCAAATGATCGCGATGCTCGCGTTTACAAGTCAGCGTCATTATAGTAGCCTAGTCTATTGGTTACCGTTTTACAGAATCTATACTTCAATTCAGTGTTCGAGTGGTAATAACCTTATCTCATCAATATTATAATATCAAGCTACCATAGATAAATCTGCAAATTTGAAAAATCGATTTGCAATATGAGACAAGACAAATAAACATAATCACAGACATGTTAGGTATCCTAAAATATGATTTTGTACGTCTTATGTATTTACTTGCAAGAATGTAGCCCCTACCAAACTTTTGTAGATAAATCAAATTTTGTAGTTCTTTTTGTTCTCGGGTTACTACCCGAAACCCAAAGTTTAAAAGTACGATTAAAAACGATACAGACGTGTTATGGCAGACGTGTCATTCAACCTATTGTAAGTCGATGTATCATCACAAGAGTCTTGAAAATATATTATGAAGGTTGAAAATGTACCTGCAGCTGCTTTAAAAGATTGAGCTTGGTCTGGTGACCTCTCCAATCAATCAGTCATGTTAAACCCCACCACTCACAAGTCCTAACCTATATCATTTTGCAATCGATGTACGTCTCAATTCAGAAGAAAAAGGGGAACAAAATTCACTACTTCGGATTCATCACAACTTTAATGGTCCAATGGGTGGGAAAATAGTTGTGAATAAGAACTTAAGTTTCAGTCTGTTCTCTGAGCTACTGTATGCCTTGAGAAGGGTTGAAATATGAGATTTTTTAAATGTACTTTATGGGGTGTTTGCATCCTTTTGGAAACTTGAAAGCACCAGTAATTGCATGGAAAAGACCATTAAATTATTCAAAATGTGTTTTGAAGAGTCATATGAGAATGAGTAAATGATTTTTCATTTTTGGTTTAACTAATCCTTTAATGTCTAAGTCTGAGAGATTGACTTTCCAAGCACATATGATCCCAAGGGCCTTGGCATGCTCTCTGAGAGGCTTGGCAGTGAGTGAATGAAGGCCGGAGGTGGACGGCAGGTGCTGCCGTGCGAGGAGCGGAATGCAGCAGGAACGTACCGCAGGGCAGTTTGATTTCAGGCTTCTGTCCAATAGGCTGCAGCAAATCGAGTCTGCATGCTGCCACATCTACAACAGAACTGCGGTTTAGCCCAAAATCTCAACCACTTTCATACAATACTCATAACGGCCTGCTTTGTTTACAACTCCAAATATTAAGGTGATGGCTAAATATTCAATCATCTAAAATCATGATAATCAAACAGGTCTGGTTTCAAATTTTCACATATTATTGATTGCTTCAGTTCACATAATGCATCTTTGCTGTAAAGCCAGCTATAGATAAATAAATGTAAGAATGAAGACCAATCAATATCCAATCGGTACAATGATGACATCACCATTGATGACTGACAATTCAATGTGTGATGATTGTAGCATTGGCAGACTTTGGGCACTACTTTGCCCCATTGGCATAACCTCTAACATACACCGATCATGGAGGCCCCACTTTGCAACATACAGGACTTAAAGGATCTTCTGCTAACATCTTGTGCCAGATACCACAGCACACCTTGAGGGGTTTAGTGGAGTCCATGCCTCGACGGGTCAGGGCTGTTTTGGCAGCAAAAAGGGGACCAACACAATATTAGGTCATAATGTTATGCCTGATCAGTGCATGATATTTTAAATGGCCGTATTAATACTTAATGAATAAACACCACATTGCTATAATCAGCATGTATAAAATATTTAATGTAAATTACTTATGGGTTAATATGTTGTACAGATTAATAAACTGGCCATAGTGAGTAACATTAAATAAGATCTATGTAAATTAGAAATTATTAAATAAGCCTGTCACATAATAAAGGGAACATACTTAACTAAATTTTCTTAATTTTCTTCATATTCTGGTTTACATGATCTTTTCTTTTGGAATACTGGAATATATTTTCATGTTCCTCTACAAGAAGTACTTAAGATGTGTCCTCTGGTAATTAATTACATTAATATTCAGAATTACTAAAATGCTATTTAAATCAACTATTCAATTATAATTAACGACACTGCAACAGCACAAAATTGTTCAATTCTGATTAATGTAGCAATATCCACATCCATGTAATGAAACATCTGGCAGAAATAGACCTTCTGGATAATGGAAGAGAATAGACAGAACAATGGATTTTCCCTCTTTTTTGGGTTGATTCACTGATACAAACTTAGCAGCAATGTGTTTTGCCGTAAGCGACATATAGACATTTTTATATTTCAATCAGTGCCCCTCAATGCATTCTCTCCAATGCGTTCTCTTTTATGCATTAAAAACCATGTGTAGGCAATGGCCTTTTTGGTAATTTCAACCTAGCAAAACAACCTATAGGTCATTTAGTTTACATTAATTTACATCAGCCAAGCTACCCTGCAAAATAAATGCAGAAGCCTCGACCCTCATTCATGTACTTTGGAAGTAATCTACGCCTGGTTTAATGCATAGAGACAGGGCTGAACTGCAGAGCAGGTTGGATTAGTATTCAGGTACTGTGTGTTGCAAGTCTCAGCACCAATACGCATCAAATGAGACTGCAATAACAACACATGCAGGCCAAAGAAAGATAAGACCAGGAAATAGGGTAAAAATAAAGCTAAATGTCTGCAAATAAACACACACATGCATGCAGAGTTTGTGTTCTGCCTGGTAAAGCCCAGCTTGGATGTCAAGTCTGCTTTGTGGCGATAGGGAGAGGTATTTATTGACTAGAAACACTCACACACAGACACAAACACACTAACGGCCATTAAGAACACTGTTGTAGACACCTTCTTATCTCCTTTAGACATGTCATGGTCTGTGTAGAACCACATGGGGTTTTTTATGCAGGGATTTTTACCCCTATAAATCAAAAAAGGATTACATATGGTATTACATATTTGTAAATTAAATCATTTTATTAGTTTGATTTGCAAAACATGTTAAATCTTACTTGTCAGTGCCAGGGCCGTAGGCAGGGTTTTAAAATCAGTGAGGTCCCAATAGGGGGGTTCGGGGGAATGGTCCTCCCAGAAAAATTGTAGTTCTCTGATCTACATATGTGCATTTTTAAGATGTTTGAAGGCCAAAAAATGTATAATAAATAGCTTTCAAAACATATAGATTTATATAGATAAAGAAAATGCACCAAAAATTAATAAATCTTTAGAAGATATCACTAACATTTGTTTAACCATAGCAAAAGTAAATTTCTGAAGTTAATTTATCACCTAAGTTTTTTTGTGTTTATTTAAAACTAGACAAATCTGATATTATTTAATATTATATCTGTTATTTAACAGTTAAGATAGTTGTAATGCTGATTTAACCAGCAGAAGACACAAGCCGGGTTCACAATGAGCCCCTATTAGAACTATGCTATTCTATACTTTTATTAATTCTTTTGAGAAACCAGTCAATGTTAAGAAATGATTCATTCTTATGTTTTGTACTATGTTGTATAGCTGTATTGTACGATGTGTTTGTTGTCAAACTCAAAAAATATACATATTTTAGTTCATTTTTTTGTTTTCTATTATATCGTTTTAAGCTGCCACATGCTCATCTAACAATGGGGCATGTTGTCACATTTCACTTCTATTCTTTCAGGGTAAATCAAGAAAAAAGTATACACTGTATTAATGAAACAAAGCCACATAATTGTACTAGACATGTGGGAAATTAATGTGGGGAAAGAAATAAATACTCTGAACCCCAAATGGATTTAAACAAACCGAAACACATTATTTTATGAAATCGGGTTCGTTAATGTTTCTTTTCCCCTCACATTGACAGTTACTAATTATTATTAGTTACGAATCACTTATAAGCCTATTTTTTAATTAAAAACGGCGAAATTAGACAACTAATTTTATTAGTTGACCTTATTATTTTTGTTGGTTGTTTAATATTTCTGTTCTAAAACAGCTGCCAAAAATGAAATGTTAAGTTTAGCTACTTACACTCGCACTTTATGTGTCTGTTTACAGAAATGGAATTCGTGCTCAGCATCTATGTTGAACATAAAGCCTGCATACTTTAATTTGATTGGTCATCTCAAATATAATATTTTGACATTGATGAGCGATGACAGACCACTGAGGCAGCTCTGATGAGAAGCTCTTTGTGCTGTCCTGTATTCTTGCATCACTAAAGTATAGTGTCAATGCTATATTAGGCATTTATTTCACAACATTTATTATATACACCTCGGGAAAATACCGATGTCCGGACCTCGGTGACCTCATAGCTGGCTAAGGCCATGGTCAGTGCAGACAATTACTGAAGGAAACACTGTAGCTGCATTTTGTTGCTGTGGGCAGTCAGAGAAAGATAAAATTTAGCATAAAGTATAATATTTACTAAACAGTGCTCCTGAAGAGAAGATTTGATTCTGATTTGCAAATCGTGTAATTGTTTTTTTGTTTTGTTTTTAAATGACCAATAAACATTATGATTGATTTTCCATTTATTATGCTGTTCCTATTTCTTCTCACATAATAAAACAACATACACTACCGTTCAAAAGTCTGGGATCAGTATGATTTTTAAAAATACACTTTTATTCAGTAAACATGCAATAAATTGATCTAAAGTGTAAATATATAATGTACATTTTTTAATTTTAAATAAAAATGAAATTTCTATTCACCAAAGAAACCTGAGAAAGTTACAGTTGACAAAAATATTAAGCAGTAATAATATTTAACAGTGATAATAATAAGAAACGTTAATTATGTACCAAATCAGCAAATTAGGATTATTTCTTGTGACACATGCAGACCAGAGTAATAGCTGCTGAAAATCAGGAAAAAAATTTAATAACCATTCACAATATTACTGTTTTAATTGGATTTTTGTACAAATAATGCAGCATAGGACCATAGACTGTATAAAACTATGGATGTAGTGACTGTCAGTGATGTAGTGTGACGTCAACCATAGGTTTCCAAAGAGCATTTTTGAAGCACAAAGTGGCCAGCGCCAGCGCCATCTTGGCAGCGCACCAATCTTTGATGATCAAAAATGGGCAAAGAGGCGGAACATGAGCGGAGCTGAGGTGATGTGATGGCTAACAGACAGCAGACAAACGGCATTCCACCTGTCACTTAAGTTGCGACGCCTTAATTATGCAGAACTTTAAGGCCTAATATAATTTAAACGGAGTTATACAATTTTTTTTTAAATGTACCCACCTCACAGTTGTCATGAAGGGCAAAATTAACTATATAGACCAAAACCAGTTTTTGTACCAGGCTGTAAAAAAGAAAATTCTGCTGTAAAGTGGAGCATTTTAACATTGGGGAGATACAGATTTGACTCCCTTTTGGAGCTTGTTAGCGAACAGTCGATGAATTGCAGTTTAAGTCACTTCCGCGTGTTTGCTTCAAGAGAGACTGCGGGAGGTTGCCGCTTGCATAGGACGTCTTAAAAAACAACCAATGAACGGTAGCAGAGTACTATTTAAAGATATTAACACTTTAGAGTGACAAAGAAACATGCATGAATGAGGAATAAAAATTAAAAAAGTTATTTAGTGAAAAATGTTCCTTAGTCGTGCATACTATTGCATTTTGTTTGTGAAGAGACCATAAAACTGAGTCCATCTCTCCACTGAAAAGACAAAAGTTTGTTGTCGATGTATGTACTTGTTTGTGTCTGCATTTGTGTGTGCTTGTTTCTTAGCATGAGTCAGCTCAGCTTACGGGGAGGCTTGCATCAGCAAAACTAGAACACAAAAGCTGACAAAATATCAAAGAAAAGAGGAAGGGGGGGAAAATGAAGTACATAAACAGAAACGACTAGAAAATGACAAGGCCAGACATGGGGCCAAGAGAGCAGCAGCCATTGGCGCTGCCGTTCCTCATTGTTGTCTGCAGTAATGTAGTCAATGGTGCAGTGAGACTGGCCCCGGGAGCAAGCAGCAGACGGCCCTCCTCCACCAGCTGCTATTAATTAAACCCAGCCAATCCTGCTGCAATACACTCAAAAAACAAACCTACCTACATTCATGACAACCGGTAGCCTGACTCTAAACAAAAGACTCTAAAAGAGTTTATTACCTCTTGAAATCAGTGTTCATTTTCATATCGGTACCCACCAGAAAAATATGCTGTCTAAAAGTGTTTCTATGGCCATATCAGAGCTAGCATTGGTAGAATCCTTTACTTTTCACATCCCACTGTGACCAATTGAGGTCTCATTAGCAGAAGTTTTACTGCAGACTCCGAATCCATTGTTGGCTTGATGCCACATGAGCCAATGATCAACCCTGATGTCTTGCATGCAAGTGAAAACTGTAGCTGTTTACTGCATTGATGAAAAATTCTATAACACATATACTATGGTATTCTAAATAAGTTCCTTTTGCCATTACGGTCAACATATTATAACATTTATATTCTATAAAATGTTCTTTAAAAATATTAAAATTAATTTTTCCACAGTCTTGAAGGGACAGTTACCCCAAAATGTTAAATTCTATCATTATATGAAATCACAGAAGAGGATATTTTGAACAATATTTCAAATATTTTTGTGCACCTAATGAAAGTCAGTGGGGTACAACAATATTGGACACCAGTTAATTTCAATATATGGACAAAAGAAAAAAAAGACATTTGTCAATCTTCTTTTTTCCTTGCACAGAAGAAAGTCAGTCATACAGGTTTGGAATGAGCATGAGTAAATGACAGAATTTTCAATTTTGGTTGAACTATCCCTTTAAAGTTGAAAGTGGAAAAACACGTCGGATAAGAACAGTTGCTCAGGTAGAGCAACATTTTTTAAGGTTGGGTTAGAAAAGGGTCAATTAGTCTAGAAATTGGAGAAATGAACTGGCTACCTTGCATTAGCATGATGCAAAAGTATGTTTTCTTTTGAGGAAACACTTAATTCAAAAGTGTATTTAATTTAAAATGAACAACCAAAAGATGACATCCTAATGCGTAAAATGCTACGGGCATTTAACAACTTCTTTAAACTTTGCAGAAAGTAAAGAATGAGAAACCCTTGTCTGAAGGATGATTATATCCGGCAGCAGGAGAGGGATTTAAAATTCACCAGCAGCTATTTCTGCTCTGATTGAAGCAGCACTGAGACAAATGGTGAAACAGACGGAGAAATGAAGAGGAGACATAATCTGGCATGCACAATTAAAGGAACAGTTCACCAAAAAATAAAAGTTCTGTCATCTTGTACTTAAAATCATTACCCATTATCAGATATATTCGTTACCCACTACTTTCAAACAATTGTGTTTGTTTGTTTGAGCGCTCTCTGAGCATCAAAGGTTTCTATTTACAGCGGGTTTTTACAAGTGTTGAGCATTGTGGCCAATTACAATCATATCTGTTGAGCGCATGAACATTGTGGCCAATCAGAGGGGCTAGTCAGTAAGTTCTGCTTTAACACTGCTGAAATCACACAAGGTTTTGTTTAGTTCAACATGAGCCACACAATAAGAGATTTATAATACAATTAAGACAGCTTTTTATTATAATGAGAGGTTTTGTGAGAGTGCAGAATTCAGTGAGATCACACTTTAGAGATTGACAGCCTTATTATAAAAGGTAGGGCTCTTCTATTACCCATTCACAATCTGAATATAAGTTTTTCAAGCTGCTAAGTACACTGCAAAGTTTCTGTATTGACAACTGTATTTAAATATGTGATTGAATCAGAAACTGCAATGATTGACAGTGATAACCAATGGACGAGACAAAACGGGGCAACATTTTTATAGCACTTAATTAAAATGTTTTTGCTTTGGTATCGAAATGGGTACATACTACTGAAATGTTGGTAATGTGACCACGTTATTTCAAGTTTTCAAAAGCCATATAATACCTCTAATAAATTTAAGATACATTTTGTAGTGTTTTTTAGCAAGAGCTGCTAAAATATATCAGGCCTTTTCAAATTTTGTGTTCCAAGGAAAAAATTATGACAGAAATTGAATTTTCTTGGTTGAACTATTCACACTTGCACATATCAAATAAGCCTCACCTCGGGCCACGAATCTTTGATGAGAACCTCTCGGCCAGTTTCTCCAGACTGCGAGAATACTCCAGTTGGATCTCGGCCTTGCGCCGAAAAAACTCCTGCAGGTCCTGCAACAGCTGGATCCGAGCCTCTGATTGCTGCTCCAGGCACTTGAACTGCTCCACCAACTGATTACGGATCTCTGAGCAACAGAGTACACATAAACACATTAGTCTGACTCAGCACAAATCTATATGTGTACATGTACAAAAGTGGTTAGGTTCAGATGAACATTCTCTTCTCAAATTGGCTGAATCTGTGATTTAATCCATTCAGCTACTGACCAAAGAATTTCCACGGCATTCATGACTACTGGATACGAATATTGGAAGCGCTTTTGTATTCCATACACATATGGAACAAGGTACCTCCCAAAACTTTGCAGTGTGTGTTAGCCAATTACATCATCCCAGGGTATATATCCATCCAATATAGATATGAAGGAAAATAATCTACCACTTAATAGGATTTTTTTAATGTATATTTAATACACCAAGTCAGATGTGTGCTTTGTCCTTTAATGCAAAATGGATGAGAATGAAATCCACACTTTTTTTGTCGATGCTATTTAGAGAAACTAATATTAAAGAACAAAGCCAGTTTTCAAAGAAAAATCTTGGACTTGCAGTTAACTTAATTGCAAAGAAAGGTTTTGTGCCACAAACAGAGTGTTCTTGAACTGACAAGCTGTTCCCTCAGTGCTGAGAGAGAGAAAAGCGAAAATTACACTAACACAACAGCAAAGTACATGTAGGTTGTGCACTAAGTCGTGTCCCTGAGGCAGCCAGTTACTACAGTATTAAAGCAAAGCTTCTTTCATGTGTCATTTCAAAGAGGCCTCTATTCCTTCAAAGACTTCCTCTGAGGGAAAAATTTATTATTTCTGTTCCCCTGCGCTAAGGTTAACAGAACAATTAGACAATAGAAAAAAAGAAAGCTCAAAATCAAACACAACTTAGAAAGGTAGACCGTTTTACTGGAAATAAAATATATCCACTGCGATATTGATTGACTTGAGTAAAGCAGCTCGGGTCGAAAATTCCGATCTGCTGCTAACACAAAGCAACGCCTCAGAGCTAACCCAGTCAAGCTGTCGAGAGTGTTAAATAACTGCATTCTGTGGGATTTTTCACATATAAAAAAACACTTCTGAGCTACAAATAGGGTTGCAAGATACTGGACAAAAATGACAACAAAAAAACATGTATTTATCATCATGTTAATTATTGTGCCCTTGGACCCAAAAGCAGGGTGCACTTTTTAACTCAAATATAATTCTTTTACATATTCTTAACGGGGTACTTCAGCGCTGGGAAGATGAATCTGTATTTAAACTGGGTCGTTAATGTAGTAGAAATGTGAAATTATTTTTGAATTTGGTGCCTTCTTGACTGAGAAAACACAGAAAATTTATTTTTGTCTCATGGGGATGCCCTACTCTAGGCACGGCTAGTCGGCTACTGGATTACTGGATCACTTGCCTACCACGTTCATTTTCAGAAAATCAGTTCAGTTAGAGACACTACAATTAAAAACTGAACGTGTCTGTTCGATATAATGCGAGTGAGCCGATTGAGCGTCACAGCACAAACGCAGCAGCCTCGGATTACATTCATCACATGAACTGAGGTAATCGCGGGATTCGCAGCTGCGGCTGCATTCACAGCGCGTGATCAGTCTGGCGCGTGTTCAGTTCATGTCTTTGGAAGCTTAACTTTCATAGGAAGTTAATTTTAAAAGTTAAAACAATCACTTTGGTCTCCACCGCTCCGGTTACATGAATCTCCGTAGCTCCGCGAGCCGAGTGCTGTAAGTGTGATGTTGAAAACATGTGGAAATAGTGCCCTCTGCTGGCTGTAGTCTTCAGCCTCTGGCCAAAAACTCCTCCAATGATGCAAAATGACGATATTTGCGTCATTGGAGGAATTTTTCCAGAAATAAATTACACAATTCTCTCGTCTCAGGGTCATATGAGGGGGGAAAGTACGATAATTTGAATATATTCCCGAGTTTCTACTGATACAAAGCTTAATGCCAATTGCTGAAGTAACACTTTAAGTTATTGGAAAAACTGTTACTTTAATTACCTTGAGTAAAACTGAAAATCACTAACAAGACCTTTGTCTCAAAATATTTTCTATCATTTCAGCAGTTCTCAGTTGCTACTTAAAAAAATAATAACAATAGTAATAGTGGCACAGACTCAACATTGTACAGCTGCCCGCAATTGCATCAAGTATCAGCCACATTTCCACATCCATTGTGAAACGTGGATGTTTAGGAAAGTGCTGCGGCAAGTTTGTGTGCCATTTAGTGGTTTAGATCTCGTTGCACCCTATTGTAAAATAATAAATTGATTATTTATTAAAAATAATTGTTATTTCATAGTCAATTGCACAATTACAACAATAATATTTATGTCTTAATTTCTTCATTTTCAAACGCAACCTCTACGCACACTTTGGCAATACAATCACCGTTGGTTAGTGATATACTAGTAATAACACCAAATATAGCTTATTTTTGTAAAATGGCAGAGCTTTTTAAATATTTGAATGTACACTCTTTACATGATAATCAAGCACTATTTAAATGGTAGAACTGGTAATGGTGCTTAAGATATTGTTGATCATTCAATGTTTCAGTATAAAAAAAGTTATAGTACTACTACTAATAACAATACCACGGAATAAAATTTGACGAGCTGCTGGGTTCATGAATATTATATTATCATGTTGTCAGTGTTCGCGCAAACTGATTTGCCAAAATCAAAACAGGGACGTTAATAGATGAACGGCAACCAATGAGATTGCGTTTTGCACATTAGTTCCGCCCACGACCGGAGAAACCTGCATATCTTCTGCTTGTTCTTAAAAGCTGAATAATTCCACATTAAGTACGGTATTTTGACAGGAAAATGCAACAAAGAATATCGTTTACATGTAGCGTGTTGTTGATTCTGCGTGGTATGCAAGTCTCTATCTCTCTCTATATCTCTCTCTATATCTCTCTCTATATCTCTCTCTCTATCTCTCTCTCTATCTCTCTCTATCTCTCTCTCTATCTCTCTCTCTATCTCTCTCTATCTCTCTCTCTATCTCTCTCTCTATCTCTCTCTCTATCTCTCTCTCTATCTCTCTCTATCTCTCTCTCTATCTCTCTCTCTATCTCTCTCTCTATCTCTCTCTCTATCTCTCTCTCTATCTCTCTCTGCGTGTGTGAGAAACACAGCCCTCTCAGCAAAACGATGGAGGGCTGTGTTCACACTAGAGTTTACGGTACGTCAAATACAGATAAACTGCACGTTCATTGAACTGAATTTAAACTGAATTGTAGAGGGTTGAAACGTTTAACCATTGAGCTTTTATTTAGTTATATCATGCAGCCCTAGCAAGAAATAATATTACATTCAACTGCAAAGACTGTAGTGTTGAAATGGGAGAGCGTTCTTTTTTCCTGTGATATTGTGCTGGGTTGACTAACCACAGTGCAGCATTACAATCTTCGGTTAACCACCGAACCTGGCTCTTCCTTTAAAAATGAGGGCTACTGCCTGCTGGAACTATTTGCAGTTAAAACCCATGTTGGCCCTATTTAGAGGTAGCTTACATACTGAAGAAGAAAAAAACTAACTAACCGAAAACTAAAGAGACTCTCTTAAAACTTCAGCTTTTTCTGTTTTTCATTCTTTCTTTCTGCTTTTTCACAAACTCTTTTCTCAGCATGTATTCGTGTGACAAAACAAGAGAGCCTAGAGGAACGCCCCAGAAACATCTGACACCGTTTCGCATGAATGGCAGGCAGGACTTTTTTGAAAATACTCTCGTAAAAGGAGCAGGTTTAAAAACCTCTAGCAGTGCGAGAGCCGAAAAATAGGTCATGTTGTAAGTGAGCTTCTCACGGAGACCCTGAGCAATCACAGAATTATTCACAAGAAAGAGGATTCCAAGAGCGCTCAGATCACTCTGTGGTTTCACTTGATGTCTGGAACTCATAGCTGCTCTCGGAAGCGGAATGCTGTGAATTTTGGCCTGACGTCCCTTCAGCCCCTGTGTAACACTGTGAACTGGTTACATTAGAAGCAAAGAATTACTTAACAGAAGGATTTCTCTGGAATACCCCCATTTGATGAGAACGAACTCTGTCACAACCTCTGCCTGCAAATAGCTGAACGATTGTGTCACACGATGGACGACGCACCCCTGAATTACACTTTAAAAACAAACACACGAGTTGAGACCATCTGATTTCAATGAAAATAAATAGCCTGTCTCTCATTTAAGCAAGAAATGATGACTAAGCCATCTGAATAAATAGAGATGATAGGAATAGGATCCCTATTATAGAGTATATGAAAAGTAGGGTGAAGAGCCAGAAATACACAAAAGATCATCTAATTATACAGGCAACAAGCTTAACCTTTAATTTAAAGGTTTTCTAACAGATACTATCTATCAAGATACTATCAATTATCCTATATAGTGTGCGTCATTTACTTCCCCTCCCCCAAACCATTTCCATCTGAGCCTTAGGTCAATTTGTCTATATGGGGGACTTGAAATATGGTGTTGTAGAGATTCCAGAAATGTTCTTTGTAATTAAAATTCACAAGATGTGCTCTCAGTAGGTGTTGGTATAGAACTGTGGTTTTCTTTCATTGCTGAATTTTTAGCAGCCATTCCTTCAGTCTTCAAATTATTATAATATGCTGATTTGGTGCTCGAGAACCATTTCATACATTATTACTTAGAACAGTCAGCAATCTAGTTAATTTCAAAGAAAAGAGAAGAGTAAAACAGCAGTCTGGGAAAAATTAAGTACACCACTTAAAACTGCAGGTAATTGTTTTGAAATAGTTTGTATTTTCTCACAGATTTGAGGAGTTATGTTTCATAAAACACCCACCATTCACAGTCTGTTCAGTGTGTTCGTTTATTAAATGTCATGGCTAATTTGATCATGCTTTCAGCTGCCATCAAGACTGCAGTATTCTCAGCTCTGTTTAAAGGATTAGTTCACCCAAAAATTCTGTCATTAATTACTCACCCTCATGTCGTTCCAAACCCTTAAGACTATCGTTCATCTTAGGAAAACAAATGAAGATCTTTGATGAACTCTGAGAGCTTTCTGTCCCTCCATAGACAGCTACGCAACTGACACTTTGACACTTCAAAAAGTTAATAAAGAGATCATAAAACTAATCCATATGAATTGAGCGGTTTAGTCCAAATTTTCTGAAGAGACTTGATTGCTTTATATGATAAACAGATCGAATTTAGGGTTTCATTCACATACAAATATTGATCAGTGAACATAAACAGAAGCTCAACCAACCCTGCTTGATGAGCGAGAACAAACGTCATTGGTTCTTGCAGAAGCTCAAAGGTGCTGCGTAATAAGAGAATGAACCTTATTGGTTCTTGCTGAAGCTCAAACATGCCGCATAAGAAAATGAACCTCATTGGTTCTTGCTGAAGCTCAAACGTGCTGCGTAACACAAGAATGAACCTCACTGGTTCTTGCTGAAGCTCAAACGTGCTGCATAACACAAGAATGAACCTCATTGGTGCTTGCTGAATCTCAAACGTGCTGCGTAACAAGAATAAACCTCATTGGTTCTTGCTGAAGCTCAAACATGCTGCGTAATAAGAGAATGAACCTCACTGGTTCTTGCAAATGCTACGTAACATGAGAATGAACCTCATTGGTTCTTGCAGAAGCTTAAACATGCTGCGTAACACAAGAATGAACCTCATTGGTTCTTGCAAATGCTGCGTAACATGAGAATGAACCTCATTGGTTCTTGCAGAAGCTCAAACATGCTGTGTAACACAAGAATGAACCTCACTGGTTCTTGCAAATGCTGCGTAACATGAGAATGAACCTCATTGGTTCTTGCAGAAGCTCAAACATGCTGCGTAACACAAGAATGAACCTCACTGGTTCTTGCAAACGCTGCGTAACATGAGAATGAACCTCATTGGTTCTTGCTGAAGCTCAAACGTGCTGCGTAAGACACGAGAATATAATTTTTTTCTATGAAAGATGGATGTCTTTAACCATTGCATTTGTGTGTTGTCTTTTTCATAAAATGGCATTTTACACAGCGTTCTACACGGCGGTCAAGGTAAAAGTAGTTTTTTTTTTTTAAACCTGCATCTTGTGTTGATAACTGGAAAAACACATTCTGTGAATGGCCCCTACTCTGTTTTGCTGCAACAATAGTTTGGCAGGTCTTGCAAATTACCTGGCTCTATGATACATTATCTCTCTTGTCTCCAAAATATCTCCAAACCACAGATGTTGATTTTTTTTGGCCAAGTCTTTATCCTGCCCTGAATTCACCCTGCCTGTTTCTGAGCTTTCTTCCATGTGGTAACGGTAAAACTGCTCTGTTCTATTCCCGAGTTAGATTTGCATGCTGTATTCAGATTGCAGACTAGGAGGCTGGCAGAAAAAAATTGTGCTCTCACATCGCAATTTTCTGGGTGGTTGCCAGGGCGTTGCCATGCAGTTGCTAAAATTTAGCATATTGCTATGCAGTTTCTAGGGTGTTATAGTTGGTTGCTAGCATCCAGAAGACCCTAGAAACCACTTAAAGTCAGAAGAGTCCTGCCTCAATGATATGATATTCTGGTCCCTAAAAATTCCTTCTAGAATGTAAATCTATGATGCTTTTCCACCAGCAGCACAATCTCAATCTCAACTGTCAAGAAAGGCCAAGTCCTGTTGTGCTTGACACAATGAGAAACTTTCTCAAATACAGCATCATCTCACAAAACCCTTGCGGTCTCAACAAGCTATATTCTTCCATGCACCATTTGCACAAGAGCTCATTCAATTCACCTCTTTACAATGGTGAATTGGAGACTCAGGCCCTTTTCATGCAAAATAAATCAATACCAAATGGTTCCACCAAGAAATAAGCACTTAGAGTTTTACTGCAACACAATACCAGTGACGTGGTCTTTATATGACACTGAAAGCTCTCCGTTCTCTGGTCTTTGCATGTATAATGCATTTTCTCAGAAAAGCCAGTCTAGGAGTCTCTGCCGCCTTCTAACTCTCACTGTCTCCAAATCATTCCACTATTGGATTTGTGTATTATTAGAGTCGATTAAAGAGCGTCTATCTTTTTATCGTGGGTGCTACTCATCCATATATCTCGCAGTCTCTTGCTCATTACACACAGTGATTATCCTCTTCAGATACACAGTGACTCAGACGCTGCTGTGTCAATGAGACACTCTCTGTGCTGGAAAAGGGCAAACACTTGCCTTGGACAAAGAGGAGTGAAATCTAGTCAGAGGAAATATTTAAGTAGATAAGAAAGGGTGTTATTTAGTGATCTATTTGTCACTGTATTCTAAAAAGCATGTGAAGCCAAGGCATGTTTCATTTGTACACTTCTAAAGCATTATATTACATTAAAACATATCTTGCTTCATTTAAGGCATGTATCAGTTTTAATTTTCCTTCAAATTTAAGTTATCATGACCATTACTCAACCTTGTGTCGTTCCAAACTCATTAGACTTTCGTTCATCTTCAGAATACAAATAAAACTTTTTTTTTTTTTAAATCCGAACCAGTTCTGTACTCTCTATTGACAGCTAAGCAACTACCACTTTGACACTTCAAAAAGTTCATAAAGAGATTACAGCCCGACCAATACGGGTTTTTAGGGGGCCAATACCAATATAAGGTTAAAAAAAAAAGTCTGATATCGATATATTGGAAACCTACTACACACACACACACACACATACACACGCACGTTGGGTTTTCATGTTTTATGGGGACATTCCATAGGCGTAATGCATTTTATACTGTACAAACCGTATTTTCTATCCCCCTACACTGCCCTTGCCCCTAAACCTACCCATCACAGGAGACATGCTGCATTTTTACTTTTTCAAAAAACATCACTTAGCGTGATTTATGATTTATGACCACATCATCATTTGTCCTTAAATGTTAAAAAGTGTTCTCAGAGATTCCTACCTTTCAAGAACCTTTGACTTCATTTCAGAGGCACAGGCCATTTAAATAAATAATTGAACCTGCAAACTGTGTAATCCATATTATTCAGCAATTCTACACCAATGCATCACACAGTATGCATACAGCTTGTAGCAAACAGTAGCTAAATCAGCATATTTTCCCATCACTGATCACTGCTTATCCAATCACAAGATGTATGAGTAGGCATGAGTTAAGAAGGGGTCATTGCCAGATGGACAATATTAAAATTTTTAACAGTGTTCTCTTTCAGCGTTCTCTCTTTTTCCCTCTCGCTACACCTTTAGCACCCCGTTTCTAAAGCCATCTGTAAAGCAAGTCCACTGCAGCAGTTTTGCAGAGTTCACACCGAAGGTTACATAACACACGCCGCAGGCAATTAACTTCAAACTGAATCTGATAAAGCCCCCCATCAGCTCTATTAACGCCCATTCATAATGACAGCAAACCTGACCTTATGAGCCCATTAGTTAACTGATTAACCTAATATAAGAAAAGGTGAGAACAGACGTAGGGTGCAAGATATGGACCTTTCTTGTGTAACAGGTCCAGCACTCCAGAGAATAAAACTATGGATGACATTTGAGCTTTAAACCATCCTCCTAACAGAAACAGACTTTGCAGTCCATCATCAGCTGAACAGAACTCTTAGAGTCACTTTAAAAGGCCACAGATTTATGCTTATATGTTTATAATGGACTGATATACATTATATTCGGCTGCCATGGCATTTATATGATGCCATTTCCCCATAATGCCTCAAATCATTTAAGTGGCATCATTCTTCAGAGAGAACAACCTTTGATTGGTGGTTATAAGAGGGGAGACAGCTAGATCATAACCATGGAGTGCAGAATCAGAAACACAACTACAATGCAAAAAAGCTAATATGATTTGCGTTTTATTCACTATCATAATCAGAGCATCTACACTACAGGACAAAAGTTTAAGGTAGGTAAGACTGAAAGAATAATTTATTTGAATTTATTATCAAAAATACAGTAAAAATTCTAATATTGTTGTGAAATGTTAGTACAATTTAAACGAAGTGTTTCTATTTTAATAATAGTTTATTGTAATAGTAAAGATGAATTGTCACATGATCCTTCAGAAATCAATCTAATATGCTGCTTTGGTGCTAAAAACATTTCTTATTATCAATGTTGAAAACAGTTGTGCTGTGTAATATTTTATTAACAATACCATTAATAATTTTATGACTGATAAATGGCTGATATTAAAATGCTATACAATTTTGTCTAAATAAGTAAAAAAATCTAAATAAATAAATATTGATATAGGTAAAATTAGGCATCTAACCATTATAGTGATATTATAAAGATTGTGTTGCAGGTTATTTCAAAAGTGCACCATCGTCATCTTCTCATCTTCATCATCTTTAGCAAAAAAATCAACACGCATTCAGTAACTCACTCAAGAACACAATTCCTAATCAAAACCTTTAGATTGTCTAGCCTATTCACAACATGAACTTGTGCAAAGGTCTTTCTAACTCCACATGGAAAGTCTATCTAACATCTGCACTACATGGCTGACGCAGAACGCCTCATCAATTAACAGAAATTGGTTACATGAGACAATACAATATCACTGGCCAGGAAGAAGATAATGTAATTCTGCCCTTTTGTCCAAGCAGTCAAATCCAAAACACACACACTAAATACATGAACGCACACAGGAACACACGCATGCACACAAACACACCACCATCCAGCTTCCCATCTATTTAACGCATTGATTTCTCCTCCCTAGCTGAAGTATTAACATCAGCATCCTGTATCTATGTTATATGATCTGGCTTCTTTAGAGAATTCGAGACATGTTCCTTTTAGAGCCGTGCCTTCAATCACAGCTGTCTCCATGGCAGTCGCACTCACAGAGAAAAATGACTGTACACTGTCTCTACGGCAACGCAAGGGTATTCTCCCGGGAAAAGGTCTGAGGAGAGATGGAGGGCACCGAGATGTTGACATGTGCACATTTACACAAGGTAACATGACAATGATCTGACCTCTTTTGTTCCTCTACCTCTTATGTGAAACCAATTTTAAGCATTTTTACCCCTTGGCTACACAAAATTACACTGCTAATTTGCAATTATGTCAGTTGCTGGTTAAGAGGTAAAGACTTTAACATCATTGGCGGTTCAGACAAATACAGATCTTTAAGCTATAATGTAACAAAATCTGAACATGTATTATTCAGTTAATTCAGATGTTAAATTGTGTGTCGTGCTGGCTGTTGCCATCTTGGCAGTGCATCATCGCGCGTCACTCCCAGATAACAGAAAATGGGCAAAGAGGCGGGCGTGGGTGGAGCTGAGATGACGTGATGACTAACAGACAGCAGACAAACAGCAATCCACCTGATGGCCACGCCCTCAATTATGCAGAACTTTAAGGCTTTATATAATGTAAATGAATGAGTTATAATTTTTTTGCAAATTAGATATATAGACCAAAACCACAATATGTACCAGGCTGTAAACATGTTTTTTTCTTCTGTAAAGTTGGGCATTTTAACATGGAACTCAATGAGATTCTGCTCCCTTTTGGAGCCTGTCCCTAGCGGCCAGTCGATGAATTGCAGTTTAAGTCACTTCCGTATTGGCTTCAAGAGAAACTGGGGGAGGTTGCTGCTTGGTCATTATGGAAACAATCTGACTGTGTCTGTGCTCTTTTTTTAATTTGCTCGTCATCAGTAGATCACACGCACAACTTTCCAATCCCATCGACACCTTTTAGGAATTGCGCTCTCATATTCATTTGCCCTGTTTAGTAAATCTGGCCCTAAAATGATTATAATAAAAATATTATGCATATAAAATAAATACTTTGAAACTATGCAAATGCAAAAATGGACTGGTTGCAAAACATGCCCTCTTCCTTAGATCATTATAAAAGCTACAACCCCTTTGGGTCAAAATAACCCAGTGCTGGGTATGTCTCTTTTTGACCCAGCACTGGGTAGCCAAAAATAACCCAAATGTTGTTGTTTTTAACCCAGCAAGGTAAAAAAAAATATGACCAAAACTATATTTAATGCAAATTCACTAGCATTTTTGTGTACTTTTGTACAGTGTGAAATTGGTAATCTGAGCTTTGATTTTAGGGCTTGAATTTGATTTTTTTATTTATTTCTCAAATTGGGAACCTGAAGCAAACCCAGCTGAGCCGCTCTGGTTTAAATCATTCACTACAGTAAGGTTTGGATTTGGACAGAATTCACATGTAGAGTGAGTGACGAATGCTGCTAACCGGCAGTCTAGCACAGTGGGGCAATTCAGCACAATGGAATGATTCAGGATACGATTAATGTGCTCTTCAGAATGCAGACTACCTCAGAGATTCCAGAAAGCTGCCATGTAAAAACAGCTCCCTTTCTGCATCAGTCTGGCTTTACATTATCAACAGAGGAACAAAGAGGTTGATTCACAAATTGCCTTACAAAATGGGTTTGACAGAAAATTGTGCATTGAACTTTAACTTAAACTTAAATGTGCTGCCATGTTTGTCGATACATACATTTAAAAACTAAAGCAGTCCAGTCAATAATGCAACTGAGGAGAAAGAGGCATGCTATAATTAAAATGAGTATCAGCAACAATCACGCTGGGCATCAGCAATTTTTTTTTAAGTGCCATGACGTACAACTATGCATCAGCTGCCATTAATGAGCTGCATTCAATGAGGCATGTGCTGCTCTTCATTCATCACTGCATTCTTTTTTTATCTTGGACTTGTAAACTCCTTAAGACTTTGATGTTATAAAGTACTTCTTTAGGACATTTTTGGATTGACAGTCTGAATTGCCATGGTCTTCAACACAGGCTGGACATTCTGCTAAATATCCTCATTTCGTTTGAGTTTCATACAACCCAAGTACAAATATTCCAAGTGTTTCGAGGCCAAACGATTGATTTTTGTTACGAAAATCCCCAAAAGCAATCAGCGTTGATTCCACCCCCCGAAGATCATATTTGAAAATTGCCGCTGTTACGTCAGCTTTGATTGTAAAATGCCATTGGCTCTTGTGTGTCTCGTGTCCGACAGCACACGCTTTAAGAGTTATGTGTATTATTTGAATGAAATATGGAGAGTGGAGGGTGTTCACACGGAGCGGCGGATTGGATCATCATTTCAGCGATTAAAACATTAAGATCAACTCTGTTCTTTACATGAAGATATCGTATGACTTCAGAAGACTTGGAATGCAACATGAGTTAACACTTTCACAGTTTTCGTCAATTTTTGCAATAAATACCTGTGACTGTACTTTTATTTGTCTGTTATGTGTTTTATTGTTGGGGGGGGCATATTCTTTCATCAATGAACACACTGAAAAAAGTAATGTAATTTATTAATTATGCCCACTTGGAATGAAATGAGATCTGCTATGTAAATGCATTTATTCGATGGAAATTTCTCACAAGATAAGATGAAAGTATAGTAAGTTTATCAGTAACTCATTAGTACCATCAATGGTGTCTGAAGGGTGAAAAGCAGTCCAAAAGCGGTTCAGTCTGCCTTTTTAACACAGGAAAACAGACTAAGCATAAACTAAAGCCTACAGGTGTGAAAATACATTCTTTAACATCCATAAACCATGACAGAAAGCCCACAAAACCTTAACAAGCTAGTCTATGCACATTTATGATGTATGTTTATTTGCAACCCCAAATGACACAACTGACAACTATGCTTATCTATCCAGTCTCATCTATTCAGCTATAAACAATTATACACAATTAGCATTTGAGTACCATTATGGCTACCTTCAGGCTGCGTAGAGCTTATCAGTGATCATTTGGGACCGTATCTTTCCGGTGAGGACTCGATATAAAGGAGATCCTGAGCCCCAGCCATTGCTGAGGTTTTAAAACTCTGCCTGGCGCCAAGGACCACTGCCAAAAACACAAACCACCTGCTCTCCCCTGAACTCAGATCACAGAGAAGGAAACTCATGGAAAATGACAGAAAAAGAAATCAAATTCAAGCCCTAAAAACAAAGCTCAGATCACATGACCAACACATTCATTGATTTAAAGCTTGTATGAGTTTCTTTATCAATGCAATTATGAAGAGAAGGCCTGAATATGGTCATGCCAGACTCAGACAGCACACCCACAGACCACCCACAGTCTGTTCACAACCATCTGATGCATAGTGCATACTGACACAAAAATGGCAAAAACTGTCTGAAAATGTGCAGTTTGGCTGGAGCTTTTTTACCATTTTTAGAGTCTGGGTGTTTACAAGGTTAACATAAAATCTTTGAAATATACTAAGATATGTTACTGGCAAGTGAACCAAATTTCCACAACCAGAATTGCACACTGTGTTTTCTAAGTTACATCTTTAAAATGGGTAGTTTTGATACACAAATGTCGACTATTTTATCCAGTGTTCTTCTGCCTGGGCAATTACTTGAAATGCCATTTGAAGTTTTTTTTTTTCTCTATATAGTATCAACCACATCAATAGGCTTTATGTTGAACGTCAAATAAGCACACAGGAAACAAGTCTCATCGCATCAGCTTGTTGGAGATAGCACAGTATGAACTGACAGCGATATCTATTTTAATGTAATCCGTTTTAATATTCAAATGTTAGTGAGAAGAAGAAAAAAAATGCATTTGCAACAGACATCGGTTACGCTCATCTTGGGTAGTGCCTTTGAAGGCATCTAGAGTAAAACAGCTCTGTATTTAATGGAATATGGATTCAAACTGTTTTACAGAATATGGAAATTTGTTGCTCATAACCCCATTATTGTAGTATTTCAGCATTTCAACTATTTCAGACAAACCATAGCCAATGGGGTGTCCAATCCAGCTTCTGGAGTGCCCAAGTCCTATAGACCATAGCTCCAACCTGCCAAAACACATTTGTCAGAAAGATTCTAGGGCTGTGTTTGAAATCACCCCAGTGCACTATTTGAGGGAACACCCATTTGTATTGTTGTCCAAACCCATAGTGGACGTTATAGAGTGTACTCATTAAATCCCATTATGCACTGCAATAATGAGTATACAACCATTGTTCACTCAACGGCTAAAGATTACCCATAATGTGAGGGTCACGCTGAATTAATTCCAGCATCTCGGCAGAAGATGGCACCCGCAGCTGAATCCTCCATCTATCTATTTTCCAAACCGCTACAGCGTAATATCAGGTATAAATTCCTTTTTTAATTGATTATTAAATTGTTAGAGGTTTATACATAGTTTCCAAGACAGAGTTAAAGATTCAGAAGACTCAGTTTCCAAATTCGCTCACTTGTTTTAATTCACTCCTTCAAGTAGACTACATTAGTAGACTAATGTAGGGAATAGTGAATGAGGGTATGGGGGCGATTTCAAACACAGCCTAATCCTGAAGACCTTGATTAATATTGTATTTAAGAGGTAGAGTTAAACTATGAAGGACAGTGGCCCTCAATGAGCAGGATTGGACACCATAGCCTGTAAACTGTCAGATGTCCTGACATATTTTAGTAATCATCATAAATTAGGTATCATTCAAAGGTATAAAGACTCAAAATTCATCATGTGAAAACCGCTTTGAAACTGAAAAATGTTTTACCATGGAAACAGTATTTTAAAATATTATTAAAATATCAAATAAATAAATAAAAAATTTCAAATTTGGTTGGGCGTATGGAATTGATTTTCTAGCACTTTTAGAGCCCAAATTATTAAAATATGTTTTGTATTAAAGAGAGAGAAAGTCTAGTTCAGTACATTTGCTTAACAGTGAACTTTAACTTCTGTTAATTTTTACACTTTCACCTTTTGAAATATTTTCCCATCTGCTGAGTGTCTTCTTTTAAAAGAGACCCAAAGTATTCCAAAGCATTCAAGAATTACAACCAATTCATATACTCAACCTTCCGGTCTCTCTCTTGAATCACACAGAAGTGACTGCTATCCATTGACTTGCTGCTAGAGTCAGGCTCCAAAAGGGAGTCTTCTATGTTAAAATGCCCAACTTTACAGCAGAAACAAAAAATATGTTTACAGCCTGGTACAAAAAGTGGTTTTGGTCTATATAGCTAATTTTGCCCTTCATGGCAACTGTGAGGGGGTAAATGTTTTATTACTCATCCGTTTAAATTATATTAAACCTTAAATTTCTGCATAATTAATTTAATGGCCACTTGAGTGCCAGGTGGATTGCCACTGCTGTCACTAGCCATTTGCCTGCTGTCAACCAGGCACCTCAGCTCCACCCACGTCCCGCATCTTCGGCCAGCTCTGCCCACTTTGGGCTTCAAAAATGCTTTTCAGAAACCTTTGAGTGACGTCACTGACACTACGTCTATTAGGGATGGGAATTTTTGTCAATTTCTCATTTCGATCATCGATAGGTCTCAAAAACGAGTAATCGATTACTCGTGTGCGGGGCTTGAGCGGGGGGTCTCCGTCATGGCGATATAAAACTATTTTAAGACTGTTACGAAAATTAATGTTGACATGTCTATGAAAACATGAACATATGACTATAAATAACTGCTAGATAACTAAATATAAATAACTGCTAGATTATGATGCATAAATGTCTTTGAAAAAGAAACATCTAAAAACAAAATAACCGTCTTAAATAACCCAGTCAATAATATCGGGGATTGCGTTTGAGCTGAAAATGTGAATAAGCCACCCTGCAGAGCTTTGCTAGCGGCTTTAATAAACTCAACCAAACGCATACTACTATATGAGATTAATCAAATATATGCCTATTACAGTTTACATCTGCCCAAAAGGACGCAAATGTGCACTTGAACTTGGCCATATTTTACAGGCTATGGTTTGAAAGGGAAACTCATTTTGAAAGCGCTTTTCCCTTAACAACAACGATACACATGGAAACGAAAGCACAGAAAATTTACAACACTATTAGGTCTACATCGTGTTCTCTTTATAATGCTATGTAGATGACAGATTGGCGCTGCACATAATTTTTTTCATGAAGTGATTACAGACATCACTGCGCGTTTTCGAATCCATGATGAGAAACAACTTTAAATAAAACATAGGTCTACTACAGGGAGTGCAGAATTATTAGGCAAATGAGTATTTTGACCACATCATCCTCGTTATGCATGTTGTCTTACTCCAAGCTGTATAGGCTGGAAAGCCTACTACCAATTAAGCATATTAGGTGATGTGCATCTCTGTAATGAGAAGGGGTGTGGTCTAATGACATCAACACCCTATATCAGGTGTGCCTAATTATTAGGCAACTTCCTTTCCTTTGGCAAAATGGGTAAAAAGAAGGACTTGACAGGCTCAGAAAAGTCAAAAATAGTGAGATATATTCCAGAGGGATGCAGCAGTCGTAAAATAGCCAAGCTTCTGAAGCGTGATCATCGAACAATCAAGCGTTTCATTCAAAATAGTCAACAGGGTCGCAAGAAGTGTGTGGAAAAACCAAGGCGCAAAATAACTGCCTGTGAACTGAGAAAAGTCAAGCGTGCAGCTGCCAAGATGCCACTTGCCACCAGTTTGGCCATATTTCAGAGCTGCAACATCACTGGAGTGCCCAAAAGCACAAGGTGTGCAATACTCACAGACATGGCCAAGGTAAGAAAGGCAGAAAAAGCACAAGGTGTGCAATACTCAGAGACATGGCCAAGGTAAGAAAGGCAGAAAGTCGACCACCACTGAACAAGACACACAAGCTGAAACGTCAAGACTGGGCCAAGAAATATCTCAAGACTGATTTTTCTAAGGTTTTATGGACTGATGAAATGAGAGTGAGTCTTGATGGGCCAGATGGATGGGCCCGTGGCTGGATTGGTAAAGGGCAGAGAGCTCCAGCCCGACTCAGACGCCAGCAAGGTGGAGGTGGAGTACTGGTTTGGGCTGGTATCATCAAAGATGAGCTTGTGGGGCCTTTTCGGGTTGAGGATGGAGTCAAGCTCAACTCCCAGTCCTACTGCCAGTTTCTGGAAGACACCTTCTTCAAGCAGTGGTACAGGAAGAAGTCTGCATCCTTCAAGAAAAACATGCTTTTCATGCAGGACAATGCTCCGGTATTAACGGCAGCGCTTTGCTAGCTGGTTATTACTCAACCAAACGCATCTTATATGAGATTAATCAGATATAGATAACATAAAAGTAATCTTACAATTTGAATCTGCAGAAAAGGACGCGGATGCGCATGTGAACTTGACCGCGCTCTGATAGCCTTACTCTCATTGTGGATTTCCTTGATCAGCTGATACACGGAGAACTAAAGCACAGATCTGTATTTACAACATTCTATTACAATCTTGTTCTCATTATAATGCTAGCACTATATGACAGATTGGCGCTGCACATCTTGCACCGTATTTCATGATCACAGTGATTTCAGGCATCACTGCAGTGCGCGCTTCAGTTTCACTTTATCTCGCCGGTCTGGAATGCATGCTTTCTGACGCTAACCAATCAGACCTCAGTTACCGCCCAAAATGCCGCAATAACCAATCAGAAAAATAGACAAATATATATTTTTTAAAGTCAGGACGATCATCGTTTTCATGATCGATCGTCGCTGTCACGTTCGAGTAGGCCTACTCGAGTACTCGACCACCCACTGTTGCCCATTCCTAACGTCTATTGTTTTTTCACTTTATAGTAAGGTTGTCAAAGACAGTACTGAAATGTAAAAAAATTACGATACCAGCATTTCCCCCTAGCATTTTGAGCTCTGTTGAGCATATACTGATGAACTTAAACACCTCTGGTTGGCCATTGTGTTCACGCACTCAACAGATATGTCTGTGATTGGCTACAATGAGAATTAAAATACACCAGTTCAAACTCTGACTTTGCAAAACTTTGCCAGAGATTACCAATATAAATAGCTAAAATAAACATGCATGTATAGACCTAAACCACCAGGAAAACAAAGTATCTCCATCATGTACAGTTTTTGCCATTCAAATTCAAAATCACTGAGACATTTGACATGCAAATTAAAACCACTACTAATACGTCCTATCTTGGGGTGTAACAGGAGGCATTTGGACCGTCCTGCCTTGCTACTGAAAGAGGCACTGGGAAGCTGGCAGTCCCTCGCTGCCAAATCCTGACCCATTACATAACAGACTCCCTGTACTGACACTCTGATTATGACAAGCCTGAAAAGGAGAGCGGACAAGCAGGAAACAGCCTCATCCACCCTCCCCACTGCTCCTCTGCGTGAAGGGAAAGACTAAAAAGTCCAATTCTACAGCTCCGGCTACTTCTCCACTTGGAGCCTCCCTATTTAAATGCAAATAAAGCTGTGTGGCAGCTGAACAGCTTGGACGGAGGTGAGGTGCACAGCCCACTGGTCCTTTTGGGGCCCTTGGCCTGGCGCTCATCCAGTGGGTCTTAAAAATGTTTATTAATAAGTAACCAGCTAACAAGAAATCAAGGGTCTCAGCAAGATTGTGAGTACCATAATGTGTCCCTTTTACTTAAACTAATATCAAGAGTCTGGGTTACATAATAGGTCAATATAAAAAGAATATAATTAAAGTTGAAATGGACCATATAAAACATAACATACTATTAGAAAATATAATATAGCCTACTAAGCCTAGTTTAGGAAAAATATAATAACATAACATAATATATTCAAAACAATAATTTATGAATATGAATCAGACTAACAAACAAGATTAGATTACAAAAAAGAAATAAAAAAATATATATTGGTTAGTGTTCATTTGGTCCAATGGACATTCTTGCACAAGGCTTTGATTGAATATTAGTTGCTATGGCAATAGTCACTGTCTGCTTGCATTGAAAAGTGAATGGGAAGGGCATTCTATGAATCACATAACTGTGCGGCACTAAGCAGCCCTGCACAAACTATTGAGTGGTGTGTTCGCCTGTGAGCGTGTTTGTGTGTGGTAGGACCATGAATCACTGCTGGCCACTCGGCCTGTATCACATTAACCTGTCATTTACATTCCTGCTTTGTGATGTATGGTCAAGCGGGGTCTACAACCCAGATTTAGAGCAGGTAGGCCGATTCACAAGCCACATATGATGAAAAGAAGTTATAACAAAAGGGAAAGAAAAAGAGACACTCAGGCACATGTTTAACAGTTGTGTTACAATACAGGACTGTATTTACAAAGCTTTCAATGATCCCTTTTAAAGCATCATCAATAGTCATTCAAACATATTTCTAAGTATGGCTATTCATATCACAATGTTTGAGCATCCTGATGTAATTGTTGCACTCCCCTACACTTGTTCTAGCAATTTTTTAAGGCAATGACACATCTCAAGTAGTGTTTGTTCAGGGCCAATTATACTTTGTTTCATTAATCCCCAACTGTCAACTAGCAATCCATCGACATGCATTTTCAAATCTAACACCTGAAGAAAATGGGAAACATGGGAAAGTTGACAGACAAATTGTTCAGGTTCCTTAACAATGAGGGTAAAAAGTAACTGAGGTGAAGCTGAAGCTAAACCTGTTTTATCAAGCTAAACCTGTTTTTGTGAGTACATACATGCTTTTAACTTTCAACGAATTACAAGGTAAAAAAATGGTAGGAAGTCTGTGAAAACCTCAGACAAAGAACTAAACATTAAACCAAAGAAAACTGGTAGAACTTGTAGCAAAGTATTTCCGCATACATGAAACTAGATCTATCACATTTCACAATATCATTTTCTTGCATAATTAAATTCCTTATTATGGTTTTGTGTGTTGCAATACAATCCAACAAGGTTTTTAAAAAAACGATAGTGTCTTTATCTATCAAAGAACTCGAGGTGAATAAAACAATTCATTGGAACAAGCATAAAACAACCAGGAGTGATAAACTCTACAATATAGTGAACACTGAATATTTCCTATTTTTATAACATTTTTCAAACACCTATTACTAATTGTATATCTCTGGTATATCGTCTAACAAAATAGTAAAATAGGAAAACTCTGTCCATGTCATTCCAATACTGTATGACTTTTTCTTCTGTCTATCACAAAAGTAAGTGTTAAGCAGAATGTCAACGCTGCTCATTTCCATACAACAAAACAGACAGTAACCAGGGGCTGTTAAACTCCAAAAGGAGCTGTGCAAATTGATTCTGTGGACACTAGACACATAAGAAGAACCAACAGCATTTGTCATAAATGTTGAATTTGGAGTGAAGCATCTCACTGGGATCAGGAATGTGATTTAAGGGTGAAAGATTTCAAACAAATAAATTCCACAAAGAAAGCTTCAGAAGACTTAGTGTGTGACTGCTATTGACTACCTTCCTGATGCTTTTATATTGCTTTTTGTCCTTTTTGGGGTTTAGAAGTACAAATCACCATCCACTTTCCAAGTGCACTTTACCTTTGATGCTGTATGTAATATAACTGTTTATGATGGGAAAATGTCTGCACTGGTTCCCTCAAGAAAAACCCAATAGGATTTTCCCATAGGCTTTTGGATTATCACTAAAAACAAGCTCCGTGATCGACAAAAGTTTATGATACTCACATGTTTAGTTCATCAAGATAATTATCACAGCTGATCACAACTTCTATGAATTCTGAAGCCTAAATGCAGTCGCCAGAAGTAAAAAGCTAAAGGTAAGCTATAAACAGACTACACCACGGTCCCGCGGTTTCAACATCACCATCGCTCAGCTTCTGACAACTCTTTCAGTTATTATCTAAAAACATTTTCCCCTAATGTTTGAGTTAGACTTACTTTATAAAACCACAATTATGAGCATAATGAGGCTATAAAAGCGGACCGAGCGAGCTCACCTTTTCATGCATGCATGCACTTTAAAAGGATGAGGACTAGCACTGGAATTGATACAGAAAAACCAAGGCCATCGTTCGTATCCCTGTGTATTGAGTGCTGAGGAAGCATCTGGAGCTGTAATTTAGATATGGTAAGCGCTTCGTTTCTGACATGTTCTGTAAGTGGTAGAGCAGAGCAGGCCCTCTGGGTTTAGGGGGGAAAAAAGGGGTTTAGAGAGACTGAAACTTTGAAACGAACCAGACTCTTTGAGAAATGAGGTGATGTGCATGTATATTATGAAATATTTTAAGGTTTTTTTTACCTTGGATGCATGTAAAACTATTGTAGGAATTTTAAGAAGCTTTAAAATAGCATAATTTGGGCACTTTAACTCTTTAGTTCCAAGAAATTATGACACAATGGTGTGATCTCATTTGGTCTGGATGGTTGAGATAATTTGATTGTTGGATGCATGTAAATAGTACATTTACGTAATTTGCATTTGACCCTCTTCTGTACTCATCTTGACAGCTTGAAAGGCTCCTGTGAATTTCAAAACATTAATTATGCAATTTGCATGTGCATGTGTCAGGGGCGCGACGCTTCTGTTTAATTAAGCAAGGTTCCACATGGAAAGCATGCATGAGCAGGGAGTGGGAAGGTTTATGCTAAATTACTCTCAGCTGCTCGTAAGGATTGTTTATCATCCTAACTGGATTTTACCAGCAGCATGCATATTATGCTAGTTTTTTTGCAAAGTGATTGGTTTGCGATGGTGAGGTCTCTTTAGGGCCGTTTCAGGATGCTTGTAATGAAATGCAGATTTAAATCACTTGTGACATGGTGTGAGTTATTGCTACCTGGCTGGATTCATACGCTAGAGATGGAAGTTATCAGGATAATGTGGTGATTACTGCTCTGTTATTCACATGGTGATTTGACTGTGTAGTATGTATTAATGAGGACTAAAATTGGACTGAATATCATTACCAATATGACATCATGAAAGAACACTAAAGTGTTGATAGCATTTGCGCCCTCTGGGGTTATACAAGTTGCAAAGTTACAAAATAATAATTCTGTTAATTTTTGTTATTCAATATTTTTAATATTTATATTTATGTTATTTTTAATCACCCTCATGTGATATCTTTCTTTGAGGAGTAAAATTTAAGCTGTTATTCATTCATCTTGATTAATAAAATTCAATAATCAAAAATGGAAATTTATAGTGTCAAAATGATATATGAGAGCGAGCAAATAATGACAAAATTATTTTTGGGTGAACTTAAGAGGGGTCCTTGATTATGATTTCACTTTTCTAACTTTAGTTAGTGTGTAATGTTGCTGTTTGAGCATAAACAACATCTGCAAAGTTACTACGCTCTGACAAAGTTCGATGCAAAGGGAGATATTTTCTTTTACAGAAATCGCTTTAAGAACTACAACAAATGGCTGGTAGGGACTACAACGAGCTTCTTCCCGGGTTTGTGACAACACACACCCTAAAAATGTACATAAACCCTGGTACCGGAAACACGTAAAACAAAGGCCATGATGAGAAGAGGAAGAGTTGTAGTAGAGAACATTTGAGAGTTTTCTCAAGCTGTCACATCCATCTTTTCACATTTATTGCAATACAGTAACACAAACGCAACAGTATGTCATAAAAGCAAGATGACAGAATAAGTTACAACCGTAAATAAACTAAACTAAACTAAACCTGCTCTATCTTCATGTAGGATATTCTCTGGCTCTGAAGTCATCTTACAACAGTTCCCACACAAGCGATTTATAATTTATCATAACATAATACATTAATCGAGGACTTGAAGATCGTAAACTCCACATCAGCTACATAAATTCATCAACTAACCATTTAGAAACATCCTGCTGCATTCTACATGTTGTCACTTCTTCATGAGTCTCTCCATCATTGTCGGACTCCAGTTTGAACATAAAATAATAATATAACTAATATATAATAATAATACATATACATAATGATTATGCAGAAAACAATTACTTTGTTTCAACCTGACCTGTGACCCTCTGTCAGAAATTATCCATTTTTAAGGGGCCTCTCCTTTAAGGCTTGTCAGTAAACGGCCACTGTTGGTTAAGGTCATTGCAAACAGTATGCTTGCTATTGCACATGATGAGTGTTTTGAACACATGGTCTATAAAAAAAACAGCATTTACAGACAAGGCATTATGGAATCATTTACTTACTGTTTGTGATGCTGCTGTAAGATCCAATACATCTGGCTGCTTCATCTGTCAACAAAGGTTTCTTAGCGAACCCTCCATTACACCATGCCTCGCTGCCAAAACAAAATGCTCCGAACAAACATATAATCCTTCAACGCGACCCGGGGCGCCTTTAAAATAAACGATCCCCTTTTTTTCCAGAGGCGCAACATCTTTTTACTCTTCCATTTCTCCTGTTGTTCAACTGTATTGGATCTGACAGCAACTTCATCACAAACTGTAAGTAAATGATTTCATCTTGCTCTGGAGGCATTCATATGCAAATGTTTTTGCCAGTGTGATGTCACATATCCAGCAATATCTAAACGGGCCATTTTTGGAGCTTAATTAAATAAATGCTTTGTTTATAATGGGGAGGACGTTTTAAGCTATGAAACTTGCAGGATGTTTCAATGGTACAAAGACCTCTTATAGATCAAGGAAAATTTGATTTCTCATGTCATAGCCGCTTTAAAAGATGTATGTGCAAATTACTCCTTATTCTCATATCTCCACCCTACCTCTTTCTTTCTTTCTTTCTTTGCTATACCCTTCATCTTTTCAATCTTACATAATTCATTGTGACTTCAATTATTCAGAATATTTTTTTAAAGTTGCTTAGATGTTCTCAACCTCCTTTTCGTACATAATGTAGGTGAAATGTCCTATTATGATTATATATGCCGCCCTTCACCAGCTCATGTCTCTGGATCTTCACTTAACATGTTTTACTTTACTAGCATTCTCATTCTCTTGGGTTTACATCAACAGAGAGGTGCCAGACTGTAGGGCAGCTTGTTTTAATGGCTCCAGAGCCACATTTATATTTGGATCTCATTCACCAAGCTCTTTACTGATCGTTACAAACATATCTATCAATATGAGCTAGATGATTTTGACCACATCATTTTTTTATCCATTCAAACGGCTTTGGTAAATTGCTGTGGTTATAGAAAATCAAAGGGTCTCTATAAGCTAACAGACCCCCAACATGGGTCTGTGTCACTGGGGTCCATCTGCCATTAACAAGCCACTTTGTAGCTTGCTGCTCAAACTCCCAATGATTGAAGATAAAGCTCATTACTATTCCAGACTACATCTCCCTTGTGTAACCACAGATCTGCTCTTGACAAAGACTGACTATGGTCTGTGACCTTCTGAATTCGAAGATCAGCTTAGAACGAAATGTGTTACTACAAGCAAATACAGTACCAAGAAAATACCTGGAATATATTAAATAAAAAGATATCACTAAAAGTAATGTAAGTGAGGCATGCTGGATTCATATAGGCTATAATCTGGCATTTTCAAAATTCTTGGGTACCATTTAATTTCAGATGGGGGGAGGGCTGGTCCACATTTTAATATTAAAGGCATTTGTTCAAGAAGAGAGTGGCAGTATTTTAGATCACAACAGTTATGTAAATCCAAAGTATGGGGCGGGCCCCTCTATGCTTGAGAGCCATGTGGCCTTCTCAAACACTGAGGGGCAAGACTCTCTTTTAACAAAAGCTACTCAAGCGAGAATCACATCAGAGACGTTTAGTGTGAAGGGATCCTTGAGTAGAGGAACAGACTTTGTAAATCCCACCGCAGTTTCAGTGTGCATCACATTACACTTAATCCCTGCAATTCAGCACAGTTTTAAATGTTGAATATTAATAAAGCAAATGTAGAAAAATTACCAAACCCGTACTCTGCTGCATAAGCAAACTCAATTTAAATAGATGCTAACTGTGTTAAAGTGTTAATACTATTAACCATTCATAATTAATGACTAATCTCAGATATTATTAACCCTTTCTCTGAAGTTTACAAATGATCCATCCTTTTCATTTCAATGGCTAGGGTCCTTTGAACTTTCACCATCACTATTGAGTAGCCAATAAATGAACTGCTTCTGAAACGCCCTTTCAAACCAAACCTAGTTAGTTTCTATTCTAAACATTGACAAGCTCAGTCTGACAAACAACAAATATACACTACAGACACTGGAGCTGGTTAAAATACTTTGTGAATGGACACCTTTAGTCAAACACAAACTAACATTGGAGTCCATTGAGGTGGAAAGATTCTTGTATATAATATCATTCTGTGCATCTTGTTCACAAAAACAGATCACTATCTAAACATCATCACTTGAACACAACAATACTTGTCCCTACACAGGGTCTGCATGCACAGAGATTATATATTAATGTATAAAGTAAATGGTAAACAAAGGAGAAGAATTAACTGAGCTGGCTGGTCGCCTTGAAGTTCCACCCATCTGTGCAGAGAGCATGACACAATACACCATTCTACTCAGCAACAAAAACCCTCACCCAACCTTCTAGTTTTGGACCAAAACACAATGTATGCACAAACACTTAATGTGCAGACCATTAATAGCAGGGATTTGTGCAACAGTGCATGAGTAACTGCAAAGAAAGTTTGAATATATTGAACAATTCCTGTGGATGCACAACACCCCATGTCATCAGAATCAAAGTTACTAATGTTGTTATTGTTGGACACATTTTTGACATGAGGAAAGGACAGATAACTACAAAGCAGCAATGACAACCCGCCCAACTATTGCACAATGCAACTTCAGCCAGACAAACACCAAGTCAGACATTTGGGTAAAAACTGGAGGTAAGAAGCCAGAATAAGACACAACCAGATCTTGATGCACAAATGCCGAAACACTATGGACTTCATTGCTGTCCTATTTATGAGTCACTAGTGTCACAATTGCTACTAGCAACATTTCTTATCTCAGTAGGCTAGTTCTCTCATTACTACTAGCCAGAATGGCTACTTTAAAGTTACTTACTGGGAAAATCATAACTGTTACTAGCAACAACCTAAATTCATTCTAGTGTCTAACACACTATTATCTAATAAATAAGTAGGCCTATTAGTAATGTCAATACTAATAACTGGGAAAGTTATAAATAGGAAATATCTAATAGGCCTACCTTAATCCCAAATTATAGAATAATTACTAGCAAGAACAATAGCCCCACAACTATTGGAAACATAGTAGACCTAGCCTGCTAGTTGGAAAAGAATAGCTGATATCTGAAACAGATCCGAATGTTACCAGCTAACAATGGAATAAACGTAGTTACATCTGACTAAAGTGACGCTTAGTAGAAAAATAATGTGTAGTAGGCTATATAATGGAAAAATTAATAGCCTAATAATAATTAGCGGAAAGAATGAGGACTGGAATCAGATAAAGCTACTGCGTCTAATAGGTTTAATAAATAGATAATATCTTAAAACATAGATGATTACTAGTAGTAACTCTAGTATCATAAAAATAGCTGGTCATTTTAAAGGGATAACTGTAAAAACAGCTTAATATTTTTTTCTGCTTTTTTTACACAATCAGGGAGAGCAAATTAGCCTAATATCTTTGTTATTGAGAAGCAGGTTATGAACCGGCTTAGTAGCTAACATCCAAGTGTCTCGCTGCAGGCCAAGTGAAATGATGTTAATCTAAACTCATAAAAGACATACACACATACCTTTCACTTGCGTTTCATACTCCGCAATTATCTCCTTGTCTTTCTTAATCTTCGTATGAGATGACATTTTTCTTGAGGTATAAACGTAGAATCCAGTGATATGTTGAGCCTTGCGCGCGAGCCCCCGACTGTCACAGTTTGCAGCTTTTCCCCTTCTGGCTCACCGGTTACTATCAGAAGTGTCCTTCAATTAACATCGACTGGTAATCCTAATACTTTCCCCTTCAGGGAGAAGCAGCTGAAAGCACCCCGGGCACACCTGCGCTTTCTCAGATCCCTCGCGTTTAGAAGAGCTGCTGGGCTCGGGGAGAGGCTGCTCCTCCTTGCTCAAGATTTGCCATCTGAAGTGACTGAAGAAAATACAATTCCTACCTACAAGAAGAGGTTTAGGCATGAACGATGCGGCGTTATGTCTGTGCCCATGCCGTTTATGTGGTCATCAGGTCCGCGTGCTCTGGAAGGAAGATTTGAGATGGCATAATCTGAGTTTGATTGGGCTCCGTTGCATTAGAATCTCAGCGGCAAAGCAAGCAAAGAATAGCGCCTGAGCGTCGTATGTGACTCCTCCTATTGTCGAATTCACTCCCTCAACCAATCCAATCAGTTCCATATGCACCCCTCCCAGGGCACACACACAAACACACACTCGCACATAGGGCGTTTAGTTTACACTTCCATTCTCTGAGGCCAATGTAGGCTATTTAGCTCAAGGTATTATTTTCCTCAGAGGTATCAGCGTGTTTTTGTCCCATTTCTCATAACTGTTAAACTATACACACAAAAGATTGAACAGGGCTGTGAGTACCAACACTTCATGACCTGTAAGATCAGGCAATAAATGCATCACTGCCACAAATGACAATAAATAGGCTACATTTGCCATTAGAGATTCCCAACTTGAGCACAGCCATATAGGAAACATTCACTGGATGTTGGTCATTCAGAGATATTCTGTCCTCTGAATGCTGCAACAGACCAATCAAAGAGGTAGGCTATTCTACAGAGATCCAATAAGGGATTTATACAACATGAGGGTGAAATGCACTTCATAATGCAACGATGAATAACTTGAAGTAGCTAGAAAGTTAGTGAAAAGATCTTCAGGGAAGAGATAATATCACTATAGTTCCCTGTAGCATTTTATTTGTCAGTTTAGTCGGAAATGTGGTTAAAATGGTGATAGGTGGAAAAAGGGGAATGGAGGTTTATTAATTGCTAAACCACTTAACACTCTATTCATTCTAAACATGTCATTCATGAGGACATTGTGCGGTATAAAATGAAGCATGAAGGGAAATGTTTTAAGGGAACAAACAGCACAGATGGGCAATTCACACTCAAGTTTTTTATTTTTTTGTTCTGTTTCATAATTAGTTTGATTTGCATAATATGACAGCATGTGTTAATGCGTTTGGAAGTATTAATCTAACATCTAATTTGTCTATAACCCTGAGTGTTCAAGATGAATTTAGGAAAATGTCCAAAAGCAACGAGCATGACAAAGCTTTGTTCATTCGGGTGTCAGAGATGTTCAAAGATTTGATGTTCTGAGAAGTGAAATGGTGGCGTGACAGTTCCTGTCAGCGAGGTGTTTAAACCTGCGGTCTCAGAGACCCACATCATAGCTCTGTCATCATGTCTTTTTATCTGTGATCTTGCAGTGCAGGAGAAAAGCTCTTAGTGAAATGGGTCGTGGTCTGAGTGCCACAGCAAAATTCTACATAAGATGACCTTAGAATTCAGTTACAGAATCAATGGCTACATCAAAGTCTTCCTATACATTCAAACAAGTTTTGCACACAAAAATACATTATGAGAAATACATTACCGTATTTCTCACCTGTTATGCTGGGTGGGTTTTCAGCACAGTATCTTCTGCTGCATTATTAGGCCGTGGGTTGTATGTGTCATTAACATATATTGTCACTGATCTATTCCATTCAAGCAAAAATAAAGTTAAGTGTTTAAAGCCAACCAGCACAAGCATCTTGAGCTGTGTTTAATATACAAAACACTTGACCTTTTCAAAGTGCACTTTCACAAGCTTATACCTCAGGAATTTATAATGGGATATACAAACAGAAGGGTTAGAATTGAATTTTTTATGATATCAATATCCAGCCTTCAGGTGAACTTAATTATTGCTCTTTGAATGATTCATAATCAATGCCGCCATATGTTTGGTCACATTTTTGTTTTTTTAAGCATCAAAGAAAGCAAATAATAACTATCACTAACAAAGCAGGGCTGTGCGATATCCAGACATTACCGTTTTTCTCAGTCACTACTCCTGATACAGCTACTTAATGCACATCATGAAGTCACACATCACAAAAGCAATTTCTCATTGTTTTGAACGAATTGAAAATGCTTTGGCACAGTCATGAAGAAGGAAGAAGAAGAGGAGTGTGTGGTGGAAGAGTATGGCGGCAAAACAGTAGAAGAGGTAGACGAGTTCTGATTAAATAAGGGCTACTATTGTGGACCATGTTCTCAGTCATGACCTTATGGCCGAGTACAGCTGAATTTTGGGAGATCAACCATGTCCTTAATCATTCAAAGATTTGTAGACAGAATCAGACAATGTTTACTATACTGTAAAACTGTATACTTACTGTACTGCTATAGTCCAGTATAGTAGTCCACTTGCATGTTACATTATATTAAATATACAAACAAGACAGACAGAAGGATAGGTAGATACAGACAAACAATTCTTCAATTCAGATTTTTCCCCAACCCTATATCAATGTGAAGGAGGCTAGAGAACGTTTTATTAAACATCATGGGCGATACTGGGTAATAAACATCCCTACAGAGGCACAATAATGTGTTGTACCCTTTTGTTCATGGCAAAAAAATTACCAAGCAATTTACCAAGCTCTGTCCCTTCCTCTCGCTTCATCACTTCTAGGCATCTCAGGGGGCAGCAGCCTGGGAAACTATGACTTCAGTGTTTTTGAGGGACAAAGCAGCATTGTGAAGTTCTTCTCAGTATTTCAGCTCGAAGAATTGCAGAGAGAGAAAGAGAGCTTCCTCTGAGAGGCTGAAAACACAAGAATGAGTCACTGCTGAGAATATATATGCCATAGAGGATTCTGTCTGGACCAGTGCCAGGGTATTAGGCGAATGAAGATGAATGAAATTTGGACACATAAGAAGCATGTACAGTTTTATGTTTTCTTTCGATTACATGTCCAATATCTGATGCTACACATTTATTTTACGGAAATTAGAGGATTAAGATGAAATCTTTCAGCTGCTCATATTCACTGCAAACACATACCAAGAGGAAACAGGACAAAATCCAAGACACGACCACAACTATAGCCAAGGTATAATGCCAAGAGCAGGTTCGAAATCCTAAATATTTCCTGCATATACTTTTCTTTTATCATCCACATCCGGCATTCAGCTGCAATGGGATATTCATTGTGCAATGATAGGGTCAATTATTTCTGTCATATTAGCAAAAGACAAAAATAGATATGAACAAAATCAGTTTAACACTCTCGCATTGATATAATTGTAAATTGTAAATTATGATATAAAATAACGAACACATCTTTTCCTTATGGCCTTTTGCCACTTTTTATTAGAAGGAGACGTGATGCGGAAATAGAGAAATGACATCTGGAAGAGAGATGGATTGATTAAAAGGACATAAACGTAACCGTGACTAAACGTAACCGTGACCTTATACTGTTTATATTTTTTATTCTTAGAATTTTTTATTTATTACTGTTGTATTTGTATTGTGTATGTGCACTGGAAGCTTCAGCACCAAAAAAAATTCCTTGTGTGTGAAAGCACACTTGGCAATAAAGCTCTTTCTGATTCTGATTCTGATTCTGATAAGAGGAGTTGGTGGTGGTTGGTGATGCCCACAGTATCAGATGTGACATCTATTCATTTCAAACCGACCTGCCACAGCTGACAGTCCACTGGAAAAAATGGATGCTAGCTGGCAACATATGATTCCACTCATTATGCTAAGCTAAGCTAGCGGCGACCCTGCCAAACTAAAACAATGCATGCACTGAGACAAAAATGCATTTGCCCACATACATAAATGTAGTAAAGAAGATTAATAAGCCTTATTTTTTAAAACGGTGGGGTGTCCCTTTAAGTTGGCAAACAACATATAGCCTTTATAATATAAAATATATATTTTTCATGTATAAATGGAGTTTTAAAACATAAAAATATGTAGTTACTTATATATACATGTAATATTTAATACATAATATGTAGTTATATTTTAGGAAGAAGTCCCTTGCAAGGAAATCATCACATTTGATCATCAAAAAACTTTTACTTGGCAGTTACTTTTGGCCAGTGTTGGGAGTATAACGCATTACAAGTTACTCGAGTTATGTAATCAGATTACTTTTTCTAGTACTAGTTTACCCGGTTTTCTAGTAACTAGTAAAGTAATGCATTACTTATAAATTGACAACTAAATATCTTAGTTATTATTTCAAATAAGTAATGCAAGTATCTTTGTTTTCACATTTATTGACTGACACCTCTTTTGTCACGTTGAGAAAAATCGGGAGTAGTGCAGAAGCGTTTTGTAATGGCTATTTTCTAGACTAAATGTGAGCGTGCATTTACTAATCTCACTTGCACAAAAAAAGATTTAGTATTCCTCAAAATGAATAAAATCAACGAAATGCAAAATCAGAGTACTATGCAAACCTCCAATAATTAAGTATGTTAAATAAAACAAATATTTGTATACATTTAATCTCACTCTATTGACCAATGTACTTTCATTAATTATTGTAATGCATTACTTTTCAATGTAACTTCTCCCAAAACTGCTCTTGGTTAAGGTTATGCTTATGGTTAACGTCAAGCCGATCATTTAGGTCTGATAAACAGTAGCATTTATTGCAGTTTCTCTAAGTGGTAAATTGTCTGAGTTGAACTGTATAGAGTAGAGTATCACAGACTCACTTCTCCTGGCAGGCATCACCAGTTTCCCTTCATTACACACACACTGTGAGCTATTATCACAGAGTTGCTTCAAGGACAAAAATGTGTCTGAAAGCTCTTTATGTCTTGTTTTCTTTTAATACTTTGAGATATTTTTCTTCCTTTTATGTTGTACTTTAACCTCATTTAAAGCTTTCCGTTCCTGGCATTTACACTCACTTCCACATGTCTCAATTTTTCTTTTATTATCTCATCCTTCTTTATTCATATAAGGAGAGGGTTCATTCTGAGAGACAGTGTTTCAATGTAAACACAGGACTTATAGTTGAAATCATGTGTGGTGCTGCAAACAAATAGACTGAGGCTACACACTGCAACCCCTGCAGCACACAATAACACTCAGTCCCATCTGGCTGACAGCACCAGTTCTCCATCCCCCAATCCAGTCTCTCATCACGTGATCTCTCTTCTCCAACTCAGACTCCAGACAAGAAGTCTTTTCAGAACTTCTGTCTTTGAAGTTTGTGCTGTCAAAATATTGCATAATATGCATGAACTAAAACTGTAGTTCCAAGATGTACAAAAATAATTTATTGATAGTCAAATAATGTAAAAGTTGTTATCTGTCTATTACAACATATTAAAATTAACTGAAATTAAGGAAAATATGTGTTCCAAAGTTGTTAACATTTCTTTGTACACAAATTATGTATCAATTATGTATTTTTTTTTTTTTTTATTTAGTTAAAGTATACAGTCCCTTAAATGTAGCACTTTTATATGAAGTTAATGCGCCCTCAAGTGGTAATTTCAAAATCACAAAATCCCTTTTGTTTTGTTGTTCGTATTACATTATTATAATGGCTTTTATTTTGAAATATGTAACAGGAAGTCCGCTTCATCTACGCGACTCGGTTCATTTGAACAGTTAAAGAACTAGTTCAAAAACTGATTTATCCATCTGACATCCATTCCAATAAAGTAATTTTATGGGCATATTGTTGTTTATTAAAGTACTTTATCGCCTCATCAAACAACTATTGGTAACCTATATGTTCCTCTATGATCAGGTGGTCACTACCGGACAAGTCCGAACAGTTCTCGGGGTTAAGTGTGCCTTATTTTTTAAATTGTTCAGCCACGTTTCATTTGCTAAATACATCTTACTCTTTATAATGCAAAATGCCCAGCTGAGGTACGTGAAATGTATGATATTTAAAAAACAAACGTAAAAACTACGGCATGAGAAGGAGGCCATGCGAGAGTACGGTTTCCAGAATAAATAAATAAGTTAATTAAATAAATATCCTGTGTATCCTCGATCCAAACTTTTCTCGTTTTTTTTTTTGTCTCCTGAAACAGAAAAATCGAGAAAAAGGGCCGATTCAATCCGATTTGTAAACGAATCATTCAAATGAATTGTTGCCCATTTGAACAGATTCAAAAGATCCGAGTCAAAAGAACGATTCTGACATTCGGAATTTCGAAGCACATGTTACTTGGATCCATCAAGAGCTTAAACACATGCCGGTTTCATTATTTCTTTAGACGGCAATTCCACGAATCTTAAAGTAGCTCAACGTTTACAGTTTGACCGATTAGCTTACAGTACAGACCGAAGATGTTCAAGACCATTTGGTTTCGATTAATGCACAGATACAGTGGAGTGTCTAAACAGAAGGTAAGTGCCTAAATGTATTTAACGATCAGTTTATTATAGCTGTAAAATAACTATATAACATTAAAAAGATAATGTGTAGCCTACTAACTGCAATGTGATGTTGATGATGGTTTTGCAGAGTGTTGCGAGGTTGTCGTCACGTGCAGCAGATGGCGCTGTTGCTCCTCCGGCAGACGGGAGTATCACAGCAGAGCAGGCGGTCAGACTGTGGGCTCAACACTTCACACTGCACGGCATCTTGGAGCCTATCCTCTCTAGTCAATATATAATATCTCATGTACTTGGAGAAAAAACTGTGAGTTTCTCTCTCATCCCCAAATCGTTTTGTACAATATATTGTAAAAGTTCCAAACAAGTTAATATTATATACACACAACTAACAATGTAGAGGCATTTAGTGTGAGTTGTTAAAAAGTGTAGAAGAGTGTTTAGGAGAATTGTACACATACTTCTTTCCCTTTCAATGACACAATGTCCTCGTCTCTCTTTGTTGAAAGCTGGAATGTGTGCCGAGGAAAAGGCTGAGAGACATCCTGACTGACACGGAAATAGAAAGAGTGTGGAAATTATGCTCCAAACGCCTAACGAAGTAAAACTACTTTGTAGGCCTTCACAGAACTTCATTGAAGTTTTTGAATTGTTATTTGTTATTCATTTACTCTCCAAGATTAACACTGAACCATTTCCGAGGAGTTTAACTTATTCCACCCACTGATTATTGCTCACTTATGTCTTGTGGGGGTCAAAACTAGAGGTGCAACCAGTATGGGCTTTTTTCTTTTCTTTCTTTTTTCTTTTTCTTTTTTACGACTGATATTAATGGCAATACAATGAAAAAAATCCTATTAGTTTAGGTTAGTTAATGCATTAACATTGAACGATACTTTTCTTTACAGTTATTAATGTTAAAAATGTTTTAATGTAAGTTAATAAATATACAGCTCTTCATTGTTAGCTCAGGTCAATTAAACAGATACAACTTTTGATTTTAATAATTACAGATCACTTTAGAGGTATTTTTCATTTTTAGCTACAAATACAAATTAATTTGAGATACAATGAGATATAAACATTGTACAAATTAAATGAACACGTTTAATACAATATTTCCTCAAGCTGATGCATGTAATCATGGAATAAAATTTGTAAAAGCCTATGAGAAGATAGATTGGCTATTGACCTTTATCAAGCCCATGTGCATGTTTTTTTTAGGATGCCTGTACAGTATGTGATTGAGGAATGGGACTTCAGAGACCTGACCCTGAAGATGAAGCGTCCCGTGTTCATACCCCGTCCTGAAACAGAGGTGAAAAACTTCAGTGACCTTCTTAACACGTGTCCGAATTTCGCAACAAACTTGAGAGCGGACTTCAAATGGATGTGACTTTTTGGATAAACACAGGCTGTGTGTTTGAAAACATTTATTTCCGTTTGGACCCGCTGGTTTGTGTGCATCTAGGAGCTGGTTGGTCTGGTTCTAGAGGACCTCCGGTTGATACAGGGGGAATGGCACAGGACTGATTTACGAGGTCTAGAGGTGGGCTGTGGATCTGGAGCCATCTCTCTTAGTTTACTACGCAGCATTCCACAGGTTTGCACTCAGTGTCTTTCTCCTAATTATTTATCTTGCTCTTCTGAGTAATGTAGCATGTCATCTGTAACATCTGCACCCATGATTCTTTAAGCTCAGGGTATTTGCGTTGGATCAAAGCCAGACAGCAGTATGTCTTACAATGGAAAACGCAAACAGGTGACTACCAGCACCTCTGTTCACAGTCGACTATCTAAAGCTTCTATGTATGGATCTCTTGTAATTAATGATTTATTATGTTGACTATTCCATATGTATTATTATCCTCTTTTGTTTGTTCCAGACTAGGTCTGCAGGACAGGCTAGATGTTCAACATTTAGATGTGATTAAGGGTAAGAGTGATGGAAATTACATGAAAAAACCCACTCAGCAATGACTAGTCATAACAGTTAATTATTATTGTAAGACTATTACTTTAAGTTATTGTTGTTATTATTGACAGCTTATGAAAGTGGCAATTTTTGGTCAAAACACAACAAACAAACATAATTTCTGGGCAACTTGTCTATTTTACGACTCTTACTGTTATCTGATAATTAATTATTACAGCTTTTAACATAAGTTATAAATGCAAGATGACATAAAATTAATATATATATATGTGTGTGTGTGTGTGTGTGTGTGTGTGTGTGTGTGTGTGTGTGTGTGTGTGTGTGTGTGTGTGTGTGTGTGTGTGTTTTTATATACATAATAATTATACACAGTACACCCAACATATGTATATTTTGGATGTGATTAATTGATTTGACTGCACTTTATATATATATATATATTTGTGGCAGTTGTGGCTCATAACAGAAAATATCATGAGATTTGGTTCACCACATTGAGGATTTCGTTTAAAATGGTTATCTGGAATTAGCTATAATTGAGAGCTACTGAAATTTCATGAGAACCTCATTAAGATCCAAATGATAATGAAGTTAGACTGAACACAAAACCCAACATGTATAATTTCTATGTAGAATGTGCTGCTTGTGTCCCTGTGTTGATCTTGCATTAAGCATGAGAGGTTTGAATCAAAAAGTGGACAGCATGGAAGAACAATGAGAGATTAAAGTCAGGCCGAGACTAGATGTGCATTACATGTTATTTTGATCCCTTGTCTGTTTTTGTGCAAATTAGTGACTAATGAATGGAGAGGAAATGCAGCATGAGGAAGTAACTGGCATTTTTGACGGTCTCATTTCCTTTTATTTTCTGTCAGTTTGTTATGACTGGCCAAAGTGACCAGTGCATGAGAGTAGACAACAAGTAGACCTGCACGTAATTCACAGCTCAGCATTCCACAGAAAGCTCCACTGATTTCTGTAAAACTACTCATCCCACTCTCCTTGTATGTTTACTAAATATTTTGACTGATTTCATCATGATTTCAGCTGCCAGTAATAAGCTCCAGTTCCATTTTCTGTAAATCCATGCCACAACATTTCCACCCGCAATCCGTGAAGAAACTGAAAAAGTGCAGAGATTCATTGTGGACCTTGTCATAACATTCATAATTGATATAGCATTAGCGCGACTTGTGTGCTAGTAGATAACGAGACATTGAGGGATCGAGCCAGACGGTTCAGCCCAAATCCTAGAAGGGCCTCTAAGGTAGTGACGTGGAAATGTTCAGCTAATTCCAGGGATTTATTGGGCTTTTCCTGTTAAAGTTGGTGCCTCTTTTCCCACTAGATGGCATTAAAAACAGCCCTCCTGAATGCTAAACATCAGAACATCTCTTACTATTATTAGGCTCTGAGATTAACTTGTTTCCTCTTTAATCTATGCGCTTCAATAACTGCATAAATGAAGGTAATTCTGGAGAAATGTTGGTTAAAGATCTTTGTAAGTGTTGTTTTACTGAGATAGCAGACATAAATGGAGGCTTTCCTGGAGTTTCGCGGATCAATTTGACCAATTTTAGTGTTTATCATTAGCCTAAAGTATAAGTGATGTACCATATGGATGTGTACAGTATATACAGTACAGTAATGGCCAAAAGTGATTTCCGCATTAGGAAAATTTACATCTTTATTCAAATTATTTTAAAATGATGAACATTTAAAATGGTTTGTTATAACACAATGAAACATGCCAAATTGTGCCGGACATAATTTTTGGCCAGGCTGTCATACAAAGAAATTATGTACGCATGCAAAAATTAGAGAACCAACAATATATTAATAGCTGATTATGTTGTAGTCAATGTATGCTCTTTGCTGTGAGATTATTATTTTAATTTATTTATGATTTCTTTTGCATAGCAAAATAAAGAACAAACTCCCTTTTTTGCCAAATAATTTTGCCAGATGAATACCAAGTTTAGTGTTTTGTTCTTCCCTCATATTTCAAATATTAAAAATTCAAACTGTTTTCCTCATATTTTGATAGTTTAATTGAACTTTTAGCATCATTAAAAACAATTATCCCCTCCGGACATCACTTTTGGCCACTATTGTTTGTATATGATAAAATCAAATACTGCTATAGTACTTTTATACATATAAATCAAACCTAATACAGTTAATTTATTATATATAATATTTACTCTACCGCTCAGTAGTTTGGGTTGGTAATAGTAAGATGTTTAAATTATTTTTGGAAGAAGTTTTTATGTTCACCAAACCTGCATTATATAGTGCATATAGTAAAAATATTAATTTCTTAAAAAATGAAAAATAAACTTACTGACCTCAAACGTTTAGAAGTTACTGTTTATGCATATCCCAGACAGTACAAGCATGTAATTCAACATTAATGTCATTATTTTCCGCGCTGCTCAAAAAGCATATCAATGGTATTTTCTCATTTAGTTATAACGCCACATCAGTGCAAATATGTGTTGCATATGACAGCGACAGAACAAAGTGTGTTTTGTTTTCCCAGATGCAGATGCGATACTGAGCAAATGTGATCCTGTTGACTTTATAGTGAGCAACCCTCCCTACTTGCTCAGTCAGGACATGAAGACTTTACAAACGGAGATACTCCGGTTAGGCCAACATGCGGACACATTCAACATGTGCTTCAATCTTTGACTTGTGTTTGAAAATTCTTCATGTAACCTTTTAAACGGCCCCATCTCTTTCCTGGAAGGTTTGAAGACCATGCGGCATTGGATGGGGGATTGGACGGGCTGTCTGTGATTCGCCCGATTTTGTGTCTGGGCTCCAAGCTCTTAACAGAGCGAGGGTAAGTGAGAAATGTGTGTTTGTGTAAAACCATCATATGTGGTTTGGCTGAGTGTCTGGTTCTCTTTGAATATTGTTGTGCGACTGGCTTTATAGCCAAATGCAGTATAAATAGGATGGTATAATCGCACTAAGAAGCTTTCCCAGCATATCTTAAATGCTTCAGGGAATTGACTGCTACACAGTTCTCTGTAGTTCAGTTGATAACAGTATTCCAGGGACCAGATCTTTATCCCAGTACTCCTCCCATTCCTCATCACTCCCCCCAACCCTCATCACTCCCAAGTCACACACACATATGCACATGCATACATGATAACAAATAGCACTATTAGCTTTTGGTGATGACGACAGTTGCAAAACCTGTCTTGCATTTCAAGCCTGTAAAATGACAAATTCAATAAGCATTTCACAGAATGGATGAGTAATAAACTTGTAAGGGCTGGAGAGCATTGCATGTGTCACTTTCCTTGTCAGTGCATGCTGAGAACGGTGGTCTAGATAGGGTTTCAGATTTCCTTGAGGGTTTCTTTTTATGTGTCCACTCAAGATTAGTTTCTTTCGCAGAACTGACACATGCTGTCCTTTCATAGATACTGAGAACCTTTATTGAACAGAGTTATCCTAGCGTTAGCTTTCAGGTTTTCCATCTCAGAAGGACTATTCTTCTTCATGGCTTATGAGATTGTTTACTTGGTAAAACATCCTATCCACCCAACCATTTCCCATTTGTCTGCCCAGGCGGGTCTACCTCGAGGTTGCTCCATGCCATCCTCCAGTCATTCAGCAGCTGATAGAGGAAACGATGCCGGGGTTGCTTTATCTAGAAACCCACTGTGACCTCACCAACAGGTCAGGTTCTTCAGTTAATGTGACATGTCTATTTTTTGTTTTGTTTACTTGATTGCAATGAAGCTCCGCTATAAATGTCTGTCAGATGTGTGGAATTTTCTTTCTTTTCTTCCCAAAAGTAATACATTCTCATTCCGTGAATGTTTGTTCTTAGAGTCTAAGAGTCTTAGAGTTCTTAGAGTTTGTTACAGTGTAATTACATGAGTTACTTGCTCAACAGCAAATAGCAAATATGTACTTGGGTGTTTGTCTCTTCGCGGAATTTTATAACTAATTATTGTTAAGTGTTCATATAGGGAACATTTCAGGGGAGTTCTACACATTCAACGCAAATTTCATTTTGTATAATGAGTATATTTTTTACTAGTTGTACATTGCTTAAAAATATGAAACATTTAAAAAAACTTTAAAAGGAATATATATAATGTTTAATTCCCTCTAAATAATTATACATAAAATATGTGTGTGTGCATACACATACAGTCCCTGACAAAAGTCGTGTCGCTTATCTATTTTGTAGAAACACCTGCTATTAACCTGACTTTTAATTCATCAATTGGTGTTAGAAATAGCTCATATGAAAAGCTAAAACCCTCCCAAATGATGTTTAATGCTCTGAAATAAATTAGTTTCACTGAAAAAGATATATCATTTAATCAAGACAGAAAGGTCACATTTTGTCAAGACAAAAGTTTTGTCGCCTATACAGAAATTGAACAGATTTAATGCAAATACAAAAATATGTCAGCAAATTAAGAAGTGGTGCTGTGAGATCCAAATGTAATATCTTGTATGACTTCCATGAGCTTGAAGGACTGCATCCATGCGGTTTGGCAAGGAATCATACAATTTATTGATGAAGTCATCAGGAATAGCAAAGAAAGCAGTCTTGCATGCCTCCCAGAGTTCATCAATATTCTTTGGTTTCGTCTTCCATGCTTCCTCTTTCATCCTACCCCACATATGCTCATTGATGTTCATGTCTGGTGACTGGGCTGGCCAATCCTGGAGCATCTTGATCTTCTTCGCCTTGAGGAACTTTGATGTGGAGATGGAAGAATGCGATGGAGCACCATCCTGCTGCAGAATTTGGCCTCTTTTATGGTTGGGAATATAAGAGGTAGCTAAGATTTCTTGGTATTTTAGACTATTGAAGTTGCAATCCACCCTGAAGATCTCTCGCACACCCCCATACTGGATGTAACCCAATACCATGATTTTTCCCCCACCAAACTTCACTGTTTTCTGGGTGAATCTCGGATCCATGCGGGCTCCAGTAGTTCTCCTGCAATATTTGCAGCGACTGGTGTAATTCAACAGAAGATTCATCTGAAAAATTATTCTGCCACTTTTCCAGCGTCCATCCTTTTAGCAGGCTGTGGGCTTTGGCAAATGCCACACGGTTTTTCAATTGTCTTCTGGGCACTGATTCGACCATGGAGGCCATTTCGAGACAAAACTGTTCTGGTTGACACAGGGACTTCAGGTGACCAGGTCTCGTGGAGCTCTGCTGCAGTGGAACATGGGCTGGCCTTGGATTTTCGAGCCAACAAACGGTCCTCTCGAGCAGTTGTCTTGCAGGGTCTGCCTGACCTGGGTTTGTCATAAACGTCTCCAGTTTCTTCAAATCTTTTTTTTATCCTCTGTACTTGACGCTGAGACACTTTGAAGGTGTCTGCCACATCAGCAGTGTATCTGGTCTTCAGCCTCTTGATAATCAAAACTTTAGTCTCAGGGTGAATCTTAGGCATGTTTGCAGAGGTCTAGTTGCAGTTGATGTGAAGGTCTAGTGCACTGGGGTTCTTTTTATACACACCTGAGATCTAATTGATCCATTATTAGTCACAGGTGAAGCTCATATGACAAGGCGACAACACTTATGCTTTGCAAAAATTGACTCAATGGGCTTTACCAAGCTGTGAATATTAGAATATTTTTTGACAGTTTCATTTTGCACTGAAACATTATTACAAAAGCTGTTGGGATTAAAATGAGCCATTTCTTGTAAAAAACTCTTGATAAGAAATATATTTCAGCGGCACTTCAGTTCAATTTGTACACAAGCGACAAGACTTTTGTCAGGGACTGTACACTCACTGGCCACTTTATTAGGTAATCCTTGCTACTACCGGTTTGGACCCCCCTTTTGCTTTCAAAACTGCCTAAATTCTTTATGGTATTGAATGCTGGAAACATTCCTCAGAGATTTTGGTCCGTATTGACAAGATAGCATCACACGGTTGCTGCAGATTTATCAGCTGCACACCCATGATGCAAATCTCCACCACATCCCAAATGTGTTCTATTATTCTATTAGATTGAGATCTGTGGAGGCCATTCTGCATTCAAAGATGCTTTTCTGCAGACCTTTGTTGTAACGAAAGGTTATTTGTCTGGCCATTCTCCTCTGACCATGTCTACATGCCTAAATGCATTGAGTTGCTTCCATGTGATTGGCTTAGATATTTAGAGCTGTCAATGGCAAAAATAGCATCAACATCTTACATTTCATACAGTTGATTGATGACAACTCACTGCGTGATGGAACCTATAGAATGCAGTTAGAATGTCCCTAAAATCAAGATATTGGGCAATTATTGTCTCATATTGAAATCATGATATAGTTAAGCTATAATCACAAGAGTGCTTTTTTGTCCCGAATAGCACAAGTGCAAATGTGATACTGAATTAATACAACAGTTAAATATATAAGAAGTTAATATTGTATTATTTTAGACAAAATAGTTTCTGTTTTGTCAACAAAACTATAAAGACAAAGCAGAATTGTTAGTCTCAGAACAACACACTGTGGCGTTTCATTTCTGAATTCGCGTTTTGAATGAATCGGGTGAACCAGTAACCATAAAGAGAACCATTCACTTCACTCCTGAATGAATCAGATGTTTGAAGGAATCAAATGAATAAATGACTGCGTTACTTAATAATTAAGACATTTACCGCCTTTTCTTATTTAGAGTATAATCTCTTTTTTTTTTTATCATATTTCCATATTAAAGGGATAGTTCACCCAAAAATGAAAATCTTGTCATCAATTACTCACGCTGAAGTTGTTCCGAACCTGTATGAGTTTCTTTGTTCTGCTGAACACAAAAGAAGATATTTTGAAGAATGTTTGTAACCAAGCAGGTAGAGCAACCATATACTGGTACTACCATAGTAGGTAGTAAATACTAGTATATGGTTGCTCTATCTGCTTGGTTACCGACATTCTTCAAAATATCTTCTTTTGTGTTCAGCAGAACAAAGAAACTCATACAGGTTCGAACAACTTCAGCGTGAGTAAATAATGACAACATTTTCATTTTTGGGTGAACTATCCCTTTATTAAATTTTTTTTTTAAAGGTATAGTTCACCACAAAATATTTCTTTCTGTAATGTCTATTTGATGCTTTACACAAGAATGACTTTAAATGATCTTTTGGGGGGTCATTTCTTTAGATGTGTGATTAATTAATCCCCATATCATGTAATTAATTTGATTAAAAATTTGAATCGTTCGACAGCAATCTGTAAAGGGACATGAGAATTATGATGATCTTTAAAATTGGAACTACCCCTTTAAAGTGTTCATGTGCAAAGTATGATTTTCCATATTTCATACCAAAACCATATCAAGTACCCTGTTATCTCCGGATGCCGATCTAACATTTACAGTATACTGGTAAACACACTTTGCTTCCTTTTATTTTACAGGCCACGATTTTGCATTTTACAGAAAAAAGGAGAGAATGACTGAAACAAAGGACAAAGAAAAATACATTAGGAAGATCTTTGCTTGGCTGGTATGTCACCATACTCAATAGAGCTAGACAATTGCCTATTTAAAATGTCTTAAGTCAAATTGCAGGCGGCACACTGCCAGTCTCCTCAACGTCCCGCCTATTCCCAGCATGCACCGAGTTCAAAACTTGCCAATCCTACCAAGAAGCGCCTTCCTGAAATTTGCCGACCACGTGTTTATATTTGCTTTGTGCTGTAACCTACTGTTGTTATAGCTTCTATGTTCGCTTTCCTTTTAATTGGTAAGCGTGTGTGTGTGTGTGCGTGGCTGTGGTTTGTTGTGGTGAGATTGCATTGATAGTGAGTTTGTGCTCAGTGTGCAAGTGTCAGGGTGCAGTAGGCTGAAGGTAATTATTGAGGCCTTTTCTAAGAACTCCCCCTCCCAACCCTGTGCTAGTCTCTCCCTGGAAGTAATGCACTCATTCTGCGAAACAGCTGGCCCATTGCCGCTGACTCGCTCGCTCAGCTAGCCCACAGACAGACAAACCTGACATGCTCCAATACCACAATGTTTACAAGAATACACCAAATCTGTCTGTTCTAGTCAGTGAAACTGAATTATACATTACTCTGTTTTATTAATGTTTATTAAAATATTGCAGAGTCATTTTAATATTTATTGTACTTGTAAACATGCAATACCATAATAAATAAACTGTTTTTAAAAGCTTTGTTGTCTTTAAGCTGTTAAATGAATATTTGCATCTATGCCAATATTATTGATTAGATCATTAAATAAGAACCTTTTAGCAGTGCAACTGTTAAAATAATCCTTATTGATCACCCTTTTAATACAGTTCCTACATATATTTTTACACACAAAGATTATTTACATATTTACGTCACTAGAAAATTTATGTAAGCTTGCGCAGCACTGGGATCGAGTTTCAGAAAAAGCTCTGCCTCGCTTTCTGGGAAATACTAATCACGGTGTGCAGTACGAATGATTCACTATGAGGAAAATAGGACGGGGAAACAATGCTTTTATGCTCCTATACATATCTCACTTCTCATTATTAATATTTTGTTATCCGTGTCCATCTCATAGCTTTCTTTTCAATACATTCATATCAGCTCACCTCCAAATTGTAGGCATTTAAAATAACCATAACATAAAAATTGCAAATATATATATCGATTCAATATTTCATAATTGCTTATATTCGTTAATGCAAATGGAAAGTATTTTTTACAAATACCATATTGTTAATTTAGTTAACATTTTAATTTAAATACTTAAGGCTTAAATTCATTCATTTAAATATGATGGAATATTAAAAATATCAAAAGTAGAATATAACAAAAACATGTGTTAAATATATAAAATATTCATTTTCAATTAATGACTACATAATGAATGTACATTTTCTTGGACATTGTGTTCAGCTGTGAAAATTATGGTCGTGGATGAGGATGCATTCAGAATGCCATCTAATAATCTTGTATAACACACATTTGTCCTGAAATTAACTAAATTGCACAGCAATTTCATGCACATTTGTTCATCTAATAATCCTATTATTCTGAGATTACAGTTCTGAATGACCTTATTTGATAGTCTTACTGGAAAGCCAGTACTTAGAAGAGTGAGTCAGGCAGATTGTTTGATTCTGTGTATCACGGCTGCATTCTGGATGTTTCATTCTGTAAAAAGAATCCACTTTATTCTCTTTCCAAGTTAATCAACACCTGCCCTCATCATTTTAGGCCTTTTCCCCATGCCTTGCATTTTACATAATTATACTCCTCTATAAATAATTCTTATAATTATTCCCAGAAGTGGCAAATGACACAAATTTGATAACATTATGACATCAAGTAAATTTGAATGTCGCTTTTATTACAAAATGAAAGGATTTTTCATCCATAAATACATACAAACTCCACATTGTGGGCATATAAAAAAAATATGTAAATCTTGATTGAAATAGTCACAAAAAAACAACAACATTTCACTGCATTTCACTTTCAAGGAAAGAAACAATTCCAGTCAGTGCTGAAGACCAATATGTGCTTCTTGTGAGCTCAGAGTTTCAGACAAGCTGTATGATCTCATTTCAAACCGTTTCTAAAGGGGGTCACGTGACCCGTACAAAAGAACATTAAATTCAAGCCTGTGTTTTAACCTGCCACACTTTTAACAGTATGCCATTAAGGTCGAGACACGACTTGCTTCTTCGTGAGTCAATTTTTAGAACATGACTCAGTCCCACTTGGGTATAAACGAAGTATCTATCCATGTAGATAGACTTGCTGACCATCAAAAACTTGTCTAGAAACAAGTCACTCTTCAAGTGGTTAACATTGCTTTTCGACCCCAAACCTTTTGTCGGGGCTGTGCATTTTATTTGCCTCAGAACCTCACCATCCACCTCGCGATTGGCCGTGGTGTGCGTATCCATGGCGACTTCAGAGCTGGAAAGGGTAATCCTTAAGATATTGAAGTAACGGTCTCGGTAGAGGCAGGCGCTCTGTGCAAGTTGTGTTTTTGTTGATTACCAAGCGAGTGATATGTTGCAAAGAAGGAAAGGCTTGAGGACGATGGATGGGCTTTTTGAGTTTTAGCAACACCGCACATTCCTTGGGTGTTGACGAAGTTATGTGATCAGACTCCTCAGTCTTCTCCCCCGCCTCTTTGTTCCTGGAGCCCACATAGTGCTGCACGAGGCTGGGGACGTCGGGGAAGGACTGCAGGCGAGATCTGGCTGGGGAACTGGAGTCTAGACGGAAACGTCCAAGACTGTACTCGATGCGTACGTTCGTGGGCCCTCGGCCGGTTTTAACAGACAGAGTCAACATATAGAGAGGGTGGCTGCTGTCCCGTATCAGGAAAGTACCTTCCGATGCCCCCTGTAGGACAGAGTGGGCCTCACTGGCAGAGATGGCACCCCAGTACCAACCTGGAAAAAAGGAAGAGATCATTGAAATTAGTTATTACTGGAGACTTATATGGATGGAGAAACAAAAAAAAACACAAGGGGTCATTCTAGAACAGTGTCTCCCAAACTGGGAGTCGCAACCCAAGGGTTAGGAATGAAATGTTTACCAATTTGGCAAATAAACCACAATGTAATTTCCAGCGGTTAGTATTGCAATTTAGTATTCTAATTATCATTAAAACCATATTTGATTGCCAGGATTTGAAAAAAAACTCAGGGTTCTGTCAAGTATTAAGCAAAAGCAAATCACGCAGACACAGCATGAAACGTAGGTTTGGTTTTTTGGAGAACGAAAAAAATGGCGGAAAGAAGTGAGAGATTTTACAACCGACTGCTGAGGGAAATTATATGAATTTAAGCATGAATGAATTCTATGAATGTATCTCTGAAAGGAACTGACTGCATTGAGTCCAAAGCTGATGGCATTTTCTTTTCATCTTCCCTCCATGTACAGTAACTGTAGTGTTTATAAGCTTTGTTTACAGAGGTTACCGGGGAAACGGCCCTATTTCTGCTGTTCCATAAATGCCATCTACTGACAGAGAGTGGATTTACATTTTCATTCAGCCAGTCTGTATTTTTTGATTGTGAAACTGAGACCACATTTTAATGCGCTCTTTTACATTTTAACCAGTTAATGGAAAAAAGCTAATGTGCATTCTAAAAATCTAAACAATTTGGATAAGGAATCTAGAATTATTCACTGAGCTGATCAAATCTTTGATGATCATTTTGACTGATCTGCTGTTTCTTTAAAATGGTTTAAAGCTGGAATATTAGGTTCATCATTTTATAAAACAAAAACAGACAAAGTCCTACTTCGTATTGTTGTATACAGGTCCTTCTCAAAAAAATTGCATATTGTGATAAAAGTTCATTATTTTCCATAATGTAATGATAAAAATTAAACTTTCATATATTTTAGATTCATTGCACACCAACTGAAATATTTCAGATCTTTTATTGTTTTAATACTGATGATTTTGGCATACAGCTCATGAAAACCCAAAATTCCTATCTCAAAAAATTAGCATATGAAAAGGTTCTCTAAACGAGCTATTAACCTAATCATCTGAATCAACTAATTAACTCTAAACACCTGCAAAAGATTCCTGAGGCTTTAAAAACTCCCAGCCTGGTTCATTACTCAAAACCGCAATCATGGGTAAGACTGACCTGACTGCTGTCCAGCAGGCCATCATTGACACCCTCAAGCGAGAGGGTAAGACACAGAAAGAAATTTCTGAACGAATAGGCTGTTCCCAGAGTGCTTTATCAAGGCACCTCAGTGGGAAGTCTGTGGGAAGGAAAAAGTGTGGCAAAAAACGCTGCACAACGAGAAGAGGTGACCGGACCCTGAGGAAGATTGTGGAGAAGGACCGATTCCAGACCTTGGGGGACCTGTGGAAGCAGTGGACTGAGTCTGGAGTAGAAACATCCAGAGCCACCGTGCACAGGCGTGTGCAGGAAATGGGCTACAGGTGCCGTATTCCCCAGGTCAAGGGAACCAGAACCAGACACAGCGGCAGAAGCGCCTGATCTGGGCTACAGAGAAGCAGCACTGGACTGTCGCTCAAATTTTGCATGTCATTCGGAAATCAAGGTGCCAGAGTCTGGAGGAAGACTGGGGAGAAGGAAATGCCAAAATGCCTGAAGTCCAGTGTCAAGTACCCACAGTCAGTGATGGTCTGGGGTGCCATGTCAGCTGCTGGTGTTGGTCCACTGTGTTTTATCAAGGGCAGGGTCAATGCAGCTAGCTATCAGGAGATTTTGGAGCACTTTATGCTTCCATCTGCTGAAAAGCTTCAGGAGATGAAGATTTCGTTTTTCAGCACGACCTGGCACCTGCTCACAGTGCCAAAACCACTGGCAAATGGTTTACTGACCATGGTATTACTGTGCTCAATTGGCCTGCCAGCTCTCCTGACCTGAACCCCATAGAGAATCTGTGGGATATTGTGAAGAAAAAGTTGAGAGACGCAAGACCCAACACTCTGGATGAGCTTAAGGCCGCTATCGAAGCATCCTGGGCCTCCATAACACCTCAGCAGTGCCACAGGCTGATTGCCTCCATGCCACGCCACATTGAAGCAGTCATTTCTGCAAAAGGATTCCCGACCAAGTATTGAGTGCATAACTGAATATAATTATTTGAAGGTTGACTTTTTCTGTATTAAAAACACTTTTCTTTTATTGGTCGGATGAAAAATGCTAATTTTTTGAGATAGGAATTTTGGGTTTTTATGAGCTGTATGCCAAAATCATCAGTATTAAAACAATAAAAGACCTGAAATATTTCAGTTGGTGTGCAATGAATCTAAAATATATGACATTTTAATTTTATCATTACATTATGGAAAATAATGAACTTTTATCACAATATTTTATTTTTTTTAGAAGGACCTGTATACACATTTGGATAATTATGCTTTCACATAGGTAAATTTTGATGGCTAAAAATGACGTTTCTGAGAGCAGTGTGTGTGTGTGTTTGTGTGTGTGAGAGAGAGAGAATTGGCACATTGTCTTTAAAAATCATAATGGAACGTCACCAGTTCTACAGAATGACCCTTGAATGGTTTGTGGATTGCAAAAAATAATGTAATAAATAGATTTTTTTTGTCTTACCTGAGGCATCCAGATAGGAGAAATTTTCAGAGATGGCTCTGAAATCTTTGCTAGGGTCCCATAAGGTAACGGTCGTGTGAATGCAGCGAGGAGAAGAGAAAGTCACCACGGGAAACCTGACCGTCGGATCGGAGGTATCAGGCAAATGAGCTCTTGGGCTGGAAAAAAAGAATAATAAAACAAAACTGTTAGAGACTTAAGTTTCCAATCCTCTCAAAAAGAAAACATTAAAATACTGAAGGCCGGGACATATTCATTTTTTTAAACAATATTTATCATATAATTGATTATTTTCGGAAATTGCTTATTCATCTTTTTAATTTAATGTTAATTCTGAGCCATAGAATGAAAAATTGTGTGAGAGACAAATATAGTTTGAAATTCCCTGTTACCACATACATATTATTAATGCCACATATTACTATATTGTTTATTATTATATTACTACCAACAAAATTATGAATTATTGCAGACAGCTTATAACCTTCCTGAAGTGTTTCATTATTTTCAATGCAATAAACAAAATGTATATGTACCATTTTACTAATATTATAATAATAATAATTGTATTTTAATAATAATAATAATATTTGCTAAATAATTTTGGAGTCTAAGTCTTTCACATCAGCAAGAATGTGTATTATTTAATAAACTATTACATAGTAATATTATCTGTTTTGTTGTGATATTTAAAAAAAGATGAGCCGCTAAAACTCACCCTTGAACGCACAGAATCATTGTGAAGATGTCCGGTTCCTTAAAGTTTCTTTGTTCCTGTGGTTTTACTCGGTTTCACAAAATAATATGGTCTTCCTTGAGCGATGACAAACAGCTTAATAATGATATCTGACTGCCATAGAAAGGTTGTAGAATAGGGTCAGGATTCTGTCGCCGTCTCTCATATAAGTGCGCGACTTGTCTACAGATTTGTTTAACAAACTACGCGAGTAGATAAGACGGACATGGTTCTCGAAAACGAGCGGCGTTTCTGTTCAGCTCGTGCCCTAAAACTGAACAAGAAGCGGAACACTGCAGGGTTTGGCTTGTTCAGTTCGTCTGACTTCCCAGAACTGGTTTTCTGAGAATCCCCCCGTGTTTAGCGCCTCTGACGCCATCGGCAGTACAGATCTGTGAAACCCACAGAATCAATCCCCTCTTCTTTCTCATTCAAGCATACAGCAGTCTCGTGAGTAATGAACTAGCACTGGAATTATCCATTTGGGAGTTTTATTATGATGATAGTCAGTAATTGCTTCCTGATGTTTGTGATTGACGTTTGAGGATGAAAACGGCGTTTCTCGTGAAACCGCGCGTCAAGCGTTCCAAGAACTTTCCAGGAAAACCGAGCGCCTGCCCTGAGTTAAGCCAATCAGGTCCCTCCCATTCGCAGAGGCCCCGCCCCGTCTAGCGGCCACCGCATTAACCATTTGTTTACTGCGGAATTATTATTATATATATTTTTTATGTGAAATTTTAACGTTTGAAAACGTAATGTTTTGTGCATATAGCGATTTATATATTCTATTATTTTTATTTTATTTTATTCATATACAACAGTACACATAAATGTACAGATAAATGCCAGTGTACATAACATCCATCTATTAACCAAAAACTACATATAGTCATTAAAAATATTACGTTTTTTTATTGACAATGTTCTCAAGTGATGCAGTCCTCAATCTCTTGGAGAAAGTGAATGAAATTTAGACTTTTAGACCATTTCTTGTATATGGTTGTGGAACTTCCCCAAAATGGACTTTTCATTATAAACGCATGTTTTTACTGCCATCTAGAGGCTGTCAGATGTAGCCTATTATAAATTGCAGTATTTTTTGCAGGGATGCCTTTTTGTTCCTGTGATTTTACTTTAATTTGTGAATAGATCTTGATTCACCATATAATAATTACCACCAAACACTCAGTGAAAGTGTTTTTATTAATGCAACAGTATGTTCATAAACAATGCAAGAGAGGGCTGTAGATTACAATACATTTTTATTATGTATGATTATCTTTGTATATGACCTTTCACCCTAATCACTGACAAAAAAAAAAAAAGATGATCCATGTCAACATAGTATGGTAACCATAAAATACACAAAACAAATTAAAATATGTTTTTGTTTACATACAACTTTACCTTATTTCTGCTAACCACTTGCTAGTTGCTGAACTATTTACTTAATTAGACAATCATATTTTCAATGCTGGAAACATGCTGATATTTGAAATACACAAATGTTTCATTTGGAATTGTTCTGATTACTAACAGAAGCATACACAAAATTATGTTTCACAGTAAATACTGTGGGGCCATGTAAATCAAAGAATGAAGTTATGAGACATGTTTGTGTATTGTAAGAAAAATGGAGACACCCAACTGCAACTATAAAACACAAATTGTTATTATCATATTCAAATTTTAATTATGAATCCTAAAATGAATCTGAATCACATACCTGCATATCTGTTACATAACCAATTGGCTGGTTCTCACGTAGCCAAGTATAACATTCTGTCTGCGTGTCACATTTGGCTCTGGTGTTACGTGTATATATGAGTGTGCCTTTTGAAATGGCTGTAGGTTCTTGGACTTGTGAGTATTTCAGTTTTTAAAAAAGCTTCACAATAAATTAATATGCTTAAAATTTTGTTGAGTTGAGTGTGTATGCATGTAAGAGATTATGTAACAAAAATGTGCTCAGAAAATTTACAGAGATAAAATTAATTCCTGAGTTTTTCCTCTTAAATATATGCAAATTAACACACCAAATGAATTAGCATCTGATAACAATGAGTAAATACAAGCCAAAGAAAGTAAAAACAAAACAAAAAATTGAGCACAGAATTCCAATATTTCCTTCACTCTGCCTGCATACAGGTGGAAAATGGAACTGTGGAACATTTAGGGTACAACTAAAGTTCATTTATCGCTCCCTCTCACTTTCTGTCCTTCCTAGCTGTTGCCACCGTTCTCTCCACCTCCCTTTATTAGACGTTTGTTCCCCCTCTTCCCAGCGGGACCACGAGGTTTGGCGAACGCTTGCTTGTGGGCTTGCTGCTTAGGATGGACCTCATCGTATAGATATTCCTCTGTCAGCTCCTCTCCACTATCTATCTCCAACTAAATGAACCGACACAATTATAAGAACACACACACACAAAGACACAAAGAAATCAGAAAACAATTGTAAGTCGAAATAAATGGTGCCCTATTTGTTAAAGTCAACATGAAAAGACTTTGACATGCATTTTTGCCCATATTAGGGCTTTTCAAAATCTTGGGTTATCTGGTTTCACATTTCACACCACTCATAATTTACCCAGGGTTAACAATCCTGGATATTCATGTGCTGCTGTTTCAGACTGTACAGCCCTAAACCCTGGGTTAACATTCTTATTTTGCATATTTGTGGCATCAATGTCATTGGACAAACGCAGCACACAAACAACTTGTTTACATAAATAGTGTTGTGCATCCTCATATATTGCTGAACATGCCATATGTACTGAATGGACTTTGAAGGTAAGAACGAAACAGTCTCTACTTCACACCAATTGTCACATTTTCTGTCACCATTTAACACCCCTTAAAACACCGAAACATAGGCTGCTGTTGATACAACACACTTAAATAATGAGGCACACGATTGGCTGTCAGGTTGCTAAGCTTCTAGTCGTAACATTCTAACACCACACCGTTTCACACTGTAGAAGTTTTCGATGATGGGTTAACACAGCAAAAGCAGTGTGGTCATAACCTCAGCTAAGAAAGCACTGCTAACCATGTGTGACGTGTGAAATGTTCCTTTACCCGGAGACCGGGGTTAAAAACGGGTTTTAGAATGACTATAACCTGGGGTTAAGCGCAGCGCTGTTTCCTAATATTTCTAAAAGGAACAGACACATAAAAAATTATATATATCAATCCTTTTTACAAAACGTGTTTTTGTCTTAGCCTGATTTAATATGGTAAGTCTATTATAAGACCAGTCATGAGAGTCCGCTGCCAAAAAGAAAAGTGACAGAGCTCGTAATAAAACGAGAATCAACATTGACTTAACTTTTCAGAGATAGATAGATAGAACTAAGGGATTTGAAATGTTGTTAAAGCGATGCTGAGATGGTTTTTATTACTCAACAGGTGAGTAAGGTATAAGTTAAATTACCATGTGACATGTGCTGGCAAAATGAGTCACAGGCTAATTATGAGCTATAGACAAAACAAGTGAAAATTTTTGGTCGAATTTGATATTTTCACAAAAAATGTGTTTATTAAACCCTCGTCTAGCAATCCCAATGCTCCAAATAGCAATTACACATATAAAAGTATTATTTGGACATTTTCTGAGAGGAGTACCTTTCCCTTGGCCTTGTCTATGAAAATTGCTGTTTTTCTCGGCTCTCTTCTCAACGACTGTTAATCCCCTCAGCACAAGTTCGGTATTGCTTCTGGTTCGGTAATATTCACAGCAAATTCACGATGACAGCTTATTGTGATTGTAAAGTGAGCACTCTTTCGTGCTTTCCAGGCTATAATGAATAAAAGTATTGTTTTACATGCTGCTAAGAGGACTGACGCCATATTACAAGCTGCAAAGTTTTGGAAGTGACGTCTACATATAAATGCGTGTTTCACTCTTGAAACTGCAATTGACACTAGCACGGGACAAAAATATGGCATATCAAAATAGATACGTGATGTAAATGCAGAATCATAGATAAAAAATAAAAAAACATTCTATATACAGTGAGGAAAATAAGTATTTGAACACCCTGCTATTTTGCAAGTTCTCCTACTTGGAAATCATGGAGGGGTCTGAAATTGTCATCGTAGATGCATGTCCACTGTGAGAGACATAATCAAAAAAAAATATATATATATGTTAACAATATAACTATTTATTTGTATGATACAGCTGCAAATAAGTATTTGAACACCTGTCTATCAGCTAGAATTCTGACCCTCAAAGACCTGTTAGTCTGCCTTTAAAATGTCCACCTCCACTCCATTTATTATCCTAAATTAGATGCACCTGTTTGAGGTTGTTGCACCCCATACAATCAGTAAGAATCCAACTACTAACATGGCCAAGACCAAAGAGCTGTCCAAAGACACTAGAGACAAAATTGTACACCTCCACAAGGCTGGAAAGGGCTACGGGGAAATTGCCAAGCAGCTTGGTGAAAAAATGTCCACTGTTGGAGCAATCATTAGAAAATGGAAGAAGCTAAACATGACTGTCAATCTCCCTTGGACTGGGGCTCCATGCAAGATCTCACCTCGTGGGGTCTCAATGATCCTAAGAAAGGTGAGAAATTAGCCCAGAACTACACGGGAGGAGCTGGTCAATGACCTGAAAAGAGCTGGGACCACCGTTTCCAAGGTTACTGTTGGTAATACACTAAGAGGTCATCTTTTGAAATCATGCATGGCACGGAAGGTTCCCCTGCTTAAACCAGCACATGTCCAGGCCCGTCTTAAGTTTGCCAATGACCATTTGGATGATCCAGAGGAGTCATGGGAGAAAGTCATGAGGTCAGATGAGACCAAAATATAACTTTTTGGTCCTAATTCCACTAAACGTGTTTGGAGGAAGAAGAATGATGAGTACCATCCCAGGTACCATTTACCTACTGTAAAGCATGGGGGTGGTAGCATTATGCTTTGGGGGTGTTTTTCTGCACATGGGACAGGGCGACTGCACTGTATTAAGGAGAGGATGACCGGGGCCATGTTTTGCGAGATTTTGGGGAACAACCTCCTTCCCTCAGTTAGAGCATTGAAGATGGGTCGGGCTGGGTCTTCCAACATGACAATGACCCTAAGCACACAGTCAGGATAACCAGGGAGTGGCTCTGTAAGAAGCATATCAAGGTTCTGCCGTGGCCTAGCCAGTCTCCAGACCTAAACCCAATAGAGAATCTTTGGAGGGAGCTCAAACTCTGTGTTTCTCAGCGACAGGCCAGAAACCTGACTGATCTAGAGAAGATCTGTGTGGAGGAGTGGGCCAAAACCCCTCCTGCAGTGTGTGCAAAAACTACAGGAGTTGACTACAGGAAACGTTTGACCTCTGTAATTGCAAACAAAGGCTACTGTACCAAATATTAACATTGATTTTCTCAGGTGTTTAAATACTTATTTGCAGCTGTATCATTCAAATAAATAGTTAAAAAAGCATACATTGTGATTTCTGGATTTAAAAATTATTATGTCTCTCACAGTCAACATGCACCTACGATGACAATTTCAGACCCCTCCATGATACCTAAGTGGGAGAACTTGCAAAATAGCAGGTTGTTCAAATACTTATTTTCCTCACTGTATATACACTCACTTAAAGGATTATTAGGAACGCCATACTAATATTGGTTTGACCCCCTTTCGCCTTCAGAACTGCCTTAATTCTACGTGGCATTGATTCAACAAGGTGCCGAAAGCATTCTTTAGAAATGTTGGCCCATATTGATAGGATAGCATCTTGCAGTTGATGGAGATTTGTGGGATGCACATCCAGGGCACGAAGCTCCCGTTCCACCAATTTCCAAAGATGCTCTGTTGGGTTGAGACCTGGTGACTGTGGGGGCCATTTTAGTACAGTGAACTTATTGTCATGTTCAAGAAACCAATTTGAAATGATTCGAGCTTTGTGACATGGTGCATTATCCTGCTGGAAGTAGCCATCAGAGGATGGGTACATGATGGTCATAAAGGGATGGACATGGTCAGAAACAATGCTCAGGTAGGCCATGGCATTTAAACGATGCCCAATTGGCACTAAGGGGCCTAAAATGTGCCAAGAAAACATCCCCCACACCATTACACCACCACCAGCAGCCTGCACAGTGGTAACAAGGCATGATGGATCCATGTTCTCATTCTGTTTACGCCAAATTCTGACTGACCATCTGAATGTCTCAACAGAAATCGAGACTCATCAGACCAGGCAACATTTTTCCAGTCTTCAACTGTCCAATTTTGGTGAGCTTGTGCAAACTGTAGCCTCTTTTTCCTATTTGTAGTGGAGATGAGTGGTACCCAGTGGGGTCTTCTGCTGTTGTAGCCCATCTGCCTCAAGGTTGTGCGTGTTGTGGCTTCACAAATTCTTTGCTGCATACATCGGTTGTAACGAGTGGTTGTTTCAGTCAAAGTTGCTCTTCTATCAGCTTGAATCAGTCGGCCCATTCTCCTCTGATCTCTAGCATCAACAAGGCATTTTCGCCCACAGGACTGCTGCATACTGGATATTGTTCCCTTTTCACACCATTCTTTGTAAACCCTAGAAATGGTGTGCGTGAAAAGTAACTGAGCAGATTGTGAAATACTCAGACCGGCCCGTCTGGCACCAACAACCATGCCACATTTAAAATTGCTTAAATCACCTTTCTTTCCCATTCTTACATTCAGTTTGGAGTTCAGGAGATTGTCTTGACCAGGACCACACCCCTAAATGCATTGAAGCAACTGCCATGTGATTGGTTGATTAGATAATTGCATTAATGAGAAATTGAACAGGTGTTCCTAATAATCCTTTAGGTGAGTGTATATAGCGATTTTTATTCTCAACTGTCCATCTCACAGTAAAATTAAAATGTTTTTGTAAACTTGAAAATAAAGTTCAGGTAAATATTTTAATTGTCCATCTGATTATTAAAATAAATGTATGGCTGCAAATCAATTAAAATAATTAACATCAACTGCAAGCAACTAATGAATTGTGATTTTTATCGCAGCATGTTGTTAATTTTCAACAATGGCAACTAATATGCAGAGTGATGCATGTGCAACAACAATAATGTGCATAGTTCTGATCTACTGTCTTAATATATCTTATTCTTAATCATAATATAGTTAGTTTATATTAATATCGAAGTCTATATGCTAATATATAGCTCCATTTGACACATTTTGTATCGGGGGTCCCCGCTCCATGTCTCTATTGCCTAAGGGGTCCTTACCCTTAAAAACGTTGAAGACCCCTGATGTAAGGTTTATATACACCACTGAAAACATAGTTTTGTAGATTATTATATGATAGCATTTCTGTCAATAGATCCTCATAAATACTACACACTGCACCTTTAAGTGAACGTTTGGTTAACTGGAAAAACATCTGATGTGTAATTGGTGTAATTACCAGGGATTTTAAGGTATGGTTGCTAGGTGATTTTGTTGAATAACTAGAATTTTCTCAAAATTGACTTCGCTGACTCAATCGACTTCAAACAGGTGTAGCTCAGTCATTTTTTGTCTAATTCCAACAAATCATTTTGAAGGTTTTATTGAAAATTTGCTCATTGTGACTCATTTTGCCAGCACGGGTTACATATGTAGCTCTCTAACAGAGTTCATTGTAAAGCATTATCTATTGTGAAGGGTCATTTCATTCTGGTTGTTGTAAAGCTGTGCTGGAATTTATTTTCAAGTAAGTACTGTCTATTCAGCAAGTCAGCTTGAGATCCTTTCAACCTAAACCGGTTATATCCCTTAAGCCTAGAAGTGAATGTTTTATAAGTAGCAGGATAACCATATTCATCTGCACAGTCACGCAACCAAAACAATGTTCTTCCGCAAAGATTTTTTTTTTTTTTTACCCGCTAGAGGGACAAAAGTTGCATAGTGTACCTTTAATTTCATGTTAATTTCAACAAAGTTCTGGGCTTGTTGGGATAAAAAACCAAAAGAACATGTGAGAAGTGTGATGGAGTATGTTTTTACCTTTTTAGCCACTTCTAGATGGAAGTCCCTCTCTACACCTTCCAGAAGTCGACTCTTACAGCTAGAATACAGCATCCTTTCCTTGATGCTGCAGCTGTATCCTGGCATGGAGTATATGAACACTATAGAGAGTGACAGATGTGAATAGATTGGAATAACTGTTTGCTATAGATGAAGTATGTATAAAGAATGGAGGAAGGAGTGACTGACCCACAGACTCGAGGTAGTCTCCCTCATGTGAATGTTTGTAGAGGAAGAAGTGGTATCTGGGTGTATCCAGGGGGATCCGGCAGGGTAGATCACGGATGTCTGTTGGGCTGGTGTGCACGAGTTCAATTGTTTCCTTCTCTGTATCTAACTTCTACTCATAGAAACATTTCTAGTCAGTTTGGTAAGAAAGTATCTGGTAAGAACATACTGTAAATTGAATGTGTGTGTCTGTGTTATACCAGCTGAATGTAGTTTATGTGTCTCTCTGCGAGCTGCTTTAGAGCACGTTTGGCCTCGGCCTGTAACGGAAAGGCAAGACCCTGCAGAGTCTGATGTTTGGGGTCCACACTGATCTCAGTTTTCACCTACAGACAAATACACAACCAATTTTGAATTCCAGCACTGTAAATTATGACCTAAACAGTTCCTGTCAATCTATTAAAAACATTTTCCCAAACAATTCCTATAAGCTACCCTGGACTCTGTCATGGAAGACTTATTATATGCCAGGTCTGTTGTTTGGATAAATTTGTTTATGAGGGTGAGAGATGGTGGATAAGAGTATAAGAAAAAGCAGTTAACATGATGGATGAGTGTAGATGACAATGCCCATACGGGTGGATCACACAAAACCTTTCAAGAACATGTCCACACCATATTCAACTCCAAAACTATGAGAAACTAATACAAATATACATCATATTTTAAAACGAAGCCTTATTTTTAGGACTTTTGATTTATTTTTGAATTATTTTCATGACATTTCAATTAATTTTATTTTATCCTGATTTTGAAATATGTTTTAGTGTAGAAACTAGTGAAAAATATAATTGAGAATATATAAAATATAATATCCAGATGCCTTACATTAAATAAATGTTTCAAATTGGTGACATCTTAATGGCCGTATAAAACTTCTCTTTAGGCAGATTATATTCTTATTGCACTGTATGTTGCAATCAAAAAGATCCAATTGTTTTTGTATTGAAGTATTTAAGGTTTGTCCTTTAAAGGAACACTCCACTTTTTTTTAAAAAAAGGCTCATTTTCCAAGTCCCCTAGAGTTAAATAGTTGAGTTTTACCGTTTTTGAATCCATTCAGCCGATTTTTGTATCTGGCAGTAGCACTTTTAGCATAGCTTAGCATACATCATTGATTCTAATGAGTCCATTAGCATCTCATTCAAAAAATGACCAAAGACACTTTCAATATTTTTCGGATTTAAAACTTGACTCTTCTACAGTTACATCATGTGCTAAGACCAACTGAAAATGAAAAGTTGCGATTTTCTACACCTATATGACTAGAAACTACTTTCTCATTCCTGCGTTATAGTCGCGGATCTTAGCTGCCGTACCATGGCTGCAGCAGCGCAATGATTCGTTGGTATTCTGTGAAACATGGTGGTAGAATACACCTTCGATTTACTATCACAGCCCTTTACAACACACAGAACCATGGCTAATCACACAGGTATATCCACAACACAATTTGTCGGCTGCAAGCCTGAAACTTTCTCTGCAACTACACAAACTTAGTGCCAGTCATATTGAAAGTTACCTAACTGGGGGCTACTTTCAGCGCTGCGTAATATCATTGTGCTGCTGCAGCCATGGTACGGCCGCGAAGATCCGAGACTATTACGCAGGAATGAGAAAGTAGTTCCTAGCCATATAGGTGTAGAAAATCGCAACTTTTCATTTTCAGTTGGTCTTAGCACATGATGTAACTGTAGAAGAGTCAAGTTTTAAATCCGAAAAATATTGAAAGTGTCTTTGGTCATTTTTTGAATGAGATGCTAATGGACTCATTAGAATCAATGATGTATGCTAAGCTATGCTAAAAGTGCTACTGCCAGATACAAAAATCGGCTGAATGGATTCAAAAACGGTAAAACTCAAATATTTAACTCTAGGGGACTTGGAAAATGAGCCTATTTTCAAAAAAAAAGTGGAGTGTTCCTTTAAGTTAAAGGCACTGTTGTGTATAATCAGCATACAACCAGCACACATACCACATACACACACAATATTGTGTTTTACACAATACCAACAGCACTCACCTGTTTAACTCTGCCCTGTAACCATGAAGATTGAACACAGAATATATTAAAATAAAGAGCTAAAGTAATTCATGGATGTATACAATATTTTAGATTTTAGATGGATGTCTGCACTCTGCTGTTTCTCACCTCTGTGATTTTGATCCGCTGTAGCTCCTGCTCGGCTGCAGTTAGGGGTGCTGGTGCAGAACATGAAGTCACATGTCGCAGGTAGCCCTGAAGACAAACGTCCTCCTGGTGACGGGGATAAAATACAAAAATTGGACTCACTAACTTTAAAATGATTGATTTAATTGAAATCATTATAGATAAATTCCCAGACAACCTGAAATAGTCCTTTCAATATGTAAAAATGATAAATAGACTCTCAACTAAATGTACTCACATAAAACTTTGTTGTTGTTTGTTCAATATTGTATGTGTATGTAGAGTATATATTTAGTCCTATCTGTGTTGACCATGACTGGTAATCATTTCCAAGAACACTGCCAACAGCCCCAAGTGTCCAGTTTCTAAATGAGGGAACATGGTGGTTCACTCTACAAACTTTTTCAACTGTAAATAACACAGCTTCAGGGTATTTGACTGACAGCTGAAGACAGGTGGACTGGGTCCATTTATCAGCAGATCCCTCATTATAACTTTTCTTTTATAACTATTCAAAGAGGCAAAATTGTTTAAACAAATTAACTGTGGTCCATACAGTATATAAAATGAGTGCAAGCGAAAAAAAAATTAAATAAAAAAAGCTAGATAAAACCATTTACCAATTTTACTACCTATATTCTTTGTTCTTGAAATTCCAGCGTATACTAGTACCTCAACTGTGCCGAACATTTCATCTTTGACGTGTCCTCCACCAA